>LR738713.1:567117917-567169039 GCA_902687465.1 Secale cereale | reverse complement strand
CCTGCCGCTTCATCATAGCATTCTCTTGGACCTAGCTCGCACTTCTGACTGATCAAGCACTGTGGGATCTGGAGTAGTTTGTAGCACAAAACAAAATGGCATATGCTATTTTAGTACTGCCATGCTTCAAACTGATGATGAACAGTGCTGGTAATATTTCAGGTGAGCAGAAGACCGGCCATCTGAGGTCGCTGGAGAACGCATCTGAAAATCTCAAGCTTATCAAGGCCGATCTGCTCGATTACGACGCGATGGCGGCTGCCATAGAGGGATGCCAGGGAGTTTTCCATGTCGCGAGCCCGGTTCCTAAGGGGGAGGTGACTGATCCAGAGGTGAGTCATTACAAATCCAGTCTTGTTTATGTCATCTGGAGGCCTTCGCAGATTTTGTTTATGACATGTACTCACCTCTATAAACTAATATAGTGAATATTAGTTTATGGAGGAGTATCGTTTACATTACAACTGAACATTAGACTAAGTAGTCATGCCA
The DNA here is from genome assembly GCA_902687465.1 of Secale cereale. Lineage (NCBI taxonomy): Eukaryota > Viridiplantae > Streptophyta > Magnoliopsida > Poales > Poaceae > Secale > Secale cereale. The sequence goes on along the minus strand of LR738713.1, from coordinate 567,168,547 downwards.
CATACACACAGGTTGAAGTTTTGGGTCCTGCTGCTACTGGTACCAGGAATGTACTGGAGGCCGCGTCCGCCGCCAAGGTTCGGCGGCTGGTCGTCGTGTCATCCATAGTTGCCGTCGATATCAACCCGAAAGATTGGCCCGCCGACAAGGTCAAAGATGAAAGTAGTTGGTCAGACATAGAGTTCTGCAGGAGCAACGAGGTACTATCCACTGCATCCAGTGCTGCTAACTACTCCCTCCGAGTTACAGTACTAGTACATATAAGCCATTCCAATATGAACTATACACGGGGCATAACAAGTGAATCTGCACTCTGCAGGACTGGTATTCGGTTTCCAAGATCACCGCAGAGGAGGCGGCGCTCGAATACGGGCGGCGGACCGGCCTGGATGTGGTCACCCTCAACCCGGCGGTGGTGTTCGGTCCCCTGCTGCAGCCAACGGTGAACGCGAGCAGCCAGTTCCTCATCTACTTCCTCAAAGGTGGTTTCAGTCATCACCTCACGCTCACAACCTGATGATGCCCTGTCCTCTGTTTCTCATCCTTTGAGCGCCGGTGCATGCAGGAGGCCCTGACCGGATGAGGAACAAGCTGTGGCACATAGTCGACGTGCGCGACACCGCCGATGCGCTGCTTCTTCTCTACGAGGCGCCTGAGGCCACCGGGAGGCACATCTGCGCTCCGCATGTCATCACCGCCCGCGACCTGCTGGACTTGCTCAAGAGCATGTACCCTGACTACCCTCACATCAGCAAGTACGCAGACCTCTTTATCCTCCTCTTTTCTCAAGCCCATCCCCAGCACTGGCTGACTTCAATTCACTTCGGCACAATTGCAGGGAAAGCATCAGTGACATGGATCACCCGGCGCCGATGACGACCGACAAGCTGAAGAAGCTGGGGTGGAGCTGCCGTTCGCTGGAGGAGACCATCAGGGACAGCGTCGAGTTCTGCCAGCAGGCCGGGTTTCTGGACGATGTGGAGGGGGCAGAGCCATGCCGTTTCCCTCCTGTTTACAACAAGATTTAGGTTCAGCAACGGGGAGAGATTAGGCACAGGTTCTACAACCGTATCTTGCAGTCGGCTCACACCAATCCAGCGTCTCAAGTTGAAGGTGGAAGATGGACCATTCCTTTTGATTCAGTAATAAGGTCTCCCTCAATCTAATAAAGAGTTTTTTCCTGTCGAAATCAAGTGTTTCTCCGCCAAACGCTATCTACCAAACGACATCCATACCCATATGGTGCATTTTAGAGCATCTCCGACAACAGCCCGACAATAGAGCATTTCCTAACTATGCAGAGATCAGATGTGTGATCTTTGTGTTTGTATCCGCTTGATGCTCCATTTTGAGCTAATTAAATTCATCCTTTGTGGGGAAAATAATAGGGCACCAAAAAATTGTTTATTTGTTATTGGGCACCGAAAGTTGCATGATATTTTTTCCCCAACAGCAGCCCTATAATAGGGCAACAAACTATTGCCCTATATTGGGCATGAAAACATCGAAACCTTTGCAAATTCGATCAAACATGCAAACTTAAAACTTAGTTTGGATGCAAACTTAAAGTTGTCATAGTCAATGTCGGTACCCGACTCGTCGTCCTTGTTCCTCACCTTGTCTGAACTAAGCTCAATCACCGTCAAGGGGCCAGCCTCGTGCTCCTTCTTCTCCTCCTCCTTCACCACCTTAATCATCATGGTGTTCCCCATCGCCCAGAACTCATACTCTGTCTGCGTGAGGTGCGTATTTTTCACCGCAAACCTCATCATGCAGCCTCATTGCAATGACTAACATCGCACTAATTCAGAACAATCTGAGTCCCCTTCTCCGCGACGGTCGTCATCTCGATCTTAGGACCGATGAACTCCACATCGGTCCATCTGCACGAGGTGCGTATTTTTCACCGCAAACCTCATCATGCAGCCTCATTGCAATGACTAACTGTAACACCCCAGACACACCCGCCGGTGGTCGTTACTCCTGGCGGGATCTAGACTGGCCTCACATATCAATACTAGTCTTTTCTGCGCACTTTGTCCTCACTCGTGCGCACACGGGAGCAACTTCCCGGTCGGTCACCCATCCTGAAACTACTCCAAGCTGAGCACGCTTAACTTTGGAGTTCTATCCAAATGGGCTCCCGGAAAAGAAGGAATTCCTTATTGATATGAGTAGTCAATCATCTCTAATAAGCCAGGCCATCACATACACCCTCACTCAGAGGAACCGACGTCCTCGTCGGGCCACAGGAACATTCCCTCTTGGCACAACCGTCTGTGCTTCCAGGACAGCACATGTGCCATGCCGTGTGCCACGACGGGTCACAAACGTCATGCACAACATGACTGCAAACTGTCCGCAAACATCCGTGTAACCGCGAGGGTCGGCTCTGATACCAACTTGTAACACCCCAGACACACCCGCCGGTGGTCGTTACTCCTGGCGGGATCTAGACTGGCCTCACATATCAATACTAGTCTTTTCTGCGCACTTTGTCCTCACTCGTGCGCACCCGGGAGCAACTTCCCGGTCGGTCACCCATCCTGAAACTACTCCAAGCTGAGCACGCTTAACTTTGGAGTTCTATCCGAATGGGCTCCCGGAAAAGAAGGAATTCCTTATTGATATGAGTAGTCTATCATCCCTAATAAGCCAGGCCATCACACTAACGTCGCACTAATCAGAACAATCTGACTCCCCTTCTCCGCGACGGTCGTCATCTCGATCTTAGGACCGATGAACTCCACATCGGCTTGTGTCTTGATCCCCAGGAAGTTCAAGTCCCACTTTGGCTGGTCGAGCCGCCAACACGTCTTGTTCAAGGCGTGGGCGTCGACGTCCGACTTGTCTTACTTATCGAGCCAATAACGCATGCCCTCATGCTTGTTCCCGATCGAGAAATGTCCGGAATCCCGCTGACAAACATCTTGGAAGCCGGTGGAGCTCCTAGTCAGTGGCGAGGACTCATTGTAGTGACAGCGGATACTTCGGCGACGATGGCCGGAGAGAGGCGGGAGGAGCTAGATCTGCGCATCGAGGGGACGACGTTGGCCTGAGTTGGTAGCGGCGGTTGAGGGTGTCCCGGACTAAGGGGTCCTCGGGTTGCCGGTTTGTCTCTTATTGGTCGGACTAGTGGGTTGTTCTTAATCCGTCGTGGGAGGGCCGAGCTACAGACGACTCCGTGCTCCATAAGGAAAACTCCGAAGACTTGGCATGTACTTCAAGACAAGATAGATGACGTATGTGTGTTTATCCTCTGATGGCAACCGACTATGTGTAACCCTAGGTATCCATGGTGTCTACATAAACAAGAGAGTTTAGTCCGTAGAGGCTAGAACCATCATCCTATTCATCTAGGGTTTAGTTCGTCTGATCTCGAGGTAGATCAACTCTGTAGCTATCATACATACACATCAATACAATCAAACATGATGTACAATTTTACCTCTTCGAGAGGGCCTGAACCTAGGTAAATACCGTCTCTGCGTTCCTTATTAACCCATCGCTCCAAAATCCACAGCTCGGATCCCCCTACCCGTGATCCGCCGGTTTTGACACCGACGACGGTGGCGGTGGATACAATGGTGGCGGCAGCCAGAGAGAGGCGGGGAGTGGATCTGTGGTGGCAAGGTTTGGTAGGGCGGCATGGCATCATGAGCCGACTTAATAGAGCATCTCCAACAACCGTGCGGCGCGCTAATTGTTTTTTAGAGCGCCAAAATAGCTTTTTTTTCTGCGTAGCAGGGTGCCTGCTCCAGTAGCCATTGTAAAATATGGCGCGACGCTATAGCTCCAGCATGCGTGCTAAATTTATAGCACGCGCGCCCAACACAAACAACATTTCTCAACAAAAAAGATCAAACACACAAAAAAATTAACAATAAATAGTTCAATTATTATTACAACTCCAACAAATAGTTTATATTCCAATACAACAAATAGTTCAACAATACAACATCAAACATACAACAATAAATTAGTTTTGTCGCCCATTCCATGCCCACCATTCCTTGATTAGATCCTTTTGAAGATCATCATGCATTTCGGCACGTCGAATGGCATGATAGGAGGCAATAAATCGAGCCACCCTCATAGCCCTCCTCCGCACTGGCACGGGACGTCCCAACAACTCATACTTAGAATAACCTAAATTTTTCCCACGCTCATTCTTGATGATCATATTATGCATGATCACACAAGCATTCATGATGTACCAAAAGATCTTTTGATCCTAAAATCTAGCCGGTCCTCTCACAATGGCAAATTGGACTTGCAAAATCCCAAAAGCTCTCTCCACATCTTTTCTAGCCGTTGCATGAGCATTGTGAAAATCAAGATTTTTCTTACCTTGCGGTGCCATCAACGGCTTCAAAATGTTTGCCACCTTGGGTAGCTGCCATCCGCAAGATAATAGCCATAGTTGTATATATGCCCATCTGCTACAAACTCCACCAGTGTAGTTACACCATTTGCAATCTTATTCCTAAGTGGTGACAAATAAAGAACGTTGATGTCATTCAAATATCCAAGCATTCCAAAAAAGCATGCCAAATCCAAGTCTCCTGGTCGGACACTGCTTCAAGGATTATAGTGGAACCCTTTTTCTCGCTGTGGAATTGTCCATGCCATGCCTTAGGACAGTTCTTCCAACTCCAATGCCTACAATCTATTGAGGCAAGCATACCTGAGAACCGCGAGCTTTGTTCATCTCCAAAAGCCTTGCGGTGTCTTCAGCATTGGGAGCTCTCAAATATTCCGGACCAAACACTTGCACTATTCGACTACGAAGCGCTTGACACACATGATGGCTTGACTCTCACCCATGGCCAAGTGGTCATCAACTAGACCCACCGGAATATCGTATGCCAACATACGCATACGCAAAGCGGCTGTCACCTTTTGAAAGGTGCTATGCCTAAGTTCTCCAGCGGCATTCCTCCTTTGCTGAAAAAAAAGATCATGCCTCGCCAGTTTCTCTGCAATTCATTTGAACAACTCGATGCTCATCCTAAAATGGCGCCGAAAGTAGGACTCGGGGTATGTGGGATTCTCCACAAAATAGTTTCTCATCAATATGTTGTGGGCATCGATCTTATCCTCCCACAGTTTCTGACGACCGATAACCGAACCACCATGCTTCGGTTTTTTATTGATGTGCATAGCTAGGATCATTGTGAGGTCCTCCTCCTCTTGGATATCAAATTCTTTGTCGAAAGAATTGTAGTACGAACTCATCTACAGAATTGGATTTAAACTACTTTATAAAACTGCAAACAACATGCACCAAATTCATCTATGAAATAAAAAGTTGAAGCAATACATACCTTGCAAGCGTTTTGTCAATCACCTTGTGGGCGCCGAGCTACAATGGGCCGTCGGGCACTGGCTATCGAAGGAATGGTACGCCTAAGGGGCGGCGGTGAGGAGGGAAGGTGGAGGAAGTAGCGACGACGTGCGGGGATAGGCGGGGGAAGCGACGACGGGTCGCCAGAGCAATGGGGAAGGTGCGGGCGGCGGCACCAGCACCTGGAAGCCTCAGATCTGGCGGTTGGTGAAGTCACGTGCGAATCATCGATGTCCAACGTGCGGGAACGGGCGCAACAAATACACCGTGTACGATGCCGTTTTTCCTCCGTGCGCTTAAACAAGTTTACCGCGCGCGCGATTATTGTGCAGCTGTTTGAGCGCCCGTTTTGGCTTCGTGTACGCAAAAAAGTTTTTCCTAGCACGCGGCTAAGATAGCGCGCCTGCTGGAGATGCTCTTATGTGGCGGCGGCCGCAAACGGTTGGGGGGAAGGACTCACTCGGGAGGGGCCGCGTCTGGAAGTTTCAGTTGCACGTGTCACGCGGGTGGGCAACTATTTTTGTGTTTGGCAGCCCAATACGTGATGCAAAGATACATCACTTCGAGCTATTTTTTGGGCAGCCCTAAAATAGGACAAAAAAATATGCATTTAGGGCAGCTGAGAAAAAAATGTTTTTTCAGGGTAGTTGTCCTATTACAGGGTTGATATTGCAGATGCTCTTATAACGGGACATAAGACTAGGTTGACCTATGCGTCGGTCGGGTGATAACTTCCGGTTATCTGCCCGAGTCGCAGATCAGCCAGGATCGAACGGCCTAACACCACCCTCTGCATCCAAAAGCATCGCAACATTTCCCATGTTTAAAAAATACTTAGGATGTTGCAACCCCCGGCCGGTTTCTAGTGATAATATAATAGCATGAAACAATAAAAAATATAGATACGTTGGAGATGTATCAGTAGGTCCGAATGGAAATCAATCAATGGCTTCAAAGTGAGTACCTAAGCACCGACACACTCTCTGTTGGCACTTCAGAAGTTCCGAATGGAATGGTTCAAAATTTCTCATGTGACAACAGAAGGTCTATCGATTTCAACAAGCACCCCATGGTGCTCAACCCCAGAGATCTTGTGTGGTTACACCTACGCAAAAGACCGTTTCCCCAAGGAGCGCAAGTCCAAGCTTCTATCCCGAGCCGATGGACCATTAATTCAACGTGCTAGCATGCTACAACAACAATGTCTACAAGATCGACCTCCCGCGTGAGAAGCACAACGTCAGCGACATCTTCGATGTCAAAGACCTATCTCCCTTCCATGGTGATGAGGTCATCAATTCGAGAACGGATCTTTCCCAAAGTGGGGGGGGGGGAGATGATGCAGAGCATCCTAAGATCATCTCCATGGTCCTACCTTTGTCTCCCCAAGTGTCAACTGGACCTATGACACGAGCACGTGTAAGAGCTATCGAGACCGAGGTGACATCTCTTCTTAATGAGTTTCTGTATGAACCACGTGAGACATGGCTACTACCTCAATCGGAAATGCTATGTGTGCTTAGGTATGAAGATGACCACCTTGGAGATGCTCAAATTTAGACCAAGTCCCCACAAAGGCGCACGAAGAAGCACGATGGAAGGAATCGCTGGAAGTCTATAGCGGCCAAACATCCGGCCCCGCCCCAGATATCTGGCGCCCCTAGTCAGCAACACCAACAAGGAAACCACTGCAGAGCTCTAGGAGTCAGACATCTGACCCGACAACCCTGGACATCCAAGCCCCGCCCAGATATCTGACCCGAGGACACCCGACGCATACAAAAGTTTTGTTGGGGAACGTAGCATTTCAAAATTTTCCTACGATCATGCAAGACCTATCTAGGAGAAGCATAGCAACGAGCGGGGAGAATGTGTCCGTGTACCCTCGTAGACCGAAAGCGGAAGCGTTTAGTAACGCGGTTGATGTAGTCGAACGTCTTCGTGATCCAACCGATCAAGTACCGAACGCATGGCACCTCCGCGATCTGCACACGTTCAGCTCGGTGACGTCCCTCGAACTCTTGATCCAGTTGAGGCCGAGGGAGAATTTCGTCAGCACGACGTCGTGGTGACGGTGTTGATGAAGTTACCGACGCAGGGCTTCGCCTAAGCACTGCGACAATATGACCGATGTGTGTAACTATGGAGGGGGGCACCGCACACGGTTAAGAAATCAACTTGTGTGTCTATGGGGTGCCTCCTCCCCACATATATAAAGGAGGGAGGGAGGAGGAGACCGACCTACATGGGGCGTGCCAAGGGGGGAGGATTCCTACTCCTAGTAGGAGTAGGTTTCCTCCTTTCCTAGTCCTCACTACTACAGGTTGCTACTAACGCGACACTACGATCAGAGACCCTTCGACGAAACTGTGTGCTATGCCATAATCACAAACGAGGGTGTAAAAAACCCGTCAAAAAGGTGCAAAACGTTTGCGATGGCAGAGACATTAAACACGGTTCAGATTTTAGTTGCGTGTACGATGTAGGGCATACAGTTCAGTTCAATGAACTGTTTGCGATGAGGAGGAACAAAAGAAACGGGCAGCCAGATGAAGGCGTGTGCGATATACAACATACGGTCACTCGGATGAACTGTTTTTTATGAGGAGGAACAATAGAAACGGACAGCTAGATAAAGGTGTGTGGGATTGAGGGCATACGCTTGAGAAGGATTAATTGTTTGCGATCAGGCAACAGAACAGAAACGGGTCAGTCAGATCAAAGTGTGTGCGATTATTAACAAAAAAAGTGTGTGCGATTGATGGCGTACACTTCACACGGATGAACTGTTTGCGATTAGCCACAACAAACTGAAACAGTTAGATAGATCAACATGTGTGCGCTAGACGGCACACATATTCAAATTAAAAGAAGTGTGCGTGATGGTAATAACGAACGCGCATAGTTGTTGGAACAAGACGTGTGCGGACGTTGCTTATTGCGGTGCACCCTATGGTGCAAATGCCACGTACGCGGCCGAGAAGGCATACGGGCCCACGTTATGCCCTCCAGGAATAGTGCCACACTTAGAACCGCCAGTAAATTTTGAGCATGTGTCTCGTCACATTCCAAATTGCAAACATATTCACACCGATCTAAACCTAAACGGTTTCCCATTTAGGAGCGTATTAGTACTCGGTTATAAATACTACTCCTACTCCAAGATGACTGCACATTCCTCCTCAACTCTCCATCCACAAAAACAAACAAGTCATGCATCACCGTTCCCTTGCGTCTGCCATGGCCAGCGTGAGTTCTGGGTCGAGAGATTGCCACCAGGGAGATGCGAGCATGGAAGCGGAAGCACGTAAGATGTCCCACCTCGCCACGAACGCAGCCGACATGTCCCGCCGCGCGGCCGTAGCAGCACAAAGGTCCCGCCGCGCCGTCGAAGCAGCACGGAGGTCCCGCCGCGCCGTCGATGAAGTAGATTGGTCCGGCCGCGCCGCGGAAGTAGAAGAGATGTCCCGCCGCACCGCGAATGCAGCAGAGATGTCCTCCCGCGCCGCGGAGGCCTGAAAATGTCTCGTGGACAGGCGAGGACTCTTACAGGCGCATGCATGTGATCGTCCATAGCCAGACGGATCAGATCTCTGGCTGGGCAAGGTTGCAGGACGACATGAAAGCCTCTTTTGAACAGGCTACCGGCGTCATCCGACAACTAAATGAGAGTAATGCGAAGCTCCGGACCGAGCGCGACCTGCTGAGGGCAAAGATCGTCGAAAGTGCGGAGCAGCAGGAGGAGACCACTGCCTTGTTGAAGAGGACCAGCGTCATCGTCGAGAAACTTATGGACGAGAATGCCATGCTACGCATTGAGCGTACAAGGTTGGTGGAGGAATCTGTGGATGCTCTCCAGCAGCATCTTGAGGACAAGAAAGAGCTCATCGCCGCTCACCGCGGAGACTAGTCCCCGCGGCCTGCAGCAACGCATCAAGATAGTAGAGATCAGCGAGCCAGATAGTTGTCTTCCTTCTTCTTTTGCTCTTGTATATTTCGGGCGTTGTTGCATGTTGCTTTTTTAATTATGTTCCTAAATATGTAAGACAATTATTATCCACTGTCATCGTCCTTATATTCATTATGCTTGCTATAAGTCGAATTCGATGCTATATAGGTCCATCAGATCTTACATCAAGATCCGTGCAAAACTTTCTTTTTACATTTTTATTTTTCTCTCAGTCCAGTGAGACATATAGCCACGCCGTAGAACAGGGGCTCGGGCACCATTAATGAAGACGTTGGGAGGGAGGTCCGCGGAGGGTAGCGGTCAAAGGGCTCTCCTCCCGATGAGCACATGCAAGGGTCTGATCGCACGCCTCCCGTACTCAAATAGCTACCCCGCACGGCACCTCCCAGTCATTAAAAAAAGGGGATGTGTGGCGGCACATAATTGGTAAGTAGAATGCTCATGGTTTCAATAATACTTGTGTTTCCGATTTGTAACGTGACAGCACTTGTTCCAAAATGACTTTATTCATTGTTAATGTGTGCGCCTTCACAAATCGGACAGAAAAATTACCACAACATGTTGATGCCATGTCATGACACCATGCCAAGCTTCATGATTTTCAGGCATGTTTTGGATATACAGGAATTAAAAAACCAAGTTTCTCAATCTTTCCGGCCGAGCCACGACGCCGAGATGTTTAAATTCCATTCCCATTTCTTGCATGGGACATAAGCATGCACATAAGGACACATATTTATTTTTTCAACCAATTTATACGCACTGGAGCATGTGCATGTAGTTCAAATTTGAATTATGCACATAAATGCATTGAAAACTCAGTTAATGCATAAAAATGTCCAAACGAACCCCAAAAAGTCACAAAAATTGACACAACACTCCTGTTGTTCTATGTTGACACGAGAAAAAATTTGAAAGCAATAAGAGGCAATGGATATTGCTTCGTCCCCAAAGGTGGGATGTTCCCTACGGAAACCATCATGCTTGTTGTGAGAAGCTCTGGTTTGTGAGAAACATATACCCAAACCTGCCCCAAATGGAACAAAATTTTTGGATTTACTAGAAATTAAAAGTCATGTATCTCAATGTTTTGCCGGCAATCAACGGTGCCCCGATTATGTGCACTTTGTAGGCATTAATGCACATAATTCAAATGCAAACAATCGGTGCATGAAAGGGTGCGCAATAACGGTCTGGAAAAACCATACTCGTGGTATTTAGTAATTTCTCAATCCTTTTACAAGGAATGGGCAGAGATTTCAATGGAATGCATGGCAATAGTCAACCACAAACGCGTCATTTACTGGGTTATCAACTATAGAACAATGAAATATGTGCTTGAAAAACATGACGGGTGGCATGGTGCCATTGTATGGCCTCACCGTGTGCTGGTTAAAAGCTGAGAAGGTTTGATTTATGTCGTCATGCACGCTCACATAAATCGAACCATTACCGAGGAAGTTCAACGCTTTCGAGAGGGAAATCACCAAGATTGAAGCGGAATCCAAACTTCCGTCCTAGTTTATCATTCCGTTTTTTTTCCAACGATCAACATATCGCCTCAAATGCAACGTGTTCAAATTTCACATTTTTCCGAACTCATCATTTACCATATTTAGGGGATTATGTGCATTTTCTAGGCATTAATTATGCACATAATTCAAATTCGAACAATCGGTGCATGAAAAGGTGCACAAGAACGGTCTAGAAAACCATGTTCGTGCAATTTAGTACATTCTCATGCCTTTTACAAGGAATGGGCAGATATTTCAAGTAAATGTGTGGCAATAGTCAACCATAAACGTGTCGTTTACTCGGTTAACAACTATACAAAAATTAAATACATGCTTGGAACAACATGACGCCTGGTGTGGTGCCATGGTATGACCTCATCGTGCCCTGGTAAAAATGTCGTCATGCACACCTTTCATAAAATGAACCTTCACCGAGGAAATTTCATGGTTTCGAGGGGAAAATCACCAAGATTGAAGGAGGATCCAAATTTCTTTTGTTCTTTGTCCACGAGTTTTTTCCTACGATGAACATACAATCACGGTGTTCAAGTTTGGCACTTTTCCGAGTTCATTTGCCATATTTAGGGGATCATGTGCATTTCCTAGGCATTAATGCGCATAATTCAAGTTCAAACAATCGACGCATGAAAGGGTCCACAAGAATGACCTAGAAAACCATGCTCGTTCCATTTAGTAAATTCTCATGCCTTTTACATGGAATGGACAGATATTTCAATGAAATGTGTGGCAATAGTCAACCACAAATGTTTGTTTGTTGGGTTTTCAACTATAGAAAAAATAAAATAAATGCTTAAAAAACATGACGCCTGGCATGGTGCCATGGTATGACCTCATCATGCCCTGGTAAAATTTAAGAAGGTTTGGCTTATGTCTTCATACACGCCCTTCATAAATCGAATCATCACCGAGGAAGTTCCATACTTTCGAGAGGGGAAATCCCCAAGATTGAAGGGGAATCCAAATTTACGTCCTAGTTTGCCATTTAGTTTTTTTCCAACGATCAACATACCGCCTCAAATGCAACGTGTTCAAATTTGACATTTTCCCAGGCTCATTTACCATATTTAGGGGATTATGTGCATTTTCTAGGAATTAATGTTCATAATTCAAATTGAAACAATCGGTGCATGAAAAGGTGCACAAGAACGGTCGGGAAAACCATGCTCGTGTTATTTTGTACATTCGCATGCCTTTTACAAGGAATGGACAGATATTTTAAGGAAATGTATGGCAATAGTCAACCATAAACGTGTCGTTTACTCGGTTAATGACTATACAAAAAATGAAACACATGGTTAAAAACATGATGCCTGGCGTGGTGCCATGCATGGTATGGCCTCACCATGCCCTGGTAAAATTGGATAATGTTTTCCTTATGTCGTGATGCGCGCCTTTCATGAATCGAACCATCACCGAGGAAGTTTCATGGTTTCGATGGGGGAAATCACCAAGATTGAAGAGGGTCCAAATTTCCTTTGTCCTTTGTCCATGAGTTTTTTTCTACGATGAACATACAACCTGCAAATCATCGTGTTCAAATTTGGCACTTTTTCGGGTTCATTTGCCATATGTAGGGGATTATGTACATTTCCTAGGCATTAATGCGCATAATTCAAGTTCAAACAATCGATGCATGAAAGGGTCCACAAGAACGGTCTAGAAAACCATGCTCGTGCCATTTAGCAAATTCTCATGCATTTTACATGGAATGGACAGATATTTCGACGAAATGTGTGACAGTAGTCAACCACAAATGTTTGTTTGTTGGATTTTCAACTATAGAAAAAATGAAATAAATGCTTAAAAACATGACGCCTGGCATGATGCCATGGTACGACCTCACCATGCCCTGGTAAAATTTGAGAAGGTTCGGTTTTTGTCAGGCACGCCCTTCATAAAATCGAACCATCACCGACGAAGTTACATGCTTTCGAGAGGAAAATCCCCAAGATTGAAGGGGAATCCAAATTTTCTTCGTTCTTTGCCATTTAGTTTTTTTTCTACGACGGACATACACCCTGCAAATCATCGTGTTCAAATTTGGCATTTTCCCGGGCTCATTTACCATATTTAGGGGATTATGTGCATTTTCTAGGCATTTAGCGCATATAAATCCAATCCAGCTACAGCTGCATGGGTGTGATGTGAGGGACTTGGATTGCCGTCCGATCGCGTCGCATCCAACGGTGCACACGCGCGATCCGCGTGGCTGGGGTTCCGACCAATTATAACGCAACACACAATAGGCTCAGCGCACACTGTTTTCGGAAGCGACGGAGATGAACTGTGTGCGATAATGAGAAGTAGTTTAAGTTTGTAGTATTAGAGCAAATTAACAGTAGTACTTTAAGTTTGTAGTATTAACGTACAATGTCGGTAAGAGCATCCTATGAGGGCTTTGAGCGTTGATTAGCATGTGTGCCCGTGTGTTTATTTTTGCCTTAATCATTAGAAGATCACAAAACACACGGTTTCTATGCCGTACCCGTCTGCGTTTTTTGTGTTAATGACCCATAAGTCAGTTACCTATGCAATATTTCCTAATAAACCAGGCGTACCATTGACCCAAAAAATCAATTACGCGTGTACATTTTTTGGAGACGGGATCTGCCAACTTTCCTTTTTCTCGCACACGAGTATTTTACGCGCTTCGAATGCGTTGTGTGTTTCCCATGCCCAAGTTTTAAGTTTCGCACCGAAATTTTCATTAGGCGCGCGATTTTAGAATGTATTCCTCCAACCACATCCCTGTCCCCTCGGTATCCCCCCACCCCCTCCCATCGCGCCTCCCCTTACCGGCATCTCAAACCGCCGCCGCCGCAACCACAACTTCAACCACATCTACGTTTTGCTCGGATCCAGTCAGGTAACCCACTGATCTCTATCACATCCCCGGCGTGATTGCTTAAATGGCGCCTGTGAAACATCATCATGCCTCCAAATCCACCCCGCCAGGAGCTGATGGCGGTCCATGGCGCGATGGCCGCTGTGCGTGTTGACCCGAAGGAATACCTCGCCTCCGCCACCGCCGTCGACATGGTGCAGGCTCTAGCCCAGATGAAGTCCCCTAGCGACTACCCCCCAAGACTTGACAGGTAAGATCTGACCAGCTAAATCTTACCAATACCACTTGCAACGGCTATGATTTGTAAGGTTGATGTATTAAGCATGTTCGTGCCTTGTTTATTTCAGTACTGCACATTGTGTGATGTTCAAATATTACCGTGTCCATCTCAATTTCACCAATACCAGCAACAAACTTACAATACATGACTCAGGATATCACTAGAGATGCTGCCTATTTGCTATTTTTAGTGGATACTAACCATGTTGTACTTAACATGCCTGTCCATGTACTTACACAGGGTCATAATGGCCGATGCTTTTGTTTGCCGTTGAGGTGAGCTGCATCACATGTCTTATAGTATTTCACATAATTTGTGCAATTGCAGTTTAACTTCCACCATTTACTGGTTGCCTGTAGGTACACATGTTAGTGGCACTGATCCACGCTTCGACCCGGAGGAACAGCTCGCCTCCGCCGTCGCTGACTTTGGGCGAGCCCTGGCCAAGATGAAGTGCCCCAGCAACTACCTCTCAGGACTTACCAAGTATGTACTCACCAGTTCAATCTTACCAATGCCAGTTGCAATTAATGGCTATGTTCTGTACGGTCGATGTATTACGCATGTTCTAGTAAACATGACTAACACGTTTTTGCTACTTACCCTACCTTTTTATAGAAATCTGGGCCATTCTCTGCTCTAAAAGCACCTACCTTGTGATGTTTAACTATGCCAATTGCATTTTTATCAGTACCGGTTTCAATGTCTATTATGCATGTTACAATTAACAGTTGAATCCATTTTTAAACAATTGTATTTCAATGGCTACAAACTTACAAAACATGACTTGGGATGTTGTTAAGCCTGTTGCAATTAACAGTTGTATCCATTTTTTTATCTATCCATTTGCTACCATGCTACTCTCCGCAATGAAGATATACTAGAGATGCTGCCCCATTTGCTATTTTTGGTGGATGCTAACCCTGTTGTACTTAACATGCTTGTCCATGTACTTACGCAGGGTCATAACGGCCGATGTTGTTGTTTGCCGTCGAGGTTAGCTGCATCCCATGTCTTACAGTATTTCACATCATTTGTGCAATTTCAGTTTAACTTCTACCATTTACTGGTTGCCTGTAGGTACACATGTCAGTGGCACTTATCCATGCTTCGACCCGGAGGAACAGCTCGCCTCCGCCGCCGCTGACTTTGGGAGGGCTCTGGCCAAGATGAAGTGCCCCAGCAACTACCTCTCAGGACTTACCAAGTATGTACCCACCAGTTCAATCTTACCAATACTAGTTTCAACTAATGGCTATGTTTTGTACTGTCGATGTATTAAGCATGTTGTAGTAAACATGCCTAACACTTTGAGCTATTTTCCCTACCTTTTTATAGACAAATGGGCCATTATCTGCTCTGGCAGCACCTGCCCTGTGATGTTTAACTCTGCCAATTGCATTTTTATCAGTACCGGTTTCAATGGCCATTGAGCCTGTTGCAATTAACAGTTGTATCCATTTTTAAAGAGTTGTATTTCAATGGCTACAAACTTACAAAACATGAATTAGGATGTTGTTAAGCCTGTTGCAATTAACAGTTGTATCCATTTTTTAATACGTCCCTTTGCTACCGTGCTACTCGTTCAAAATGAAGATATCACTGCAGATGCTGTCATTTTATAACCATTTGCTATTTTTGGTGGATGTTAACCCTGTTGTAGTTAGCATTGCCTTTCCATGTACTTACAAAGGGCTACAATGGGCGATGTTGTTGTTTGCCGTCGAGGTTAGCTGCATCCCATGTCTTATACACCATCTATTCCTAACTATAAGTATTTTTAGAGATTCCAATATATACTACATAAGGAGCAAAATGAGTGAATCTAGAATTCTAGATTCTAATCTAAACTATATCTATAAAAATACTTGTACTTAGGAACATAGGTAGTTGTATTTTACATCATTTGTGCAATCTCAATTTAGCTTCTAACATTTACTGGTTGCTTGTAGGTACATATATGAGCGGTACTGATCCACGCCTCGATCCCTTTTGCATATGGGGCAATGAGATATTCATGAACAAGTGTCAAGTGAGGTAACTAAGAAAGATTGTTAGGCGAAAGAAACGGGAGTGGAGGCTATTTAGTGGTTTCTGAAGCTATTTATCGATGATTACCTTGCAAACTACATGACCGGAGTGGAGGCAACTAAGGTTAAAGTATATAATTCATCCTACCATGATAATGCTCTAGAAGTCTTCTTGAAGGTGGTGAAGGATGGGCGGGCGATCCTCACAAGGGGTTGGACAAAAGTGGTTCGTGCCTATGGCATGCAGGAAGGCACATTATGGGCATTTAGCTCCTTCAACACCGTCGGCAGTCAAAATGATTTACACTTGTCTCTTCACCTTTACCTCCTTTAAATATTGTGGTTCATCATAGTTAATTGCTGCCTAATCCTGTAATTATTGAACATATTATGCTGGTAATTCTATTTATGGATTCGTTGTTGAACCATTGTGCTGAGAATTTGAATTGCACATTTCATATTTCAAAATTTCCAATTAGAATAATAAATTATAGCCAAAAATAAAAAGAGAACAGACGGTCAAGGAACTTTGCAAACGGTTCTGGCAGTAAAAGCGCTTGTGATGGATAGCCCAATGCCACACAGTTTTCTACATCAAATCGTGTGTGATGTAGTTAATGAAAGCAAATAGTTAACCAAGGCAGAGTGTGTGTCATAGTTACACCTTTCACACATGAGTGTATACAAAAAACTGTGTGGGATGTACATCCGAACGGAAACGTTTTCCCTGGATTGACTGTGTGGGATGTACATAAGAATGGATACATATTCCTCGGTTTGACTGTGTGTGATATAGATATGAACGGAAATGTTTTTCTGGGATTTACCGTGTGGGATGTACATACCTATGGAAATAATTTTCTCGGGTTACCGTGTGGGATGTACATACCTACGGGAATGATTGGGTTTCGATGAATTGCCCGATCGCACACGGCCCCAGCCTGGGTCCCAGGAGGGCCTATCCCCGACGATTTCTGGGTCATGTGGGAAGGACACCCTATCGCACACACTCACTTGGCGACGGTTCCAAATGCCGTCGCGGAAAGGGGTTAAAAACCGTTTGTATAGCACCGACGTGTACCGGTGCCTACTAGGAAAAGAGAGGAAAGATGAGAAGGAAGGAGGGGCCGCCCCCAAGCCCTAAACCAATTTGGTTTGGGCCTAGGGTGCGGCCCACATCTTGCTTGATGCCCTCTTAATCCGCTAGTGCCAAATAAGGCCCATAGACTCCCCGGAGGGTTCCAGTAACCTCCCGGTACTCCGAAAAATACCCGATACACTTCGGAACCCTTCCAGTGTCCGAATATAACCTTCCAATATATCAATCTTTATGTCTCGACCATTTAGAGACTCCTTGTCATGTCTGTGATCTCATTCGGGACTCCGAACAACCTTCGGAACATCAAAACACATAAACTCATAATACTGATCGTCATCGAACGTTAAGCGTGCGGACCCTATGGGTTTGAGAACTATGTAGGCATGACCGAGACATATCTCATAGAGAAACTTGGATGCTCATATTGGTTCCTACATATTCTACGAAGATCTTTATCGGTCAAACCGCATAACAACATACGTTGTTCCCTTTGTCATCGGTATGTTACTTGCCCGAGATTCGATCCTCTGTATCATCATACCTAGTTCAATCTCGTTACCGACAAGTCTCTTTACTCGTTCCGTAATACATCATCTCATGAGTAACTCATTAGTCATTTGTTTGCAAGGCTTATTATGATGTGTATTACCGAGAGGGCCTAGAGATACCTCTCTGACACTCGGAGTGACAAATCCTAATCTTGATCTATGCCAACACCACAAACACTTCGGAAACATCTTTAGAGCATCTTTATAATCACCCAGTTACATTGTGACGTTTGATAGCACACAAGGTGTTCCTCCGGTATTCGGGAGTTGCATAATCTCCTAGTCAGAGGAACATGTATATAAGTCATGAAGAAAGCAATAGTAGTAAAACTAAACGATCATTGTGCTAAGCTAATGGATGGGTCTTGTCCATCACATCATTCTCCTAATGATGTGACCGTGTTGATCAAATGACAACACATGTCTATCGTTAGGAAACACAACCATCTTTGATTAACGAGCTAGTCTAGTAGAGGCATACTAGGGACACTCTGTTTTGTCTATGTATTCACACATGTATCAAGTTTCCGGTTAATACAATTCTAGCATGAATAAAAGACATCTATCATGAAATAGGGAAATATAAATAACAACTTTATTATTGCCTCTAGGTCATATTTCCTTCAGTCTCCCACTTGCATTAGAGTCAATAATCTAGTTCACATCGCCATGTGATTTAACACCCATAGTTCACATCGCCATGTGACCAACACCCAAAGGGTTTAGTAGAGTCAATAATCTAGTTCACATCGCCATGTGATTAACACCCAAAGAGTACTAAGGTGTGATCATGTTTTTCTTTGTGAGAGAAGTTTAGTCAACAGGTCTGTCACATTCAGATCCGTATGTATTTCGCAAATTTCTATGTCCACAATACTCTGCATGTAGCTACTCTAGCTAATTGCTCCCATGTTCAATACACATCCAGATTGATACTTAGTCATCTGGATTAGTGTCAAAGCTTCCATCGGTGTAACTCTTTACGACGAACTCTTTATCACCTCCATAATTGAGAAACATTTCCTTAGTCATCCAGTAACTAAGGATAATTTTGACTGTTGTCTAGTGATCTACTCCTGGATCACTATTGTACCTACTTGTCAAACTAATGGCAAGGTACACAAAAATTTTAGTACACGACATGGCATACTTTATAGAACCTATGTCTGTGGCATAGGGAATGACTTTCATTCTCTCTACTTTTCTGTCGTGGTCGGGCTTTGAGTCTTACTCAACTCCATACCTTACAACTCAGGCAAGAACTCCTTCTTTGATGGATCCATTTTGAACTCCTTCAAAATCTTATCAAGGTATGTACTAATCAAAAGTCTTATCAAGTGGCATGATCTATCTCTATAGATCTCGGTTCCCAATATGTAAGCAGCTTCACCGAGGTATTTTATTGAAAAACTCCTTTTAAACAATCCTTTATGCTTTCCATAAAATTCTACATCATTTCCGATCAACAATATGTCATTCACATTGAAGGAAATATGCCCTAGAGGCAATAATAAAGTTGTTATTTATATTTCCTTATATCATGATAAATGTTTATTATTCATGCTAGAATTGTATTAACCGGAAACTTAGTACATGTGTGAATACATAGACAAAATGTGTGAATACATAGACAAAACAAAATGTCCCTAGTATGCCTCTACTTGACTAGCTCATTAATCAAAGATGGTTATGTTTCCTAACCATAAACATGTGTTGTCATTTGATGAACGGGATCACATCATTAGGAGAATGATGTGATGGACAAGACCCATCCGTTAGCTTAGCACTATGATCGTTTAGTTTTACTACTATTGCTTTCTCCATGACTTATACATGGTCCTATGACTATGAGATTATGCAACTCCCGAATAACGAAGGAACACCTTGTGTGCTATCAAACGTCACAACGTAACTGGGTGATTACAAAGATGCTCTATAGGTGTCTTCGAAGGTGTTTGTGGTGTTGGCATAGATCGAGAATAGGATTTGTCACTCCGAATGTCGGAGAGGTATCTCTGGGCCCTCTCGGTAATACACATCGCAATAAGCCTTGCAAGCAAACGACTAATGAGTTAGTCACGAGATGATGTATTACATAATGAGTAAAGAGACTTTCCGATGACGAGATTGAACTAGGTATGATGATACCGGCGATCGAATCTCGGGCAAGTAACATACCGATGACAAAGGGAACAACGTATGTTGTTATGCGGTTTGACCGATGAAGATCTTCATAGAATATGTAGGAACCAATATGAGCATCCAGGTTCTGCTATTGGTTATTTACTCGAGATGAGTCTCGGTCATGTCTACATAGTTCTCGAACCTATAGGGTCCGCACGCTTAACATTCAATGACAATCGTTATTATGATTTTATGTGGTTTGATGCACCGAAGGTAGTTCGGAGTCCCGGATGTGATTACGGACATGACGAGGAGTCTCGAAATGGTTGAGACGTAAAGATTGATATATTGGTCGACTATATTCGAACTCCAAAAGTGTTTCGAAGGAGTTTCAGATTAAACCGGAGTGCCGGAGGGGTATCAGTACCCCCGGGGGAACTAATGGGCCACTTGGGCCCTTAGTGGAGAGAGAGAGAGGGCCGGCCAAGGCTGGGTCATGCGCCCCTCCCCCTTGGTCCGAATTGGACAAGTAAAGGGGGCGCCCCCTTCCTTCTCCCTCTCCCTCTCCTTCCTTCCCCCTCTCCCTCTTGGTGGACTCCTACTAGGAATATGATTCCTATTCCTATTCGGAGTGGCCCTCCTTGGGCACGCCATAGGGGCCGGCCGGCCTCCCCTTGCTCCTTTATATACGGGGGCAAGGGGCACCCTAGGACACACAAGTAAACATCAGTTTTAGCCGTGTGCGGTGCCCCCCTCCACAATACACACCTCGGTCATATCGTTGCAGTGCTTAGGCGAAGCCCTGCGTCGGTAACTTCATCATCACTGTTACCACGCCATCGTGCTGACGAAACTCTCCCGTGACGCTCAACTGGATTAAGAGCTCGTGGGACGTCATCGTGTTGAACGTGTGCTGAATGCGGAGGTGCCATACGTTCGGTGCTTGGATCGGTTGGATCGCGAAGATGTTCGACTACATCAACCGCGTCACTAGACGCTTCCGCTTTCGGTCTACGAGGGTACGTAGACACAATTTCCCCGCTCGTTGCTATGCTTTTCCTAGATAGATCTTGCGTGATCGTAGGATGTTTTTTTTAAATACTACGTTCCCAACAGTGGCAACATGAGCCAAGTCTATGCGTAGATGATATGCACGAGTAGAACACGATGAGTTGTGGGCGATGATAGTCATACTGCTTACCAGCATTTCATACTTTGATTCGGCGGTATTGTGAGATGAAGCGGCCCGGACCGACATTACGCGTGCGCTTATGCGAGACTGGTTTCACCGTTATGAGCACTCGTTGCTTAAAGGTGACTGGAGGGTGTCTGTCTCTCTCACTTTAGCTGAATCGAGTGTGGCTACACCCGGTCCTTGTGAAGTTTAAAACAGCACACTTGACGAAAAATCATTGTGGTTTTTTTGTATGCGTAGGTAAGAACGGTTCTTGCTAAGCCCGTAGCAGCCATGTAAAACTTGCAACAACAAAGTAGAGGACGTCTAACTTGTTTTTGCAGGGCATGTTGTGATGTGATATGGTCAAGACGTGATGAGTTATACGTTATTGTATGAGATGATCATGTTTTGTAAATTATTGGCTACCAGTAGGAGCCTTATGGTTGTCTCTTTATTGTATGAATTGCGAAGGCCATATAATTGCTTTACTTTATCACTATGAGTTAGCGATAGTAGTAGTAGAAATAGTTGACGAGACGACCACGATGCTACGATGAAGATCATGGTGTCAAGTCGATGACGATGGAGATCATGACGATGCTCTGGAGATGGAGATCAAAAACACAAGATGATGATGGCCATATCATGTCACATATTTTGATTGCGTGTGATGTTTATCTTATTATGCTTCTTATTTTGCTTAGTATGACGGTAGCATTATAAGATGATCCCTTACAAAAATTTCAAGGTACAAGTCTTCTCCCCGAGTATGCACCGTTGCGAAAGTTCATCGTGCCGAGACACCACGTGATGATCAGGCGTGATAAGCTCTACGTTCGAATACAACGGGTGTAAGATAGTTTTGCACATGCAGAATACTCGGGTTAAACTTGACGAGCCTAGCATGTACAGACATGGCCTCGGAACACTGGAGACCGAAAGGTCGGGCGTGAATCATATAGTAGATATGATCAACATAAGATCTTCACCATTGAAAACTACTCCATCTCACGTGATGATCGGACATGGTTTAGTTGATTTGGATCACGTGACCATTTATATGACTAGAGGGATGTCTATCCAAGTGGGAGTTCTTAAGTAATATGATTAATTGAACTTTAATTTATCATGAAATTAGTCATGATAGTATTTGCAAATTATGTTGTAGATCAATAGCTCGTGTTATAGCTCCCCTATATTTTTGATATGTTCCTCGAGAAAACTAGGTTGAAAGATGTTAGTAGCAATGATGTGGACTAGGTCCGTGATCTGAGGATTGTCCTCATTGCTGGACAGAAGTATTAGGTCCTTGATGCACCGCTGGGTGAAAAACCTATTGCAGGAGCAAATGCAAACGTTATGAACGTTTGACAAGCTTGGTATGATGACTACTTGATAGTTTAGTGCGCCATGCTTTATGGCTTATAACCGGGACTTCAAAAACGTTTTGAATGCCACGGAGCATATGAGATGTTCCAAGAGTTGAAAATAGTATTTCAGACTCATGCCCGTGTCGAGAGGTATGAAACCTCTGACAAGTACTTTGACTACAAGATGGAGGAGAATAGCTCAACCAATGAGCATGTGTTCGGAATGTCTGAGTACTACAATCGCTTGAATCAAGTGAGAGTTAATCTTCGAGATAAAATATTGATTGACAGAGTTCTCTAGTCACTATCACCAAGTTACTAGAACTTCGTGATGAACTATAATATGCAAGGGATGACGAAAATGATTCTCGAGCTCTTCGTGATGCTGAAATCAACGAAGGTAGAAATCAAGAAAGAACACCAATTGTTGATGGTTAACAAGACCACTAGTTTCAAAAGGGGGCAAGGGTAAGAAAGGGAACTTGAAGAAGAATGGCAAGCAAGGTGTAACTCCTGTGAAGAAACCCAAAGCTAGACCTAAGCCAGAAACTGAGTGCTTCTAACTGCAAAGGAAATGTGAAAGCACAAGTGCTCCTTGGGTGATTTTGGTAATTAATGTTAACATATCTCTTGTTGGACTAATGTTTTCATCTATTATATTTCATACAAGTTCAACAGATGGAGTGGCATGGACTAGAGGATGTGGAAACCCTTCAAGATGATAAGGACAAAAGGATTGGCTCAAGCACAAAGCTCGGGACTCTACATTTTCTATTTTAGTGATCCAAGATCACATTGAGTCCATAGGAAAGCCAATACTATTAAAAGGGGATGAGGTGCTACTTAATGGCTTGCTTGCTCAAAATGCTTAGTGATATGCTCCAAACCCTCAACCACTTTCTCACATCCACATATGTCCCAAACCAAAAGTCAAACTCGGCCCCACCGAAAAGATCTATCAGGCGCCACCGAGTTCATTTGACATAGCCACTGCCAGAAACCCTAATCATTTCGATCTCACCGAAAGGGATCTCGGCCTCACCGAGATGGGATTGCAAGATCGCTGTTGCCTGTTGCAATATTGTCGGTCTAACCAAGATGTGCAATCGGTCCCACCGAGTTTTGCAATGCAAACTCTCTGTTGCCTCTTCGTAATGTTTCGATCTCACCGAAACAAGCGAATCGGTCCCATCGAGTTTGCCTGGCCAACTCTCTGTAAGCTCATTACCAAAATCGGTCCCACCGAGTTTGTGTAATCGGTCTCACCGAGATTACGTTATGCCCTAACCCTAATGACATCTGTCCCATCGAGTTGATCATATCGGTCCCACCGAAATGCCTAACGGTCACATTATGAACTAAATCGGTTTGACCGAGTTCTCTAAATCGGTCCCACCGAGTTTGGTAAATTATGTGCAACGGTTAGATTTTGTGTGGAGGTGATGTCTACTACACAACCTTCTTCTTGTAGACGTTGTTGCGCCTCCAAGTGCAGAGGTTTGTAGGATAGTAGCAAATTTCCCTCAAGTGGATGACCTATGGTTTATCAATCCATGGGAGGCGTAGGATGAAGATGGTCTCTCTCAAACAACCCTGCAACTAAATAACAAAGAGTCTCTTGTGTCACCAACACACCCAATACAATGGTAAATTGTATAGGTGCACTAGTTCAACGAAGAGATGGTGATACAAGTGCAATATGGATGGTAGATATAGGTTTTTGTAATAAGAAAATATAAAAACAGCAATGTAACAAGTGGTAAAAGTGAGCATAAATGGTGTTGCAATGATAGAAAACAAGGCCTAGGGTTCATACTTTCACTAGTGCAAGTTCTCTCAACAATAATAACATAACTAGATCATATAACTATCCCTCAACATGCAACAAAGAGTCACTCCAAAGTCACTAATAGCGGAGAACAAACGAAGAGATTATGGTAGGGTACGAAACCACCTCAAAGTTATCTTTTCTTATCGATCTATTCAAGAGTCCGTAGTAAAATAACACAAAGCTATTCTTTCCGTTCAATCTATCATAGAGTTCGTACTAGAATAACACCTTAAGACACAAATCAACCAAAACCCTAATGTCACCTAGATACTCCATTGTCACCTCAAGTATCCGTGGGCATGATTATACAATATGCATCACACAATCTCAGAAACATCTATTCAACCAACACAAAGAACTTCAAAGAGTGCCCCAAAGTTTCTACCGGAGAGTCAAGACGAAAATGTGTGCCAACCGCTATGCATAGATTCCCAAGGTCACGGAACCCGCAAGTTGATCACCAAAACATACATCAAGTGAATCGAAAAAATACCCCATTGTCACCACGGGTATCCCACGCAAGACATACATCAAGTGTTCTCAAATCCTTAAAGACTCAATCCGATAAGATAACTTCAAAGGGAAAACTCAATCCATTACAAGAGAGTAGAGGGGGAGAAGCATCATAAGATCCAACTATAATAGCAAAGCTTGTGATACATGAAGATTGTGCCATCTCAAGAACACGAGAGAGAGAGAGAGAGAGAGAGAGATAGATAGATAGAGAGCACAAACACATAACTATTGGTATATACCCTCAGCCTCGAGGGTGGACTACTCCCTCTTCGTCATGGAGAGCGCCGGGATGATGAAGATGGCCACTGGAGAGGGATTCCCCCCCCCCCTCCGGCAGGGTGCCAGAAAGGGTCTAGATTGGTTTTCGGTGGCAACAGAGGCTTTCGGCGGTGGAACTCCCGATATATGTTATTTTCCGGAGGTTTCAGTATTTATAGGAATTTTTGGCGTAGGTCTCATGTCAGGGGGGTCTCCGGGCTGTCCACGAGATAGGGGGCGCCACCACTTGGGGTGGGCGCGCCCCCCACCCTCGTGGGCAGCCCGTGGCTCTCCTGGCCCAACTCTTTTACTTCGGGGACTTCTTTTGGTCCAGAAAAAATCATCAAAAATTGGCTCGTCAATTGGACTCCGTTTGGTATTCATTTTCTATAAAACTCAAAAACAAGGAAAAAACAGAAACTGGCACTAGGCTCTAGGTTAATAGTTTAGTCCCAAAAATCATATAAAAGTGTATATAAAAGCCCATAAAACATCCTAGAAGGATAATATAATAGCATGGAACAATCAAAGATTATAGATACGTTGGAGACGTATCAAGCATCCCCAAGCTTAATTACTGCTCGTCCTCGAGTAGGTAAATGATAAAAATAGAATTTTTGATATGGAATGCTAACTAACACAATTCTCAATGTAATTCCCTTTATTGTGGCATGAATGTTCAGATCCGAAAGATTCAAGACAAAAGTCTATATTGACATAAGAAATCATAATACTTCAAGCATACTAACAAAGCAATCATGTCTTCTCAAAATAACATGGCCAAAGAAAGTTATCCCTACAAAATCATATAGTCTGCCTATGCTCCCTCTTCATCACACAAAATATTCATATCATGCACAACCCCGGTTTCAGCCAAGCAATTGTTCCATACTCAAAAAATTTCAAACCTTTCAACTTTCACGCAATACATGAGCGTGAGCCATGGTTATAGCACTATAGGTGGAATAGAATGGTGGTTGTGGAGAAGACAAAAGAGGAAGATATTCTCACATCAACTAGGCGTATTAATGGGCTATAGAGATGCCCATCAATAGATATCGATGTGAGTGAGTAGGGATTGACATGTAACGGATGCACTAGAGCTATAAGTGTATGAAAGTTCATCAAAAGAAACTAAGTGGGTGTGCATCCAACTTGCTTGCTCATGAAGACCTAGGACATTTGAGGAAGCCCATCGTCGGAATATACAAGCCAAGTTCTATAATGAAAATTCCCACTAGTATATGAAAGTGACAAAACAAGAGACTCTCTATCATGAAGATCATGGTGCTACTTTGAAGCACAAGTGTGGAAAAGGATAGTAGCATTGTCCCTTCTCTCTTTTCTCTCTTTTTTTGGAGGGGCTTTCCTTTTTTAGCCCCTCTCTATATTTTTTGGGCCATCTTTTTTTTATTTGGCCTTTATCTTTTTTTTTCCTCACACGGGGCAATGCTCTAATAATGAAGATCATCACACTTTTATTGATTTACAACTCGATACTAGAACAAAGTATGACTCTATGTGAATGCCTCTGGCGGTGTACCGGGATGTGCAATGAATCAAGAGTGACATGTATGAAAAATTATGAATGGTGGCTTTGCCACAAATACGATGTCAACTACATGATCATGCATGGCAATATTACAATATGAAGCGTGTCATATGAATGGAACGATGGAAAATTACATGGCAATATATCTCGGAATGCCTATGGAAATTCCATGATAGGTAGGTATGGTGGCTGTTTTGAGGAAGGTATATGGTCGGTGTATTGTACCGGTGAAAGTTGTGCGGTACAAGAGAGGCTAGCAATGGTGGAAGGGTGAGAGTGAGTATAATCCATGGACTCAACATTAGCCATAAAGAACTCATATACTTATTGCAAAAATCAAAGAGTCATCAAAACAAAGTATTCAACGCGTGCTCCTAGGGGAAGGGTTGGTAGGAGTTGACCATCGCGCAATCCCGACCTCCACACAAAGGATGACAATCAATAAATACCTCATGCTCTAACTACGTCACATAGCGGTTCTCCATACATGCATGCTACGGGAATCACAAACTTTAACACATGTATTTCTTAAATTCATAATTACCCCGCTAGCATAACTCTAATATCACCATCCTCATATCTCAAAATAATCATCAAGCATCAAACTTCTCCTAATATCCAATGTATTTATATGAAAGTTTTTACTATACCCAACTTGGATGTCTATCATATTAGGACTAGTTTTATAACCAAAGCCAATTACGATGTTGTTCTAAAAGACTCTCAAAATAATATAAGTGAAGCATGAGAGTTCATATATTTCTTCAGAATAAAATCACCGCCGTGCTCTAAAAGATATAAGTGAAGCACTAGAGCAAACAACAAACTACTACAAAAGATATAAGTGAAGATCAATGAGTAGTTGAATAATTATGTAACTATGTGAAGACTCTCTAACATTTAATAATTACAGATCTTGGTATATTATTCAAGAATCAAGCAAACAAAATAAAATAAACTCACGCTCCAAGCAAAACACATATCATGTGGTGAATAAAAATATAGCATCGAGTAAAGTTACCGATAGACGAAGACGAAAGAGGGGATGCCTTCCCGGGGCATCCCCAAGCTTAGGCTCTTGGTTGTCCTTGAATATTACCTTGGGGTGCCATGGGCATCCCCAAGCTTAGGCTCTTGCCACTCCTTATTCCATAGTCCATCGAATCTTTACCCAAAACTTGAAAACTTCACAACACAAAACTCAATGGAAAACTCGTAAGCTCCGTTAGTATAAGAAAATAAAACCACCACTTAGGTACTGTAATGAACTCATTATTTGTTTATATTGGTGTAATATCTACTGTATTCCAACTTCTCTATGGTTCATACCCTCCGATACTACTAATAGATTCATCAAAATAAGCAAACAACACATAGAAAACAGAATCTGTCAAAAACAGAAGAGTCTGTAGCAATCTGCAACTTTCGATTACTTCTGTAACTCTAAAAAATTTCAAATAAATTGGTAAACCTGAGGAATTTGTTTATTAATTCTCTGGAAAAAGAATCAACTAAAAATCACTCTTCTGTAAAAATTGGTCGCTAATCTCGTGAGTGCTAAAGTTTCTGTTTTTTATAGCATGATCACATAAACTTCACACAAGTCTTCCCAAAGGTTCTACTTGGCACAAACACTAATTAAAACATAAAATAACATCTAAACAGAAGCTAGATGCAATATTTATTCCTAAACAGAAGCAAAAGCAAAGAAAATAAAAGCGGGTTGCCTCCCAACAAGCGCTATCGTTTAACGCCCCTAGCTAGGCATGATGATTTCAATGATGCTCGCATAAAATATAAGAATTGAAACATAAGGGGAGCATCATGAAGAATATGACTAGCACATTTAAGTCTAACCCACTTCCTATGCATAGGGATTTTGTGAGCAAACAACTTATGGGAACAATAATCAACTAGCATAGGAAGGCAAAACAAGCATAACTTCAAAACTTTAGGCATATAGAGAGGAAACTTGATATTATTGCAATTCCTACAAGCGTATATTCCTCCCTCATAATAATTTTCAGAGGCATCATGAATGAATTCAACAATATAACTACCACATAAAGCATTCTTGTCATGATCCCCAAGCATATATATTTTACTACTCCCATCATAAGCAAAATTCTTCTCATTCATAGTAGTAGGAGGAGCAAATTCAACAAAATAACTATCATGTGAAGCATAATCCAATTGAAAACTAAAATCATGATGACAAGTTTCATCGTTATCATTATTCTTAATAGCATACAAGTCATCACAATAATCATCATAGATAGCAACTTTGTTCTCATAATCAATTGGAACCTCTTCTGAAATAGTGGATTCATCACTAAATAAAGTCATGACCTCTCCAAATCCACTTTCATCAATATAATCATCATAAATAGGAGGCATGCTTTCATCATAATAAGTTTTCTCATCAAAGCTTGGGGGACTAAAAATATCATCTTTATCAAACATAGCATCCCCAAGCTTGTGGCTTTGCATATCATTAGCATCATGGGTATTCAAAGAATTCATACAAACAACATTGCAATCATGCTCATCATGCACATATGTTATGCCAAGCATTCTATGTAATTCTTCTTGTAGTACTTGAGCACAATTTTCCTTCCCATCATTTTCACGAAAGATATTAAAAAGATGAAGCATATGAGGTAACCTTAATTCCATTTTTTAGTTTTCTTTTATAAACTAAACTAGTGATAAAACAAGAAACTAAAAGATTCGATTGCAAGATCTAAAGATATACCTTCAAGCACTAACCTCCCCGGCAACGGCGCCAGAAAAGAGCTTGATGTCTACTACACAACCTTCTTCTTGTAGACGTTGTTGGGCCTCCAAGTGCAGAGGTTTGTAGGACAGTAGCAAATTTCCCTCAAGTAGATGACCTATGGTTTATCAGTCCGTGGGAGGCGTAGGATGAAGATGGTCTCTCTCAAACAACCCTGCAACTAAATAACAAAGAGTCTCTTGTGTTCCCAACACACCCAATACAGTGGTAAATTGTATAGGTGCACTAGTTCGGCGAAGAGATGGTGATACAAGTGCAATATTGTATGGTAGATATAGGTTTTTGTAATAAGAAAATATATAAATAGCAAGGTAACCAGTGGTAAAAGTGAGCATAAATGGTGTTGCAATGATAGGAAACAAGGCCTAGGGTCCATACATTCACTAGTGCAAATTCTCTCAACAATAATAACATAACTGGATCATATAACTATCCCTCAACATGCAACAAAGAGTCACTCCAAAGTCACTAATAGCGGAGACCAAACGAAGAGATTATGGTAGGGTATGAAACCACCTCAAAGTTATCCTTTCTGATCGATCTATTCAAGAGTCCGTAGTAAAATAACACAAAGTTATTCTTTCCGTTCAATCTATCATAGAGTTCGTACTAGAATAACACCTTAAGACACAAATCAACCAAAACCCTAATGTCACCTAGATACTCCATTGTCACCTCAAGTATCCGTGGGCATGATTTCACGATGTGCATCACACAATCTCAGAAACATCTATTCAACCAACACATAGAACTTCAAAGAGTGCCCCAAAGTTTCTACCGGAGAGTCAAGACGAAAACGTGTGCCAACCCCTATGCATAGATTCCCAAGGTCACGGAACCCGCAAGTTGATCACCAAAACATACATCAAGTGAATCGAAAGAATACCCCATTGTCACCACGGGTATCCCACGCAAGACATACATCAAGTGTTCTCAAATCCTTAAAGACTCAATCCGATAAGATAATTTCAAAAGGAAAACTCAATCCATTACAAGAAAGTAGAGGGGGAGAAGCATCATAAGATCCAACTATAATAGCAAAGCTCGCGATACATCATGATCGTGCCATCTCAAGAACACGAGAGAGAGAGAGAGAGAGAGAGAGAGAGAGAGATCAAACACATAGCTACATACCCTCAGCCCCGAGGGTGGACTACTCCCTCCTCGTCATGGAGAGCGCCAGGATGATGAAGATGGCCACCGTAGAGAGATTCCCCCCCCGGTAGGGTGCCAGAAAGGGTCTAGATTTGTTTTCGGTGGCAACAGAGGCTTTCGGTGGCGGAACTCCCGATCTAGGTTATTTTCCGGAGGTTTCAGTATTTATAGGAATTTTTGGCGTAGGTCTCACGTCAGGGGGGTCTCCGGCCTCTCCACAAGATAGGGGGCGCCACCACTTGGGGTGGGTGCGCCCCCACCCTCGTGGGCAGCCCGTGGCTCTCCTGGCCCAACTCTTTTACTTCGGGGGCATCTTTTGGTCCAGAAAAAATCATAAAAAATTGGCTCGTCAATTGGACTCCGTTTGGTATTCCTTTTCTGTAAAACTCAAAAACAAGGAAAAAACATAAACTGGCACTGGGCTCTGGGTTAATAGGTTAGTCCCAAAAATCATATAAAAGTGTATATCAAAGCCCATAAAACATCCTAGAAGGATAATATAATAGCATGGAACAATCAAAAATTATAGATACGTTGGAGATGTGTCAGGAGGCTATATATACCCCTCCACCCACTCTTCACTCGTGGAGAGAGCCATCAGAACATACCTACACTTCCATCATTCATGTTCGGAGAGAGAACCACCTACTCAAGTGTTGAGATCAAGATATTCCATTCCTACCATATGAATCTTGTTATCTAGCCTACCCCAAGTTGCTTTCCACTCAAATCCTTATTCCACCATATCCAAATCTGTGAGGAGTTGTTTGAGTGTTGGGGAGACTATCATTTGAAGCATTTGAGCAAGGAGTTCGTCATGAACACATCGTCTATTACCTTTTGGAGAGTGTTGTCTCCTAGATTGGTTAGGTGTCACTTGGTAGCCTCCGACAAGATTGTCGAGTTGAACCAAGAAGTTTGTAAGGGCAAGGAGATCGCCTACTTCGTGAAGATCTACCCCTAGTGAGGCAAGTCCTTCGTGGGTGATGGCCATGGTGGGATAGACAAGGTTGCTTCTTCGTGGACCCTTCATGGGTGGACCCCTCCGTGGACTCGTGCAGCCGTTACCCTTCGTGGGTTGAAGTCTCCATCAACTTGGATGTACGATAGCACCACCTATCAGAACCAAGACAAAAAAACATCCTTGTCTTCACTTGTGTTTGCTCCTTCAAACTCCTCCCTTTACCTTCATATGCAATTGTTTTACTTTCCGCTGCTACACTCTTAGAATTGCATGTATAGGTTGATTGCTTGACTTGTGCTAAGTTGCTAAAATTTGCCAAGAACTAAAATTGGGAAAAGGCTAGATTTTTCTTTAGTGAAGTGGTCAAAGTTGCATGCTTTACTTCACAATACCTATATACTCTTGCTATGCATGCTTGTTGTGTATTGTGAAAGTTAAACATGCGCTAAATCTTCACTCTAGTATCAAGCATGTTAAAAGCTGCCACTTTTCTTGCTAGAGTCTATTCACCCCTCCTCTAGACACATACTCTTCTCGATCCTTTCAAAATGGTCACTGGAAGCAGAAGTTCCCCGAATATTTGGCGGATAAGAAGGATGGCGAAATGAACAGAGGTATACTTGATATACATATTGATAATGTGTACCTCACTAGTGTTCATAGTAGCCCCTGGGTATTTGATACTTGTTCAGTTGCTAAGATTAGTAACTCGAAACAGGAGTTGCAGAATAAGCAGAGACTAGTTGAGGGTGAAGTGACGATGTGTGTTGGAAGTAGTTCCAATATTGATATGATCATCATCGCACACTCCCTGTACTTTCAGGATTAGTGTTAAACCTAAATAAATGTTATTTGGTGTTTGCGTTGAGCATGAACAAGATTGGATCGTGTTTACTGCAATACGGTTATTCATTTAAGTGAGAGAATAATTGTTATTCTGTTTACATGAATAAAACCTTCTATGGTCATACACCCAAGTTGAATGGGTTATTGAATCTCGATCGTAGTAAATACACATATTCATAATATTGAAGCCAAAAAGATGCAGAGTTGATAATGACACTGCAACTTATTGGTGGCACTGCCATTTAGGTCATATTAGTGTAAAGTGCATGAACAAACTCCATGATGGTGGACTTATGGAATCACTTGATTATGAATCACTTGGTGCTTGCGAACCATGCCTCATGGGCAAGATGACTAAAACTCCGTTCTCCGGAACAATGGAGCGAGCAACTAACTTGTTGGAAATCATACATACTGATGTATGCGGACCGATGAGTGTTGAGGCTCACGGCAGGTATCATTATTTTCTGACCTTCACTGATGATTTGAGCAGATATGGGTATATCTATTTGATGAAGCACAAGTCTGAAACATTTGAATAGTTCAAAGAATTTCAGAGTGAAGTAGAGAATCATCGTAACAAGAAAATAAAGTTTCTACGATCTGATCGCAGAGGCGAATACTTGAGTTATGAGTTTGGTCTTCATATTAAACAATGTGGAATAGTTTCACAGCTCACGCCACCTAGAACACCACAGCGTAATGGTGTGTCCGAACATCGTAAGCGTACTTTATTAGATATGGTGCGATCTATGATGTCTCTTGCCGATTTACCACTATGATTTTGGGGTTATGCATTAGAGACAGCTGTATTCACATTAAATAAGGCACCATCTAAACGTTGAGACAACATCGTATGAACTATGGTTTGGCAAGAAACCAAAGTTGTCGTTTCTTAAAGTTTGGGGCTGCGATGCTTATGTGAAAAAGCTTCAACTTGATAAGCTCGAACCCAAGTCGGAGAAATGTGTCTTCATAGGATACCCAAAGGAAACTATTGGGTACATCTTCCATCACAGATCCGAAGGCAAGATATTCGTTGCTAAGAATGGATCCTTTCTAGAGAAGGAATTTCTCTCAAAATAAGTGAGTGCGAGGAAAGTAGAACTTGACGAGGTAATTGTACCTTCTCCTTAATTGGAAGTAGTTCATCACAGAAACTAGTTCCAGTGATTCCTACACCAATCTGTGAGGAAGCTAATGATGATGATCATGAAACTTCAGATCAAGTTATTACTGAACCTCGTAGGTCAACCAGAGTACGTTCCGCGCTAGAGTGGTATGGTAACCCGGCTCTGGAAGTCATGTTACTAGACCATGATGAACCTACGAACTATGAGGAAGCGATGATGAGCCCAGATTCCGCAAAATGGCTTGTGGCCATGAAATCTGAGATGGGATCCATGTATGAGAACTAAGTGTGGACTCTAGTTGACTTGCCCAATGATCGGCAAGCCATAGAAAATAAATGGATTTTTAAGAGGAAGAGTGAC
Source organism: Secale cereale (assembly GCA_902687465.1). Classification (NCBI taxonomy): domain Eukaryota; kingdom Viridiplantae; phylum Streptophyta; class Magnoliopsida; order Poales; family Poaceae; genus Secale; species Secale cereale. The sequence continues at coordinate 567,134,810 of LR738713.1, read as the reverse complement.
GTCGATGGTAATGTTATTGTCTACAAAGCTCGACTCGTTGCGAAAGGTTTTCAACAAGTTCAAGGAGTTGACTACAATGAGACTTCCTCACCCATAGCGATGCTTAAGTCTGTCTGAATCATGTTAGCAATTACCGCATTTTATGATTATGAAATCTGGCAAATGCATGTCAAAACTGCATTCCTTAATGGATACCTCAAAGAGGAGTTGCATATGATGCAACCAGAAGGTTTTCTCGATCCTAAAGATGCTAACAAAGTATGTAAGCTCCATTGATCCATCTATGGACTTGTGCAAGCATCTCGGAGTTGGAATATACGCTTTGATGAGGTGATCAAAGCATATGGTTTATACAGACTTTTGGAGAAGCATGTATTTACAAGAACGTGAGTGGGAGGACTGCAGCCTATCTGATAAGTATATGTGAATGACATATTGTTGATTGGAAATGATGTAGAATGTTCTGGAAAGAATAAATGATTGTTTCAAAGAGTTTTCAATAAAAGACCTCGGTGAAACTGCTTACATATTGGGCACCAAGATCTATAGAGATAGATTAAGACACTTGATAAGATTTTTCAATGCGTACATACCTTACTAAGATTTTGAAGAAGTTCAAAATGGATCAGTCAAAGAAGGAGTTCTTGCCTGAGTTGTAAGGTATGATGTTGAGTAAGACTCAAAACCCGACCATGGCAGAAGATAGAGAAAGAATGAAAGTCATTCCCTATGCCTCAGCCATAGGTTCTATAAAGTATGTCATGCTGTGTACCAAACATGTTGTGTACCTTGCATAAAGGAGTGTTTGAAAGGAGTTTTTCAAAGAAAGATGTAGGATCGAAGTAGGTCTAGAGGGGGGGGGGGGTGATTAGACTACTTGACAATATAAAAAATCTGCCTTTAGATCATGCAAAGTTTTTGGCAGTTTCACAAACAAGATCAATTCAAGTAACACCCTACACATGCAATTCTAGAGTATATGCAGCGGAAAGTAAATTGCACATGTAAAAGAGAGGTGGAGAAGATCAAACGCAGTTTGGTGACACGGAGATTTTTGTCGTGGTTCCGATAGGTGGTGCTATCGTACATCCACGTTGATGGAGACTTCAACCCACGGAGGGTAACGGCTGCGCGAGTCCACGGAGGGCTCCACCCACGAAGGGTCCACGAAGAAGCAACCTTGTCTATTCCATCACGGCCTACGCCCACGGAGGACTAGCCTTACTCGGGGTAGATCTTCACGAAGTAGGCGATCTCCTTGCCCTTACAAACTTCTTGGTTCAACTCCACATCACGACGGAGGCTCCCAAGCGACACCTAACCAATCTAGGAGGCACCACCCCCCAAAAGGTAATAGACGGTGTTGATGGTGATGAACTCCTTGCTCTTGTGCTTCAAGCGATAAACTCCCCAACACTCAACTCTCCTCACTGATATGGCTGTGGTGGAAGAAAGATTTGAGTGGAAAGCAACTTGGGAAGGCTAGAGATCAAGTTTCATATGGTAGGAATGGAATGGCTTGATCTCAACACAAGGGTAGGTGGTTCACTTCTCAGAAAGTGTATGGTAGAAGTGGTGGTACTTTCTGATGGCTCTCCTTACGAATGAGGAGGGGGTGGAGGGGTATATATAGCCTCCACACAAAATCCAACCGTTACACACACATTTGACCAATCTCGGTCAGACCGAAGTGAAAACTCGGTTAGACCGAAAGTTCAAATATAGTGAACGTTGGGATTTTCGGTGGGACCGAAAATACCATCTCGGTGAGACCGAAGTGAGTCAAAGATTAGGGTTTGCCATCTCGGTGAGACCGAAAATATAAACTCGGATATTCCGAATTGATGTCAACTGATCACAGAAGGTTGGCAGCCCTTTTTCGGTGAGACCGAAACTCAGAATCGGTTTGACCGAGAAGCTAGGGTTTGGAGAAACAACTGAAGTGGTTCATCTCGGTGGGACTGAGTTGGAGAAATCGGTGTGACCGAGATGTTAGGGTTTGTGTAAAGTAGTGAATAGTGATGATAGTTGAGGGAGTTAGATCACCAAGCACTTGAGCAACAAGAACATTAACACAACCTCATCCCCTTTTAATAGTATTGGCTTTTCCTATGGACTCAATGTGATCTTTGATCACTAAACCAAAAATGGAGTCTTGAGCTTTTGCCAATGCTTGTCTTAGCATTTTGAGGGGTCCACTTCTTCAGACATTTCCATACCCATATCATCGAACTTCTCTGAAATGATTCTCAAGATAATATTAGTTCAATGATATATATGTTGTTATTAATTACCAAAACCACCCGGGGATTAGTTGCACTTTCAATCTCCCCCTTTTTGGTAATTGATGACAACATATAGATCAAAGCTTCGACAAAAGATATAATCAATGAATAATATCGTCGCTTTGAGAAGTATGTGATAAACAAGAGCTCCCCCTAAATTTGTGCATTATTTAAAATTTGCGTTTGAATGCAAATGCACAATCGATTAGGATTATGGGTCACTCTTCCATGTCACATACATCTTGGTGGAGCGCACAAAATGATAAGAATGAATAACATGCACTTAATCACCAAGACAAGAGTAAATAGCCATACAATAAGGAATAGCAAATGATAAGCAATAAGCACACATTAAAGCATAGTATGACTAAGCACTCATTAAGGTAGCATCAAACGTAGTAGCAAGCACACATAAAGTATCTGGAACCAAAAGAAACCAATGTATCACAGAGAAAACCGGCAAAAGACGAAAAAGACGAAAAGAGCACTCTCTCTCTCGAAGCCCTATGATCTATAACAATTTCTCCCCCTTTGGCAACAAGTTACCAAAAAGTTCGAAAAGGTATAGAGCTAAACGTCACTGCGGGCTCGGCTGGCGGCTCCCGTCTGGGTCGATGTCGGTGTAGAGATAGCTGCATCTGCGAAGACCTCTGCTGATGTCTGCGGTGGAGGAGTGGATGCTGGAGCTGTAGGAACTGCTGGAGCTGTAGCTGGTGCTGAAGTGGTAGCCCTGGAGTCTGTCACTGGGATAGCTGCAGATCTGGATCCTCTGGGAACCTGAGCAGCCTGGCGATGAGAGTCCTGGACTAGATCATCCTGCATAAGCTCTGCTCTCTCCTGCCTAGTCTCCTCCATGTCTGCCTCAAGCTTGTTGACAGACACCTGAATCTCAGTCAGCTTCACGTCTAGAGCGTGGATCTTGTCCTCGACAATCCTCTCAAGGCTCTCCTGAGATTGCTCAATGCTGGCCAGGCGTAGTTCAATTCTCTGGGTTGCTTCAAGAATCTGTTCTCCAAAGCTCTTTGGCTTAGCTGATGCTGCTGCTGCCTCTTTATCAGCTTTGGCTTTCTTCGCAGCTTCGATCTTGGCTTGCCCTTCAACTGAGGTGGGATCCTCTTCATCCATCACAACTACGTTGTCCTCATGCTCTGGCTGCAGTGGCAAGTGCTTCCTATCCAATATGAATTTGCCCGTGCCAAATTTGGCGTTGATAAGCATCTGTATCTGCGGAGCAAACCCACACGACCTCTTCTGGTCAGCTGCAGTCCTCTTAATGGTTTCTACCATCAAGTCCATCACCTTAAAAGGTGCCTTCTCATCGAGAATGTGCAGCATGTTGATAGAATAGCCTCGTATCATCCGGTGGTCACCTGACTTAGGCATCAAAGTATGCCTCAGAATGGTGTTAGTAGTGGTCAGACCTGCCTGGAGATAATACACTGAGCCGAGCTTCCATCCTTCCAAATCAGCATCTGGGATCTCCTTGTACATATTCTTCATAGAATCATGACTCTTCTTAGGAATCCCATAGACATCAATGTCGTCCTCTCTCTGCACAGGAGCGTTCAGAAGTTCTGCCCATTCTGCAACAGTTGAAGAAAACCTTTGACCTTCAGTCATCCAGGTGATCTTGCCATCAGGATAGAAATGGGCTGTGGCATAGAACTGCATGATCATCTCGTCATTCCATGCTGTCAGTTCTTGACCCACAAAATCAGCAACTCCACATGCAGTAAAGCTCTCATGCACATGGGGAAAGAAGTCCCGGTGCTCTTCACTGTCAATGTACTCCCAGTCAACATACCTGGTGTCAGCAACAATGGGCTTCTTATCCATTAGCACAGTCTCATAGAAATCCTGCTGCTCTCTGGTGTGGAATCTGGGGTCCACAGCAGTCCTTCTTCTTACGGCATATGGATCAGACTGTCTCCATAGCCTGAGACCTTTGTCCTTCCTTGCCTTCATGTCCTCAGCTTGAGGATGAGCATCATTGTGGAGTGGCAACTTGGGACGGAGGTTGAGCAACACATGCTCTTCATCTGACTCAGAAGGTGGCATCTCACCTTTGTTCTTCTCAGAAGCTGGAATGCTTCTGGTTGTCCTCTTGGGCTTCGCTGGAGCTGCCTTGACTGGAGCAGGCTTCTTGGGCTTGGAGGAGGCTTGAGCCCGAATAGCATCACCCATGAACTTAGCTTTCTGAGGAGGAGGCTGGGGTGCATCTTCTTCTTCTTCTTCAGCAACATCAACTTGAGGTTCAGCATAAACAACTCTCTTCCTCTTGGAAGTCTTCTTCACCTTGCTTGGAGCTGGCTCTTCCAAGATGAGCTTCTTAGCAACTGCAGACTGTTTTACCTTGCTTGTACCTTTCCTTGGCTGCTGCCCTTGGTGCTCTTTGGCAACCACATTCCTCTTGGGCTTGGAGGTAACTTCCTCAGCAACAAAGTCGGAATCCTCATCATCAGAGGTTCTCTTCTTCCTGGTTCTCGTAGCTGCGGGAGGCAAACCACTAGGGGTGCTCCTCTCACCATCATCACTAGAGCTGCTTGCAGGACTTGTATCTGCCTCTGGAATTTCAGCAAATGTTGATTCAGACCTGTTCTGGCTGTCACTGACATCTGACATGGCTGAAAAACCTGTGAAAAGATAAGGTATAGGCAGAGTAGAAGAGTTATCACAACTGCAGAAGTTTTTGCAAAAAAATGAGTTAAAAACTTAGTTTTGAGTTTTCACAGAATTTATTTCGGTCAAACCGATTTCAAGTTTCGGTGTAACCGAAGTGTTCAACAGAACCTACACACCACTTTCGGTCAGACCGAAATGGGTTTCGGTCCTACCGAAAACTTAGGGTTTCACAGAAACTTCAATTCGGACATTCCGATTTCCACAACTCGGTCAGACCGAACTGTGTAGTGCAATGGTCAGAGACCAAATCGGTCAGTCCGATTTTCAGGAATCGGCTTCACCGAGATGCATTCCGTGGAAACCTAAACCTAAGAATTTTCCTCGAAACTAGAAGATCTGAACAATGTATTGGGATCATATCAAACGTGGATTGAATCAGGGCAGTCCTATCATGCAAGAATCAGAAGTGGAGCATGAAAGGGATCGGGACACACCCTAACTTGGTGGTGTCCCTCTACGGCGGCAACGGCGGAGAAGATTACCGTTGACGGCGGCGGAGGCCTGCGGCGAGGGCGCACAGGTGATGACGGCGACGATCCTTAGATCAGGGCGACGGCAGCAGGGGTCTTGGAGGGCGAACGTTTGAAAGGAATAGATCGCGCGCAGCCCTCAGTATATATAACCCCGTGCTGTCGGTGGGACCGAGTTGAAAAACTCGGTGTCACCGAGATGCATAATTGCAGTGCAGTTACGCATATCGGTCAGACCGAGATTTTGAACTCGGTTTCACCGAGATGAAACCTAGATCAATCTAAGTGTTTCGGTTGGACCGAGATTGGGAAGCCGGTCAGACCGAAATGGACTTAGAAGGTTTTGGAAGTCAGCCTTAGACGAATCGGTGGTTCCGAGTGCTCCTCACTCGGACTGTCCGAAAAAGACTTGTTCAAAGTTGTGATATAAGCATGAATAGAATTTGAGACAAGATAGCATAGATAGCTAGGGAAGGTGCTTAGGCATTCTTGTCCATCCATTTGGCCAGAAAAAGAAACCAAGACAATCAAAACCACAAATGGATGTCCTTGAATGAATAGAATCATGCATTCAACATGCTCACACAATAAGATAGCAACTGAAATATGTGTCAAACATGCACAACCAATCACTCTAGCTACTAGCACACAATTTGTCGATGACTAGGTCATCTATATATGAGTATATTGACTTAGGAGCCAAATGAGAACATTTGATCATAGGTCATACTCATCGTTTAAGCACAAGTGGGGTTACCACTTTTACATAAAGCATTTATGTGTTCACATCATTTGGAGATGCTTTAGCTCAATTTTTTAGAGCAAAGCTCCCCCTAGATGTGAGAACCCCTTTTAAAGGGTCAAACTAACCTTGGGTTGTCGTAGAAGACTTCATGTAGATGTTGAAGATGTGGATGCTCAATGTTGATGTAGATCATCAAGAGTTAAGAGCTATCCTTGGATTAGGGCACTTTCAATACCTACATGGGTTAGTCCCACAAGGAACAAACAAGAATATCCATGGACATAGAGTGAAGTACACAAGAGATGATGTCCATGAAAGCAATGATTACCTTGTCCCTTGACTTACCAACAAGAGGGTTTGTGACTCCTTGAACAAGTGCATGATGTGGAAGTTGATCGCACAAGTTCTTGCCAAAATGAATATGAGTGAAGTTTGTTGGCGGAGTCACCCTCAAGAACCTACTAGTTCTTCTTCTTTGGGATCCACATCATCTTGATGGGAATCCTTGGTGTTGTAGTTGAGCTTGACGAAGTAGAACTTGATGTGTCCTTGGGAACCCACTTGACCATGGCTTGAGGTGCTTCAATGAATGCATCAATCTCCTCTTGAAGCTTGTCCTTGGCCTTTAGCTTGTGGTCTTGTGGTGGAAGGTCATCTTGAGCTTGTTCCACATTGGAAGAAGTAGGATCATACTTCTCCTTTTGTGAGACAAACTGTGGAATAGGGTATTGACCTTCTTCCCACTCAACACCTTTGGCGTTGAACTTTCGCTCAAAACCAATCCCTTGATTCTTCCGGTGTCTTCCTTGTTTGCGAACAATCTCCTCAAAGTTCTTGCTTCCGGCAAGACTCTTGTAGACACCTTTCTCTATGATTTCCTTCAATAAGCTATTTTCTTGCTCAAGTGTAACTTGGCTTGAAACATTGTTAGTGGAATCAAGAGAACTACTAGAAGCAACAATATTAGATTTAACATTGTTATTGTTACTACTAGAGGAAGAATTTTTCTTATGCTTGTCATGCTTAGTCTTAATAGGTGGCAAGAAATTAGACAAGAGAAGTCGTTTGGCAAGATATGAAGAACTCTTCTTTCGAAGATCGTCATTGATCGCTTTTAGAAACTCATGTTCTTGCTCTAGAGTGAGCTTCTCGAAGCGTAGCTTCTCATGAGATCTTAGGAGCTCTCTATGATCTTCTTGAGTTGTTTCATGAGCTAACTTAAGAGTGTTTAGTTCTTTAGTTAGACGCTCAATCTCCTTCATAGCATTGTCATTCGACTCTTCTCTACTATAAAGACTACTAGCATTTTCATCATTACTAAGCTCACTAGATTTATCATGCAAGAGCTCATCTTCACCAAGTAAGTCATCCTCATCACTATCAAAGTCAATGAATTCAGGGTGTGTTACCTTGGGGCCTTTAGCCATGAAGCATCTTCCAATTCCCTCATTTGGTGAATCAAATAAGTCGTAGGAGTTGGAGTTGGAGGATACGAGTGCAAGACCGGCAACACCTTCATCTTGACTATAGTCGGAGTCGGAGTGATAGCTTCCATCGGATTGACTGTCAGAGTCGGAGCCGGAGACCCATTCACCAACATGAGCTTGATGTCTTCTTCTTGTGTAGCTCCTTGATGACTTGTCTTTCCTCTCCGAATCCTTGCTTCTCCGAGAGGGTCTTCGTTCATAACGATCATCTCTACTCCTTCTGTCTCTCCGAGGTGACTCATCTCTTGCTCTTCTTCTTGGAGATTCTTCTCTTCTCTTGTGGGGAGCCGTACACTCATTTGAGAAGTGTCCGGGTCTTCCACAATTGTAGCAGTTTCGATCATGACTAGAAGATCTCTTTCCATCATATGATCTAGACTTTGAGCTTCTTTCTTTGCCTCTATTCTTGTAGAACTTGTTGAAGTTCTTGACCATTAGGCTTATCTCTTCATTGGAAATTAGCTTGTCACTTGAGGTAGTAGGAGCATCACTTGTAGCTTTGTAAGCACCACTTGACTTGTTGTGAAGCTCTTCCTTATCCTTAAGTGTCATCTCATGAGCAACAATTCTTCCAATGACTTCAGTTGGCTTGAGAGTCTTGTAGTTTGGCATCATTTGGATCAAAGTGCACACGGTGTCATACTTTCCATCCAAAGCTCTGAGAATCTTCTTAATGATGAATCGGTCGGTCATTTCTTCGCTTCCTAAGCCAGCAATCTCATTTGTGATGAGAGCAAGCCTAGAGTACATTTCAGCGACTCCTTCACCATCCTTCATCTTGAACTTGTCAAGTTGACCTTGAAGAATATCTAGCTTTGATTCCTTCACAGATTCAGTAACTTCGTGCATTTCAACCAAAGTATCCCAAATCTCTTTAGCATTCTCAAGACGGCTGATTTTGTTGAACTCTTCGGGACACAAAGCATTGAAGAGAATGTCACAAGCTTGAGCATTGTTTTGCAACATCTTCAACTCTTCGGGTGTAGCTTCGCGATCCGGAACTTTTCCTTCTTCAAAGAAATCACCTTGCATACCAACACAAATAATGCCCCATGCGGCTGGGTTATGACCAAGAATATGCATTTTCATTTTATGCTTCCAACTAGCAAAATTTGTACCATCAAAGTAAGGACCTCTACGATAATTACCCTCACTAGACGCCATACTCTCCTAGGTTGTGAAACCAAGCTTATGGAGTCCAATGCAATGGAAACCAAGGCAATGGAGACCAAAGCTCTGATACCACTTGTAGGATCGAAAGTAGGTCTAGAGGGGGGGTGATTAGACTACTTGACAATATAAAAAATCTGCCTTTAGATCATGCAAAGTTTTTGGCAGTTTCACAAACAAGATCAATTCAAGTAACACCCTACACATGCAATTCTAGAGTATATGCAGCGGAAAGTAAATTGCACATGTAAAAAGGAGGTGGAGAAGATCAAACGCAGTTTGGTGACATGGAGATTTTTGTCGTGGTTCCGATAGGTGGTGCTATCGTACATCCACGTTGATGGAGACTTCAACCCACGGAGGGTAACGGCTGCGCGAGTCCACGGAGGGCTCCACCCACGAAGGGTCCACGAAGAAGCAACCTTGTCTATTCCATCACGGCCTACGCCCACGGAGGACTAGCCTTACTCGGGGTAGATCTTCACGAAGTAGGCGATCTCCTTGCCCTTACAAACTTCTTGGTTCAACTCCACATCATCAAGACGGAGGCTCCCAAGCGACACCTAACCAATCTAGGAGGCACCACCCCCCAAAAGGTAATAGACGGTGTTGATGATGATGAACTCCTTGCTCTTGTGCTTCAAGTGATAATCTCCCCAACACTCAACTCTCCTCACTGATATGGCTGTGGTGGAAGAAAGGTTTGAGTGGAAAGCAACTTGGGAAGGCTAGAGATCAAGTTTCATATGGTAGGAATGGAATGGCTTGATCTCAACACAAGGGTAGGTGGTTCACTTCTCAGAAAGTGTATGGTAGGAATGGTGGTACTTTCTGATGGCTCTCCTCACGAATGAGGAGGGGGTGGAGGGGTATATATAGCCTCCACACAAAATCCAACCGTTACACACACATTTGACCAATCTCGGTCAGACCGAAGTGAAAACTCGGTCAGACCGAAAGTTCAAATATAGTGAACGTTGGGATTTTCGGTGGGACCGAAAATACCATCTCGGTGAGACCGAAGTGAGTCAAAGGTTAGGGTTTGCCATTTCGGTGAGACCGAAAATATAAACTCGGATATTCCGAATTGATGTCAACTGATCACAGAAGGTTGGCAGCCCTTTTTCGGTGAGACCGAAACTCAGAATCGGTTTGACCGAGAAGCTAGGGTTTGGAGAAACAACTGAAGAGGTTCATCTCGGTGGGACTGAGTTGGATGAATCGATGTGACCGAGATGTTAGGGTTTGTAGAGATAACTTCATCTCGGTGAGACAGAGTTGGTTTGACCGAGATTACTTATGGGTGTGTGTTAAGTAGTGAATAGTGCTGATAGTTGAGGGAGTTAGATCACCAAGCACTTGAGCAACAAGAACATTAACACAACCTCATCCCCTTTTAATAGTATTGGCTTTTCCTATGGACTCAATGTGATCTTTGATCACTAAACCAAAAATGGAGTCTTGAGCTTTTGCCAATGCTTGTCTTAGCATTTTGAGGGGTCCACTTCTTCAGACATTTCCATACCCATATCATCGAACTTCTCTGAAATGATTCTCAAGATAATATTAGTTCAATGATATATATGTTGTTATTAATTACCAAAACCACCCGGGGATTAGTTGCACTTTCAAAAGACCTTGGTGAAGCTGCTTACATATTGGGCATCAAGATCTATAGAGATAGATCAAGACGCTTGATAAGACTTTCGATGAGTACATACCTTGATAAGATTTTGAAGTAGTTCAAAATGAATCAGTCAAAGAAGGAGTTCTTGCCTGACTTGTAAGGTGTAAAGTTGAGTAAGACTCAAAGCCAGACCGCGGCAGAAAAATATAGAGAGAATGAAAGTCATTCCCTATGCCTCAGCCATAGGTTCTATAAAGTATGTCATGCTGTGTACCAAACATGTTGTGTACCTTGCCATGAGTTTGGCAAGGAGGTACAAAGTTGATCCATGAGTAGATCACTGGACAACGGTCAAAATTATCCTTAGTTACTAGATAACGAAGGAAATATTTCTCAATTATGGAGGTGATAAAGAGTTTGTCGTAAAGGGTTACACTGATGCAAGCTTTGACACTAATCCAGATGACTCTGGATATCAATCTGGATGCGTATGAAAAGTGGGAGCAATTGGCTAGAGTAGCTCCACGCAAAGCATTGTAAACATAGAAATTTTCGAAATACATACGGATCTGAATATAACAGACCCGCTGACTAAAACTTCTCTCACGAAACAAAACATGATCAAACCTTAGTACTCTTTGGGTGTTAATCACATGGCGATGTGAACGAGATTATTGACCCTAGTAAACCCTTTGGGTGTTGGTCACATGGCGATGTGATCTGTGTGTATTATTCACATAACGATGTGAAATATCGGTATTAAATCACATGGCGATGTGAACTAGATTATTGACTCTAGTGCAAGTGGGAGACTGAATGGAATATGCCCTAGAGGCAATAACAAAGTTGTTATTTATATTTCCTTATATCATGATAAATGTTTATTATTCATGCTAGAATTGTATTAACCGGAAACTTAGTACATGTGTGAATACATAGACAAAACAGAATGTCCCTAGTATGCCTCTACTTGACTAGCTCGTTAATCAAAGATGGTTATGTTTCCTACCATAGACATGTGTTGTCATATGATGAACGGGATCACATCATTAGGAGAATGATGTGATGGAAAAGACCCATCCATTAGCTTAGCACTATGATCGTTTAGTTTTACTGCTATTGCTTTCTTCATGAGTTATACATGTTCCCATGACTATGAGATTATGCAACTCCCGAATACCGGAGGAACACCTTGTGTGCTATCAAACATCACAACGTAACTGGGTGATTATAAAGATGCTCTACAGGTGTATCCGAAGGTGTTTGTGGTGTTGGCATAGATCGAGAATAGGATTTGTCACTCCGAATGTCAAAGAGGTATCTCTAGGCCCTCTCGATAATACACATCTTAATAAGCCTTGCAAGCAAACGACTAATGATTTAGTCACGAGATGATGTATTACGAAAAGAGTAAAGAGACTTGCCGGTGACGAGATTGAACTAGGTATGATGATATCGATGATCGAATCTCGGGCAAGTAGCATACCGATGACAAAGGGAACAACGTATGTTGTTATGCGGTTTGACGATACAGATCTTCGTAGAATATGTAGGAACCAATATGAGCATCCATGTTCCGCTCTTGGTTATTGACTGGAGATGAGTCTCGGTCATGTCTACATAGTTCTCGAACCCATAGGGTCCGCACGCTTAACGTTCGATGACGATCGGTATTATGAGTTTATGTGTTTTGATGCACAGAAGGTAGTTCTGAGTCCCGGATGTGATTACATGACGAGGAGTCTCGAAATGGTTGAGACGTAAAGATTGATATATTTGACGACTATATTCGGACACCGAAAGTGTTCCGGAGGAGTTTCGGATTAAACCGGAGTGTCGGAGGGGTATCGGTAACCCCCCCCGGGGGGGGGAACTAATGGGCCACTTGGGCCCTTAGTGGAGACAGAGAGAGAGGGCCGGCCAGCGCGGGGCCGCGCGCCCCTCCCCCATGGTCCGAATTGGACAAGGAAAGGGGGGGGGCGGCGCCCCTTCCTTCTCCCTCTCCCTCTCCTTCCTTCCCCCTCACCCTCTTGGTGGACTCCTTACTAGGAATAGGATTCCTATTCCTAGTAGGAGTGGCCCTCCTTGGGCGCGCCATAGGGGCCGGCCGGCCTTCCCTTGCTCCTTTATATACGGAGGCAAGGGGCACCCTAGGACACACAAATAAACATCAGTTTTAGCCGTGTGCGGTGCCCCCCTCCACACATACACACCTCGGTCATATCGTTGCAGTGCTTAGGCGAAGCCCTGCGCCGGTAACTTCATCATCACCGTCACCACGCCGTCGTGTTGATGAAACTCTCCTATGACGCTCAACTGGATCAAGAGCTCGTGGGACATCATCGAGTTGAACATGTGCTGAACACGGAGGTGTCGTATGTTCGGTGCTTGGATCGATTGGATCGCGAAGACGTTCGACTACATCAACCGTGTCACTAGACGCTTCCACTTTCGGTCTACGAGGGTACGTAGACACACTCTCCCCACTCGTTGGTATGCTTCTCCTAGATAGATCTTGCGTGATCGTAGGATTTTTTTTTTGAAATACTACGTTCCCAACACACATATACTTATCAGAAATGTTGTAGTGCTCCCACTCACTTTCTTGTAAATACAGGTTTCACCGTAAGTCTGTATAAAACCATATGCTTTCATCGCCTCATCAAAGCATATATTCCAACTCTGAGATGCTTGCACCAGTCCATAAATGGATCGCTGGAGCTTGCACACTTCGTTAGCACCTTTAGGATTGACAAAACCTTCTAGTTGCATCATATACAACTCTTCTTTGAGATATCCATTAAGGAATGCAGTTTTGACATCCATTTTCCAGATTTCATAAAATGCGGCAATTGCTAACATGATTCAGACAGACTTTAAGCTTCGATATGGGTGAGAAGGTCTCATCGTAGTCAACTCCTTGAACTTGTCGAAAACCTTTCACAACTAGTCGAGCTTTGTAGACAGTAACATTACCAGCGGCGTCAGTCTTCCTCTTTAAAATCCATTTATTCTCAATGGCTTGCCGATCATCGGGCAAGTCAACGAAAGTCCACACTTTGTTCTCATACATGGATCATATCTCAAATTTCATGGCCTCATGCCATTTTGCGGAATCTGGGCTCATCATCGCTTCCTCATAGTTCGTAGGTTCACCATGGTCTAATAACATGACTTCCAGAACAGGGTTACCATACCACTCTGGTGCGGAACGTACTCTGGTTGACCTACGAGGTTCAGTAGTAGCTTGATCTGAAGTTTCATGATCATCATCATTAGCTTCCTCACTAATTGGTGTAGGAATGAGTGGAACTGATTTCTGTAATGAACTACTTTCCAATTCGGGAGAAGGTACAATTACCTCATCAAGTTCTACTTTCCTCCCACTCACTTCTTTCGAGAGAAACTCCTTCTCTAGAAAGGATCCATTCTTAGCAACGAATATCTTCCCTTTGGATATTTGATAGAATGTGTACCCAACAGTTTCCTTTTGGTATCCTATGAAGACACATTTTGTCGACTTGGGTTCGAGCTTATCAGGTTGAAGCTTTTACACATAAGCATCGCAGCCCCAAACTTTAAGAAACAACAACTTTGGTTTCTTGCCAAACCATAGTTCATACGGTGTCGTCTCAATGGATTTTAGATGGTGCCCTATTTAATGGGAATGCAGCTGTTTCTAATGCATAACCCAAAAACAATAGTGGTAAATCGGTAAGAGACATCATAGATCGCACCATATCTAATAAAGTACGGTTATGACGTTCAGACACACCATTACGATGTGGTGTTCCAGGTGGCGTGAGTTGCGAAACTATTCCACATTGTTTCAAATGAAGACCAAACTCATAACTCAAATATTCGCCTCTGCGATCAGATCGTAGAAACTTTATTTTCTTGTTATGATGATTCTCTACTTCACTCTGAAATTCTTTGAACTTTTCAAATGTTTCAGACTTGTGTTTCATCAAGTAGATATACCCATATATGCTCAAATCATCTGTGAAGGTCAGAAAATAATGATACTCGCCGCGAGCCTCAACACTCATTGGACCGCAAACATCAGTATGTATGATTTCCAGTAAGTCAGTTGCTCGCTCCATTGTTCCGGAGAACGGAGTTTTAGTCATCTTGCCCATGTGACATGGTTCGCAAGCATCAAATGATTCATAATCAAGTGATTCCAAAAGTACATCAGCATGGAGTTTCTTCATGCGCTTTACACCAATATGACCTAAAGGCAGTGCCACAAGTATGTTGCACTATCATTATCAACTTTGCATCTTTTGGCATCAATATTATGAATATGTGTATCATACGATCGAGATTCAATAAACCATTTATACTGGGTGTATGACCATTGAAGGTTTTATTCATGTAAACAGAATAACAGTTATTCTCTGACTTAAATAAATAACTGTATTGCAATAAACATGATCTAATCATATTCAAGCTCAACGCAAACACCAAATAACATTTATTTAGGTTCAACACTAATCCCGAAGGTAGAGGGAGTGTGCGATGGTGATCGTATCAACCTTGGAATCACTTCCAACACACATCGTCACTTTGCCCATAACTAGTCTCTGTTCATTTTGCAACTCTTGTTTTTAGTTACTAATCTTAGCAACTGAACCAATATCAAATATATCTAGGGGTTGCTATGAACACTAGTAAAATACACATCAATAACATGTATGTCACATATACCTTTGTTCACTTTGCCATCCTTCTTATCCGCCAAAATACTTGGGGCAGTTCCGCTTCCAGTGACCAGTCCCTTTGCAGTAGAAGCACTGAGTTTTAGGCTTAGGTCCAGACTTGCGCTTCTTCCCGGGAGTAGCAACTTGCTTTCTATTCTTCTTGAAGTTCCCCTTCTTCCCTTTTCTCTTTTTCTTGAAACAAGTGATCTTGTTAACCATCAACAATTGATGCTCTTTCTTGATTTATACCTTCATCGGTTTCAGCATCACGAAGAGCTCGGGAATCAATTTCGTCATCCCTTGCATATTATAGTTCATCACAAAGTTCCAGTAACTTGGTGATAGTGAATAGAGAACTTTGTCAATTACTATCTTATCTGGAAGATTAACTCCCACTTGATTCAAGCAATTGTAGTACCCAGACAATCTGAGTACATGCTACTGGTTGAGCTATTCTCCTCCATCTTGTAGGCAAAGTACTTGTCAGAGGTCTCATACCTCTCGACACGGGCATGAGTCTAAAATACCAATTTTAGCTCTTGGAACATCTCATATGCTCCGTGGCGTTCAAAATGTTTTTGAAGTCCCGGTTCTAAGCCGTAAAGCATGGTGCACTAAACTATTAAGTAGACATCATATTTAGCTTTGTCAAACGTTCCTAGCGTTTGCATCTGCTCCTGCAATAGATCCGTCACCTAGTGGTGCATCAAAGACATAATACTTCTGTGCAGCAATGAGGATAATCCTCAGATCACGAACCTAGTTCGCATCATTGCTACTAACATCTTTCAACTTAGTTTTCTCTAGGAACATTTAAAAAAACATGGGGAGCTACAACGCGAGCTATTGATCTACAACATAATTTGCAAATACTATCATGACTAAGTTCATGATAAATTAAAGTTCAATTAATCATATTACTAAAGAAGTCCCACTTAGATTGACATCCCTCAAGTCATCTATATGATCACGTGATCCAAATCAACTAAACCATGTCCGATCATCACGTGAGATGGAGTAGTTTTCAATGGTGAACATCTTATGTTGATCATATCTACTATATGATTCATGCTCCACCTTTCGGTCTCCATTGTTCCGAGCCATTTCTGTACATGCTAGGCTCGTCAAGTTTAACCCGAGTATTCTGCATGTGCAAAACTGTCTTACACCCGTTGTATGTGAACGTAGAGCAACTGTCACAATGGTGCATACTCAGGGAGAACACTTGTGATACGTCTCCAATGTATCTATAATTTTTTATTGTTCCATGCTATTATATTATCTGTTTTGGATGTTTAATGCGCTTTAATATGCACTTCTATATTATTTTTGGGACTAACCTACTAACCAAAGGCCGAGTGCAAATTGCTGTTTTGTGTGTGCCTATTTCAGTGTTTCGTAGAAAAGGAATATCAAACGGAATCCAAACAGAATGAAACCTTCACGGGGATCGTTTTCTGAACAAACGCAATCTAGGAGACTTGGATTGGACGTCAATGAAGGAACGAGGTGGCCACGGGGCAGGAGGGCGCACCCCCCCACCCTCGTGGGCCCCTCATAGCTCCATCGACGTACTTCTTTCGCCTATATATACTCATATACCCTAAAAAATCCAGGAGCACCACGAAACCCTATTTCCACCACCGCAACCTTCTGTACCCGTGAGATCCCATCTTGGGGCCTTTTCCGGTGCTCCGCCGGAGGGGGAATCGATCACGGAGGGC
>LR738713.1:567103399-567117907 GCA_902687465.1 Secale cereale | reverse complement strand
AAAGGCCGAGTGCAAATTGCTGTTTTGTGTGTGCCTATTTCAGTGTTTCGTAGAAAAGGAATATCAAACGGAATCCAAACAGAATGAAACCTTCACGGGGATCGTTTTCTGAACAAACGCAATCTAGGAGACTTGGATTGGACGTCAATGAAGGAACGAGGTGGCCACGGGGCAGGAGGGCGCACCCCCCCCACCCTCGTGGGCCCCTCATAGCTCCATCGACGTACTTCTTTCGCCTATATATACTCATATACCCTAAAAAATCCAGGAGCACCACGAAACCCTATTTCCACCACCGCAACCTTCTGTACCCGTGAGATCCCATCTTGGGGCCTTTTCCGGTGCTCCGCCGGAGGGGGAATCGATCACGGAGGGCTTCTACATCAACACCATAGCCTCTCCGATGATGTGTGAGTAGTTTACCACAGACATTAGGGTCCATAGTTATTACCTAGATGGCTTCTTCTCTCTCTTTGGATCTCAATACAAAGTTCTCCTCGATCTTCTTGGAGATCTATTCGATGTAATACTTTTTGCAGTGTGTTTGTCGAGATCCGATGAATTGTGGGTTTATGATCAAGATTATATATGAACAATATTTGGTTCTTCTCTGAATTCTTATATGCATGACTTAATATCTTTGCAAGTCTCATCGAATTATCGGTTTAGTTTGGCCTACTAGATTGATCTTTCATGCAATGGGAGAAGTGCTTAGCTTTGGGTTCAATCTTGCGGTGTCCTTTCCCAGTGATAGCAGGGGCAGCCAGGCACGTATTGTATTGTTGCCATCGATGATAAAAAGATGGGGTTTATATCATATTTCTTGAGTTTATCCCTCTACATCATGTCATCTTGCTTAATGTGTTACTCTGTTCTTATGAACTTAATACTCTAGATGCATGCCGGATAGCGGTCGATGTGTGGAGTAATAGTAGTAGATGCAGAATCATTTCGGTCTACTTGACCCGGACGTCATGCCTATATACATGATCATGCCTAGATATTCTCATAACTATGCGCTTTTCTATCAATTGCTCGACAATAATTTGTTCACCCACTGTAAAATATGCTATCTTGAGAGAAGCCACTAGTGAAACATATGGCCCCCGGGTCTATTTTCCATCATATTAGTTTCCCGTCAACTTGCCAATTTCTGTCGCCGTTCTTTTATTTTGCAATCTTTACTTTTCAATTTGTACAACAAAAATACAAAAAATATTTATCTTATCATATCTATCAGATCTCACTTTTGCAAGTGGTCGTGAAGGGATTGACAACCCCTTTATCGCGTTGGTTGCAAGGTTCTTAATTGTTTGTGCAGGTACTAGGCGATTTGCGTGTAGTCTCCTACTGGATTGATACCTTGGTTCTCAAAAACTGAGGGAAATACTTACGCTACTTTGCTGCATCACCCTTTCCTCTTCAAGGGAAAACCAACGCATGCTCAAGAGATGGCAAGAAGGATTTCCGGTGCCGTTGCCGGGGAGATCTACACACAAGTCAAGACATACCAAGTATCCTTCACAAACTCTTATCCCTCGCATTACATTAGTTGCCATTCGCCTTGTCACAGCCCTAGACCAGCCCTTGCCTGTCTTGCTTGGTCTTCATGTGCATCATGTTTAAATTTCTCAGAAACTGGAAATGGGGATGTTCAAACCCTAGCACTAAATGAATTCAACTAGGGTCAAGAATAAAATCATTTCCAATGACCCAAAATTCCTTCATCAATGTTTGATAATTTTGGCAAGGCTTTGAGACCAAACCAAAAATAGTGAGCATTTTTGTAGAATATTTTGGGCACTGAATTAAATCATATCTTATTTGCATTTGGGCATTTAAATTTTATATATTATTTTAAATGCTCAAATAATCATAAACTAAAATGTTTACTGTTGGATTTACTCTAAACAGTAGCCATGCTTAGTTTCATGATTTTTGGAAATGCTCTGGCATTTTACTAAAGCCAAAACAAATATCAAAAAATAGAAAACAGAAGCAATAATTAACACAGAGAGAGATAGTAACTCACCTGGGCTAACTTACCTGTGCGGCCCTGCACTGTAGCGGCCCAGCCCACCTCCTCACCGCGTCGTCTTCCTCCTGCCAGTCGGAGCAGCTCACTGTCGCGCGCGCGCTGGCCCCTGGCCAGCTCCTGCTTGCCACCTCCTGCTTCTCCTCGCGCCTGGAGACGTCCAGGGACTCCCTAGTCCCTCTTTCACTCTCCCTCGCCTCAATTTCCCCCCTGGCTCTCTCCCTCGCCTGTTCTTCGCCTTGGCCGAACGCCACCGTCGCCGCTGCTCGCCGTAGCCATGGTTACAGGCCACCCCTCGCCCTGCCGTTGAGCTCAGAAGCATCGTCGCGCCCCCTAGTCCTCAACACCGAGCCACACACCGCGGGAAGCCCTGCACCGTCTCCATTTGGTCGTCTTCAACCTCGGGAACCGCCGGATGTCGCCGGTCGATTCGCGCCATCGAGGACGCCCCCGAGCACGCTGGCCTTCCCTACGAAATCTCGGTGAGCTCCCGTCCTTTTCCCCCCTCTCCGTTTGCCTTCTTGTGCACTACAGCGACCACACCGAGCTCAACCGCACCCGCCGCCGCCACCGCACGTCGCCGTCGTGGCCACAGCCACGTTGGTTTGATTCCGAGCACGCCATCGTCTTCAGTGCACCCCCAGAAGCCTGTTGCACCCCCAGAAGCCTGTTGCACCCCTAGCTCCGCCCCTAGTGCACCGGTGTCGTTTCCATCGTCGCTCGAACTCCGGCGACCGCCAAGATCGTTGCCGGCGATAACTCCGGCCACCCCAGCCTCCGTCATCGCCACCGTTGGACGCGCCACTCCGCCCTTTTCCCGTAGCCGCTCCCTGCGCGCCAAAAGAGCCTCTGTAGGCGAAACCCAACGCGCTCCGCCGCGTCTAGCCTCACCGGCGTCGAGCCGCCGGTGGGTTTGACCACCCTTGACCACCGCTGGACCCCCCTCCCCCTCTGTGACACTGACATGTGGGGCCGGCGTTGGACTAATTAGCTTAGGTTGTTAATTAAGTGCTAATTATGGTGCTTAGTTTTGTGAGCCAATGACAGGTGGGGCCAGTCCCTGTTAAATTAGTTTAGTTAAAACTAAACTTAATTAGGCCCTGAGAGACTGACATGTGGGCCCAGGCCCCACCAACAGTTCAGTTAGTGTTAGTTTAAAACTAACTAACCCTGTTAGCTAGTAGTGTCACTGACCAGTGGGTCCTATTGGTCAGGTTTGACCTGGACCAGCCGCCGTTGACCGCTGACATCACAGTGACGTCATGCTGACGCAATAAGTGTTTTTTGGAATTTTAAATAAATCAGAAATGATTTATTTATTTCAGAAAATATTCAAAACTTCTAAAAATCATATAAAATCAACCGTAGCTCAGATGAAAATAATTTATATATGAAAATTGATCAGAAAAATCCAAGGAATCTGTTTATGGCATTTTCATGCATGTTTGAATAACTTACAGCCACTGTTTATGACAATTTGAATAAATGGCATTTGAATAATCACATATGGAGTTTGAATTTGAACCTTTGGTTCAAACCAACTTCATTTAATATGGTTGCTAGTTGCATTAGCTCAATCAACAGCATATTGCCATGTCATGATCATGCATCATATTGTCGCATTGCATTGATTGTGTTTCTTCTCTGTTGACGGTGTTCTTCCCTTTCAGTAGATGTGTTCCGATGATGTGATCGATGACACCGATGAAGACCCAATGTTATCTTCAGAAGTGCCAGGCGAGCAAAACCCCATTGAGCATTCCGATACAATCCCACTCTCTCGCTCTTGGTCTCTTTTAATGCATTAGGACAACAACGCTTCAACTGTGTGACGCCCGAAGACCGACGTCCCAGAAGATTCCGGAAGATTCCAGAGGATTCCGGGTTCTCCCGTGTGTTTTTATTTGTGCTTGTGTTATTTATTTTTGCATTGCATCATGTCATCATGCCATCATGTCATATTTTCTTTGCATCTCAACCAAATAAATTGTGTGGATCTTCGATCCATGTAAATCGAGGGAAGGTTGTCTTCTCTTTATAACATATCATCCCAATATTTAGGGAGCTATATAAATATTCCATTTGTTTGGAATTAACCGCAACACATGTGCATAATTTTCCCCATGCTTTTCCTACTTCAAGTTTCCCTCCTACCTTGTCTATAATTCTTTTTCCTTTTTTCGAGGCTCCTCCAAAAATCAGAACATTTTTGGGCTCTTCTAAATCATAGTCTTTGTTCACACCATTTGAAATAAATTCAAAGGAATTTGAATTTATTTTCCATTCATGCCCCTTTTCTATTTTTCTGGGAACCAACGCAATTTTGCGAGTCCAGGAATAATATCCCATGTCCAAATTCTGCTCCTAACCCCCCTCTTTATTTTCTTCTCTATTTGCTTTTCTTCTTCTTTCTCTCTTTTATTAGGAGAGGACCCAGTCATTTTTTTTCCTCCCTTCTAGGCCATATGGGCATCAGGCCCATCCCTCCAGCCGCACCTGCCTTCCCTCAGGCCCATCAGCCACTTTTGGCCCGGCCAAGCCATCCCCTTCTAACCTAGCCGACCCCCTCGCTCTTCCCCGTCCCTCCTCGCTTCCCTTCGTGCGCCGCCAGGAGCGAACCCCATCGCCCCCTTGCCCCGACTCCCTCTCCTCGCTCGACCCCACAGCCGATCCCCTCGTCGGCTCCCTCCTCCTCTACGGGCGACAGCGGCCGCGCCACTTCCTCCTCGAGCGCCCCAAGCGCATCACCGAGGCCCGAGCGCCGTGGTCTTCCTCCCGTGCTGCGTTGAGCCGCGGCCCCGAGCGCCTCGTCTGCCTCGCGCGCGCCCCTTCGCCAGGCCTCTCCAGCGCCGAGCTGGCCGCCCCTAGCCCGGCGAGCGCCTCCCTGGCCTCCTCCCGAGCGCCCAGCTGGCCTCCATCGCCACCCCGGCCAGATCCGGTGGGCCAAGTCCGGATCCAGCCATCATCCACCGGCCCTCAGGCCCTCCGCCGCCAGGACGCCCCGGCGCCTCTCCCGCGTCCGTCCCTCCGTCGCCAGGCCAAGCGGCCAGGCCGTGGCCTCCCTCCATCTCCAGGGCCGCGCCCGCATCGCCGGCTTGCTGCCTTCCTCCTCCAGCGTCGGCGCCGCTTCACCATCTCCCTCGACTTGCTGCCGTTCTACTGTCCTTCGAGGCCCCTTGGTCGTGCTTCATTTTGGAACGCCAAGTTTGCTGCTGCTGCCGTTGCCATGGCCTCGTCGTCGAGTTTGTTGATGCTGCTCCCGCCGGCCAAGTTGCTGCCATGGGTTTTGCCAAGTGTCTATTCCGGTGTGCCGGAGATCGACAAGTACCTCGACCACAAGTGTGCGACTACGCGGAATCGACAAGTACCACGACCAAGTACCACGACGACCCGAATGGCTACGAAACGAGAACGACTACCTTCGGTGAAGAAACGTGTACGACTACATGTGTGATGCGCCAAGTTCCACTACCGTCGCCAAGTCCCGAGATCGGCAAGTTCCACGGCGATACGTCAAGTACCACTACGTCCGATGCCGCGACGAGTACCCCTACCGATGGTTGTGTACCACTACATCCTCGACGAACGAAACGCCTACATGTACCACTACCGTCGCCCCGTGTACCACGACTCACGAGAACGACTTCTTCCTCTACGACCGACTACCACTACGTCCCTCGACGACCTCGAACCCCTCCGAGAACGATGTTCCGAAGGTATAACCCCGAGACGATGACCCGTGTGATGCTTGTGGTTGTACGAGATGCTTGCCCTTGTGTGCACCGTGCCGGTTTCATCTTTTGTCGTGCTCCTCGGTTGCCTCGTCACCGACCCATGGGAACCCGGAAGCCGGGATCACCCCACCTTTCATCTCGTTCGAATCGCTCATGCCACCTTTTCTTTTGCACCGTTCTCTCAACGAGTTACCGGAACCGAGATGTTACGTTGCATCATTTTCGGATCGTTGCCGTGGCACCTTTTCCTTCCACCACGGCGACAAATACTCCTTATCATCTTCATGTCAACCTTTTAATAAAATTGCATAAAACTTGATCATGTCATCCGCATCATGTTAACAACATTGATATGTTAAATTGTTGTTTGCTTAATAATTGCTAAACATGCTCATGGGGATTTTCCGGATTTGTTGTTGTTATTTCCGGCCTCATTTAAAATGTCTAGATAGTGTAGTTTTATTATGCTTCACCTCTTGCTATGTTAAAAACATTTAATCTTGTCTTGTAAATAAACGAGAGTCAACTAAATAATTAAAATGTGGTGTTTCGTCAATATGCAACTCGTTGCATATTAAGCTCCACTTAACTTGTAGTTTTGTTTGTGCACTTTGCCATGCCATGCATAATTAAACCGGACATGCATCATGCTTCCTTGTGCATCATGACATGCTTATACTTGTGTGTTTACCATGTTGTTTGCTTCTTTCCAGTTGCTTCTCTTGATAGCTTCCGTTTCGTTCCGGAGTTGTGAGGATTCGCTCGACTATGTTGCTCCGTCTACTTCATGGATCCGTTCTTCTCCCTTGCGGAATCCCAGGCAAGATGATCATACCCTTGGATACCTTTACTACCATTGCCATGCTTAGTTGTCTCGATGCTATCGTTACATGTCGCGCTACCCATCTTTTATGTCAGCCTCTCCTTGTTGCCATGAAACCTCTAACCTTTGACACCTTCCTAGCAAAAACCACTGATTGGCTATGTTACCCGCTTGCTCAGCCCCTCTTATAGCGTTGTTAGTTGCAGGTGAAGATGAAGATCGTTCCAGGTGGGAACTTGTTGTTGGAATATCACAATATCTATTATTATATTTAACACACCTATATACTCGGCATGGGTGGAAGGCTTGGCCGTTTGCTCGGTGTTTTGTTCCACTCATGCCACCTTAGGCGCCGATAAACCGGCATTATGTTCCTTGATTTTGCGTTCCTTACACGATGGGTGGATGGGGACCCCTTGACAGTTCGACTTTGAATAAAACTCCTCCAGCAAGGCCCAACATTGGTTTTAATTTGCTCATAATAACAACTTAATTAAACAATTAAATTTGCATAGGGGGTCGCGTCCCCGGGTTCTTAATTCTACATAGCAGAGGGGCCAGTGCTGATGGTGTTGGTCCCAAACGGGGGTTCTGCGGGGTCACCGCGAGGAAACTCGAGGATTGATATAAACCTGTAGAATCGCCCATCCGGTCGTGGCCTGAGACGAGATACGCGCGGCTACTATCAAGGTGTCGACACACCGGGAGGTCTTGCTGGACTTGTTTTACCATTGTCGAAATGTCTTGTGCTACCGGGATGCCGAGCCTGATCGGATTTCCCTAAGATAAGGAGTGATGATATTATATTTATCACTTCAGCTTATCGTGAGAGCTTGTGATGGGCTAAGTTGGAACACCCCTGCAGGGTTATGATCTTTCGAAAGCCGTGCCCGCGGTTTTGTGGCAGATTGGAAGTTGTTAATGTCCGGTTGTAGAAAACTTGACACAGGATCCGAAGTAAAACACGCAACTGTGTGAGTAACCGTGACTGTCTCTTTTCACTTTGAGAAGAGAACACGGTGGGGTTATGTTTGACTCGTATGTAGTTCAGGATCTTTAGCGATCACTACTTTTGCGACCGTTTGCGTAGATGCTCTTCTTATTCTGGTACTCGTAAGTTAGCCACCATATTATGCTTAGCCGCTGCTGCAACCTCACCACTTTACCTCTTCCTACCCATAAAGCTTTGCTAGTCTTGATACCCATGGTTATGGGATTGCTGAGTCCTCGTGGCTCACAGATACTACAACAACAGATGCAGGTTCAGCCGAATGAAGCAGGAGCTGGTTCAAGTTCTTCACTGGGAGCTCGATGAAGAGAGTGGCCGTATGCTTG
Source organism: Secale cereale (assembly GCA_902687465.1). Classification (NCBI taxonomy): domain Eukaryota; kingdom Viridiplantae; phylum Streptophyta; class Magnoliopsida; order Poales; family Poaceae; genus Secale; species Secale cereale. The sequence continues at coordinate 567,109,980 of LR738713.1, read as the reverse complement.
TGACGTTTTTCGACGATCAGTAGTGGTTTCTACTAGGATTCGATCTAGGCATGTGGCTTTTTGTTGTTTTGGTATCTTTCTTTTGGATCTTCGCCCGTAGTCGGGTTGTGATGTTTTGGATGATGTCTTGCTTATTTAATGTATTGTGTGAAGTGGCGAGTGTAAGCCAACTATCTTCTTTTGCAATTTAATCCCTCTTTTACATGAGTCGTGCAAAGATACCAAACTTGAGATCATTCTAGGATGGGCTTATACCTTTAAGTCGTGCCTCGACACGTAGGAGGTATAGTCCCATCCTGGGCATTACAAGTTGGTATCAGAGAAACCGGTGTGCCTTCTCTTCAAATTATTCCATACGGACGCCATTGAGAAATCCGACGATTTGTCTGTTTCATTCATCCCAGGTTGTCTTTGTTTTCCCCACCCTCCCACCCTTCTTCTTCTCGGAGCCAGAGTCCTTAATGAAATATCCATTTTATTAATGTGATGTTTCTTCATTCATTTCCTTCAATGTTCTTATCCGGTGATTTATCATGAAGAGGCTCAAGAGCTTCAAGTTCATCATTCTTTTGTTCTCAAATTCTGCCGGTGGATGTAATTCAAGATTTCGGTGTTGATCTTATCCTTTTCCTCTTTTCACAATGCTTTCTTTTTCCGGTGCACCAATTAATCATTCTCATCTCTTTATTCATATCCGGAGTGCTGAAGATTCATAATTCCATTCTTAATCCGTTCAAATTATTTCTTGAGGATTGTTATCTTATTCAAGCCATTTAATTCAACCGGTGCAATATCTCTTAAGCAATCTTTTCCAACGGTGATTTCTTTAGTGGGCCCTAACCCACAGGTCTTTTCCCAGGATCTTACCTGACTCTTCTAATTTTTTCCGGAGTTATTTTGAAATTCCTTTCAAGCGTGACGTAAGAATGATTTCCATCAGCCACATGCCTTCTCCAAGATTATTTCCAATTATTCTCATCTTTAGCTCTATCCTCCATCTTTTTATTCTTCCGGAGTATCTCGCAATTCTTCAAGGTGTTTCTCCTTGTCATTCTCAACATTTGGAGACCGGAGAAGTGTTTCTCTTAAATCTTGGCCCGTTCTCTTGAAGATTCGTGGTTCTAGCTTCATGCCATCCTCATTATTGTTCAGATTGTGAGGAATTATTTTTCATACCCATCCGAAGCATTTCATGAATTCTTTTCTTTGGGATCCTCCGAAGGCCATCAATTCAGAAGATTTCTTTGTTCTCAGTTTTCAACTTCGTCCTCCAAATATTCTTCATTGATGCCTCTTCATTCGTCTCCCTATTGTCACGGTGGTTCAGTCAAGTTTACTCTTCCTTGTTATCGCATTAATTCACTCGTTCTTTTCTTAACCCTACTGGTGCTTCGTTGAAGATTTACCCAAGCTTGTGCGAGATCTCTCTTAATCCTTTCCAATGAGAATAAGTAGGATGCCAAATCCTTTGGTTGTCATCAATTTAAATTGGTGAAGGATATGCATGACATAATTCTTATTCTTATTTCCCCGAGGTGATTTAATTCTTTTGTCTAGAGCTTGTTCATCATATAATATTCTCGCTTCTAAGTTGTTCATCTTGTTTTCCGGAGCTCCATGTTGTTTCAATTATATCATTTTCAAGCTCCATCTAATTCATCGCAGGCCTTGAATCTTATTCTTTTCATCTTTCACTTCTCATGCTTTCATTACCGGAGTTCTCATGGTGGTTCATCATCATTTAATTCATCCTCGAAGTCTTCATCAAGATTCTTGTTGGAGCTCAAGCACTCTTCATCATGCTTTCCAATTGCAATCCTTTCTACCTTATCTTTGAGATGGTGTTATGGCATTCTTGTCAATTTTCCTTCATGTTTTATGATTCACAAGATTGTCAGGAATGAGATTTTAAACCATCATTTTCCTTGTTCACGAGATCCTTTCAACCCCTCATTTTTACCTCTTGGAGTTATCTTGGGTTTTAATTCACCTAAAAGCTTTCCCTAAGGATTGTTGCTAATTATGGTGCTTATAAATGACCCAAGTTCTTCATTTATCATTCCGGTGAATTAAGTCTATCGTCTCCTTGTCGATCTCAATCCAATCAATCGTTTCTGTTAGTGGCTGGTTGTCACCTCTTAATTTTGAGATGTTTTCCATAAGCCCACATCAAGCTTATTCGTTTTCGTTGTTGTTTTTTCCAACAACTCCGTTCAACCCTTCTTTGTAAGGAGGACTTCCTAATTCATTTGTGGGAGAAGTTGTCATTTTTCTTCTCCATTCATTTTCGTTGATCTATATGCTATTCTTTCGTTCCGGAGGCTTTGTGATATTGCTCTCTTTGACCATCATCTCGTTTTTACCGAGAATCATGTTCTTTCCCTTTTATCATTTAACCGGAGTGTCGTATTCTTCATTCTAGTTCTCTCATCTTATCAAGTTTTGCCTATCTTTTTAACCGGAGTGCTGTCTGAGTCTTTCTTACCCCTTGTGCCATTCTTTCATTTGTTTCGGAGGCAATGTGTTGTTGATTTCATCAAGTATCATTCCATCTCCTCAAGTTCTTGGTTAATTCCTTCCATTTTCAGACGGAGTGATGTCCAAATTCTGTCATTCGTATTCCTTGGCTATACCATTGCAGTTTCATATTCTTTTGGTCCGTAAGCTCTTGTTTCATGTCTTTCAACCTTCAAGGTTCTCGTAATGCTCCTTGTTACTCTTTTCTAACGGAGTTTTCATATTCGTTCATCTCCATTGTATTCTTCTTTCATCTTGTTCAACCTCTCAAGGTTCTTTGGTTTCACTCGTCTGTCAAAGAAGCAACTTTGTTTTACCTCTTCTTTTTCGTTTCTACCCGGTGCTATCTCTAGGATCTCGGGTCGAGATCCTCTGTTAGTGTGGGAGAGTTGTGACGCCCGAAGACCGACGTCCCAGAAGATTCTGGAAGATTCCAGAGGATTCCGGGTTCTCCCGTGTGTTTTTATTTGTGCTTGTGTTATTTATTTTTGCATTGCATCATGTCATCATGCCATCATGTCATATTTTCTTTGCATCTCAACCAAATAAATTGTGTGGATCTTCGATCCATTTAAATCGAGGGAAGGTTGTCTTCTCTTTATAACATATCATCCCAATATTTAGGGAGCTATATAAATATTCTATTTGTTTGGAATTAACCGCAACACACGTGCATAATTTTCCCCATGCTTTTCCTACTTCAAGTTTCCCTCCTACCTTGTCTATAATTCTTTTTCCTTTTTTCGAGGCTCCTCCAAAAATCAGAACATTTTTGGGCTCTTCTAAATCATAGTCTTTGTTCACACCATTTGAAATAAATTCAAAGGAATTTGAATTTATTTTCCATTCATGCCCCTTTTCTATTTTTCTGGGAACCAACGCAATTTTGCGAGTCCAAGAATAATATCCCATGTCCAAATTCTGCTCCTAACCCCCCTCTTTATTTTCTTCTCTATTTTCTTTTCTTCTTCTTTCTCTCTTTTATTAGGAGAGGACCCAGTCATTTTTTTTCCTCCCTTCTAGGCCATATGGGCATCAGGCCCATCCCTCCAGCCGCACCTGCCTTCCCTCAGGCCCATCAGCCACTTTTGGCCCGGGCCAGCCATACCCTTCTAACCTAGCCGACCCCCTCGCTCTTCCCCGACCCTCCTCGCTTCCCTTTGTGCGCCGCCAGGAGCGAACCCCATCGCCCCCTTGCCCCGACTCCCTCTCCTCGCTCGACCCCACAGCCGATCCCCTCGTCGGCTCCCTCCTCCTCTACGGGCGACAGCGGCCACGCCACTTCCTCCTCGAGCGCCCCAAGCGCATCACCGAGGCCCGAGCGCCGTGGTCTTCCTCCCGTGCTGCATCGAGCCGCGGCCCCGAGAGCCTCGTCTGCCTCGCGCGCCCCCCTTCGCCAGGCCTCTCCAGCGCCGAGCTGGCCGCCCCTAGCCCGGCGAGCGCCTCCCTGGCCTCCTCCCGAGCGCCCAGCTGGCCTCCATCGCCGCCCCGGCCAGATCCGGCGGCCCAAGGCCGGATCCAGCCGTCATCCACCGGCCCTCAAGCCCTCCGCCGCCAGGACGCCCCAGCGCCTCTCCCGCGTCCGTCCCTCCGTCGCCAGGCCAAGCGGCCAGGCCGTGGCCTCCCTCCATCTCCAGGGCCGCGCCCGCATCGCCGGCTTGCTGCCTTCCTCCTCCAGCGCCGGCGTCGCCTCACCATCTCCCTCGCCTTGCTGCCATTCTGCTGTCCTTCGAGGCCCCTTGGCCGTGCTTCGTTTTGGAACGCCAAGTTTGCTGCTGTTGCCGTAGCCATGGCCTCGTCGTCGAGTTTGTTGCTGCTGCTCCCGCCGGCCAAGTTGCTGCCATGGGTTTCGCCAAGTGTCTATTCCGGTGTGCCGGAGATCGACAAGTACCTCGACCACAAGTGTGCGACTACGCGGAATCGACAAGTACCACAACCAAGTACCACGACGACCCGAACGGCTACGAAACGAGAACGACTGCCTTCGGTGAAGAAACGTGTACGACTACATGTGTGATGCGCCAAGTTCCACTACCGTCGCCAAGTCCCGAGACCGGCAAGTTCCACGGCGATACGTCAAGTACCACTACGTCCGATGCCGCGACGAGTACCCCTACCGATGGTTGTGTACCACTACATCCTCGACGAACGAAACGCCTACATGTACCACAACCGTCGCCCCGTGTACCACGACTCGCGAGAACGACTTCTTCCTCTACGACCGACTACCACTACGTCCCTCGACGACCTCGAACCCCTCCGAGAACGATGTTCCGAAGGTATAACCCCGAGACGATGACCCGTGTGATGCTTGTGGTTGTACGAGATGCTTGCCCTTGTGTGCACCGTACCCGTTTCATCTTTTGTCGTGCTCCTCGGTTGCCTCGTCGCCGACCCGTGGGAACCGGGAAGCCGGGATTACCCCACCTTTCATCTCGTTCGACTCGCTCACGCCACCTTTTCTTTTGCACCGGTCTCTCAACGAGTTACCGGAACCGAGATGTTGCGTTGCATCATTTCCGAATTGTTGCCGTGGCACCTTTTCCTTCCACCACGGCGACAAATACTCCTTATCATCTTCATGTCAACCTTTAAATAAAATTGCATAAAACTTGATCATGTCATCCGCATCATGTTAACAACATTGATATGTTAAATTGTTGTTTGCTTAATAATTGCCAAACATGCTCATGGGGATTTTCTGGATTTGTTGTTGTTATTTCCGGCCTCATTTAAAATGTCTAGATAGTGTAGTTTTATTATGCTTCACCTCTTGCTATGTTAAAAACATTTAATCTTGTCTTGTAAATAAACGAGAGTCAACTAAATAATTAAAATGTGGTGTTTCGTCAATATGCAACTCGTTGCATATTGAGCTCCACTTAACTTGTAGTTTTGTTTGTGCACTGTGGGGACCCCGACTTGGAAGTCGAGATCACTGAATGCACGTGTACAGTGATCCCAGAGATCAATGCTCACTGAACACACAGAAGCTGAAATAATAAGAGTCTTACATCCATACAAATAGTCTTACATGAATTAAGGCCATTATGGCCAAGTCTTAGATAGATAGAGCCTCACGGGCTGAATGGGAAATAACTCAAATAGCGGAAGTCTTCGATAAACGGGTAGAACCCAGGCCATCTGCCTTAACCCTACAGGCATTCTGACTGGGATAGCGTCCTAGTTCGCATGATCGTCTCCAAAGAACTCTTCCTCATATTCCTGCTCTTCCATGCCTGGCCAATTAAATAACCAGTGGCAAGCCAATGAGTACTTTGAATGTACTCGCAAGCAACCCATGATGTGGTAACAATGCAATGGAACAATAATGAACAATCTAGCAGAAAGCTAGAACAATATGCTATCGTCAAGTTATGCATCAATAACCTCGCGTAACCTCGAGAACAGGTTACCGACATCAACATGAATATGATTCAACTCATCGAGTCAAGTCACCATCCTTGACTCATCACACACATATCAATACTGATGAAGTAAAATTCTGGACATAGTTTAAGTAGCACCACCCAACTGTCCATGACCGTGGACACGGCTATTCGAATAGTTTTACTCTCTGCAGAGGTTGCGCACTTTACCCACAAGATCCGGGGAACTTCCTTGTCATCCACGACCCGCGGTACCTCAAGTACCCGGGGTAAGCACCCGGTCATTACCTTTCCTTAGACGACACTAACATAGAGTCCACTCGTTGGCACACGGCCCTCGGGTACAAACAATAGATCACGGGACTTGCCCTAATTTCAATGTTCACGCGTACCCGAAGGGACCAACGGTGTGTTCGGTGCCCTGTAAAAACAGTCATGGCCGTCTATCCAAGCACGACCCCGTCCCGGGAAAGACCTCAAGTCTTCCCGTCACTAGTAATGCGGGCACCATGCTAGTATCGACCTAAGTAATCAATAAAGCCCCGTCCCATAAGGGGTAGTGTGGTTGCACATGTTTGGTTGGGACGGTAGTCACACATAAATCTAATCCATCATTCCACCATGCACATGATATTACCGGCACATCACTTCTTTCTCAAGTGATGACCTAACACT
>LR738713.1:567035046-567102823 GCA_902687465.1 Secale cereale | reverse complement strand
TGTCATCCACGACCCGCGGTACCTCAAGTACCCGGGGTAAGCACCCGGTCATTACCTTTCCTTAGACGACACTAACATAGAGTCCACTCGTTGGCACACGGCCCTCGGGTACAAACAATAGATCACGGGACTTGCCCTAATTTCAATGTTCACGCGTACCCGAAGGGACCAACGGTGTGTTCGGTGCCCTGTAAAAACAGTCATGGCCGTCTATCCAAGCACGACCCCGTCCCGGGAAAGACCTCAAGTCTTCCCGTCACTAGTAATGCGGGCACCATGCTAGTATCGACCTAAGTAATCAATAAAGCCCCGTCCCATAAGGGGTAGTGTGGTTGCACATGTTTGGTTGGGACGGTAGTCACACATAAATCTAATCCATCATTCCACCATGCACATGATATTACCGGCACATCACTTCTTTCTCAAGTGATGACCTAACACTCCATCACCCTCGAGCATTAGGGGCACCCGATGGGTTCATGCAAAGTTTCCAACTATGAGGGGTTCATATCACACATGCATCATATAAGCATCATGACCATCTATTGCATGTCATCTAGCATATAGCAAGATCAACAATAAAGCATGCATCATGTGGTGGTTCATCTAGGTTACCATCGTAACCCTATCATCATGTATCGGAAACAAACGTGTTCCGAGGAACAAGTGCATCATGGCCAAAGGGCTGCTTGCCTGGATTGGCTTGGTCTTCAAAGTCTTCAAGTCCTTCTCCTTCTTCTTCCACGGCAACTTCGTCAAATAAGGGATCTATACGTCGCATAATAATAACGGAAAAATAAGAATATAAATAAAACAGAAAAACCAAAGTGCTCAGAAAAATGTCAACTCATTTTTGTAAAATACTAGAGGGATTTCTAAGATGGGGAAAAAATCTTAGTTGGAGTTTTGGAGTTACAGAATAGGATATATTGATTTTTGAACAGGAGTTATACTGCCCAAATTTGAATTTAAATTTGAACAGTACAGGAAAGTTTCATGGATCTGAATGAAAGTAGTACCATTAAATAGGTTGGAATATTACAAGATTTTAGGAGTTGGAATTATTAAATTTGGATCAATATTCTTTTCTGTATAAATGTTTAAAACATTTATAGAAAAGAAAAAAGAAAAGGGGTCCTGTGCACTGGGCCAGAAGAGGCCACAGTGCACGGCCCAGGCGGACTGGCCCAGCCGCACGGAGCCAGCGCGCGCGCACGTCAGGTTTTCAAACCTGACGGGCGGGGCCCGTGGGTCAGCGGCACAGAGGAGGGGGAGAGAGGTGGGGGATGACAGGCGGGGCCCGCCTGTCATCTCTAACCCCTCGGCCACGGCGGCGGCGAGCTCACCGGCGACGATTCCGGCCTGGGCGACGGCAACGGAGGCCAGGGACGGACTCAGCGTCGTGTCACGGTTGTAGCGGTGGTAGTGCGGCACGGCGGGGAGCCCTGGTTCACCGGCGGCGAGGTGGGACGGCGGAGGCTCGTCGGAGGGTGGTGGTCGAGGTCGTTTCCGACTGCGAACGGAGGGGGAAATTGAGGGGAAAGGATCAGTGGAGTGTGGCGGTTCCGAAACAGGTGGAAGGAGAGGCAGGGGAGGCCTGTACCTCGAGATCGCTGGCGGCCCGACGCGGCGAAGCTCCGGTCGATCCCGAGCACTGGGACCTCCTGGGGTCGAGCTGGTGATGCAGGGGGGATCAGTGGAGAGGTGTGAGGCTGGTGGTGGTGTTGGAATGGCTCGGGAGGGCCTATATATAGGAGCTCGACGGGGACCCGTGGTCTAGTGCGCCGGCGAGCTCCGGCTCGACGCTACAGCGCACGGGAGGCGACGGGGATGAGTCTGGAGAGTTCCTGGACGTCCTCCACGCCCAGTAGAGGTAAGAGGAGGAGCGGGGGAGCGCCAGAGGGGTGTGCGCGTGCGAGGCAGAGGAGTGGCCGCCGCGGGCGGCCAGCGCGCGTGCGACGGTGGCTACTGGAGGGCGCAGGAGGAGGGGGGACAGCGCCGGGGAGGTCGCGGACGTCGAGGCGCCTCGACTGGCGCGAGGGGGAGGCCCGAGGCTGTCGGGGAGCGGCGATTGGCTGGAACCAGCGTGCGGGATGCACTATTCACGCGCTCCAGAGCGTGCGTTTGACCGGCATCAGCATGCTCTCGCCGGCTTGGTTCGTTCCAGCGTGCCCAACAGTGTCTGGTGCGTTGTAGGAGAAGTAAAGAAATGCCCTGAGGCCTTGGATGCCCTGGAGGTGCAAGGAGAGAGGGAGAGGGCTGGTGAAATGGTGAAAGTTGGCTGTACAGCAAGGTAAAACTGGGGTTTCACCCTCCAATCATGGAGCTGAGGTGCTGGGGGAGTTAATGGAGGTGGATGGTAACTCAATGAGCCTGTGGTAAGAAGTTGAGGCCATGGAGAAAAGTGAAAGTGGTCAAAATGGAGGTTTTAGAATTTCTGCAGAAGGTGTTTGATCAGTGTTTGATCAAGTAAATGAAGTCCACTTGACATGGCACTTGACAGGGTTGAAAGACATGAGAAAATAGGGTGCTTCACCAAATTTGGGCTCATTTGAAGAAACTAGCCAATGTAACTTTGGTGAACCCTAGAAATCAATAGAAACAGCTTCATCTTGATTGAGTCAAGCTAATCATCTCCCCTTGATGCACCACTTGGTGTAGCATCATCATTTGGGGTATTGATCAAGCTCACAAAGTTTGAAGCTCCAGATAAAAAGTTGGTAATGTAAAGTTGTTCAAATTTGCATTTGAACAGAAAGGGTTTTGAGGTGATCTGATCAAGTTGCTCTATTCCAAATCTTGTGCCATTTGGTCTAGGTGCCTTATTAGGCCATATTAGCATGTGCACCAAGTTTGAGAGCATTTGGACAAGTTTGGCAATGTAAAGTTGCTCAAACTTCAAATATGGACAGAATGGTTATGAAGGGGTTTGAGGGGGTTTTCTTGCTTCCCAAGGCATGGGACTTGGCAAGATCATCAAGTATGTCATATGTGACATGATAGAATTTCCCTGGAATTTTTGGAGAAAGTTTCCTTTGTAAATATTTCAAAAGCTTGAAATATCCAGAAAGGGTTTCATGGGGTTTAGCCCATTATTTTGAACATGACCAAGTGCTGAAACTCTTATATATGGACAATATATGTCCTCTGAGTCTCTCTGAATTTTGGCAAATATTTTTGAAATAGTTAAATAATTTTCCCCTATTAAAGACCATTTCTGGCCTTAAGAAAAAGCTTTTAACTAAAATAGGGAAATAACTTTTGAAATTATACCTTTGTGGTTTCTGGGAGTCCTATGACTACTAGGTCTCAAATAAACCTTTTGAAATAATTTTCACACCCTAAATCAAGTACTTGCAGTGCAAATCTCAATTCAGGGGTTTTTGAAAAACTAAATTTATAAAATACTTTTTGGCCAAATTAATTTTGTAAGAAAATACTATACTGTCATATAACACTTGGCATGATCATTGGGCAGAAGTTTTGGGTATGGAGATGAAATCTACAAGAGGTCTTAGTTGACTTTAATGAGCACATGAAAAAGCAAATGAAGAAAACTCAATTCCAAATAAAGGTCAAATGATGCTAAAAAAATTTGCTGGTCCAAATTTTCATGCTTCAAAGATACAAAGAAAATGTTACAAAATGCAGGGTGTGACAGACCTACCCACCTTACAAGAATCTCGTCCCCGAGATTCCTAAACTAGGGCTTAAAAGAGGTAGGGAAACTCGGATCTAAGATAGTCTTCTCGTTCCCATGTTGCTTCTGCTTCGGTGTGGTTGCTCCACTGGACCTTGAAGTACTTGATGGTACGGCTCCGCGTACGTCGTTCTGCTTCGTCCAGAATACGAATGGGCTTCTCGCGGTAGGTCAAATCAGGCTGCAGATCAATGGCTTGGTGATCCACATCCTTGTAGAGATTGGGCTTGTCTGGAACTTGGAGACATTTCCGGAGTTGTGACACATGGAACACATTGTGCACATCGGATAGCTCAGGTGGTAGTTCCAACTGGTAAGCCACTTCTCCTAGTCGTGCAGTGATCTCAAAGGGTCCAATGAACCTTGGTGCGAGCTTCCCCTTGACGTGGAAACGCTTGGTTCCCTTCAGAGGAGTTACCCGCAGGTACACGTGGTCCTCGACATGGAAACTCATGTCTCGGCGTCGAGCGTCAGCATAACTCTTCTGCCTTGACTTGGCTGCCTTTAATTGTTCTCTGACTAGTTGGACTTGCTCTTCTGCTGCGCGGAGATTATCCGGTCCAAAGACTAGTCCTTCTCCAGTCTCTGACCAGTTGAGGGGGGTGCGACATTTGCGTCCGTACAACACCTCAAATGGTGCCATCTGAAGGCTTGACTGGTAACTGTTGTTGTAAGAGAACTCGGCAAAAGGGAGACAGTCTTCCCACTTGGCTCCATATGCCAGGACACAGGCTCGGAGCATATCTTCGAGAATCTGATTGACTCGCTCAGTTTGACCTCCGGTCTGTGGGTGGAAAGCTGTGCTGAAAGACAACTTGGTTCCCAAGGCTTCTTGGAACTTCTTCCAGATCCTTGAGGTGAACTGGGTTCCTCGATCTGACACAATCTCCTTGGGAACACCGTGAAGGCTTACGATTCGGTCAATGTAGAGAGCTGCCAGCCGGTTGCCATCATAAGTGGTCTTGACAGGAATGAAATGAGCCACCTTGGTCAAATGATCGACTATGACCCAGATAGAGTCATGTCCTCTATTCGACCTTGGTAATCCAGTGATGAAGTCCATTCCGACTTTATCCCACTTCCACTCAGGAACCTTGAGTGGTTGAAGCAATCCAGCAGGTCGCTGATACTCAGCCTTGACCCTTTGGCAGACATCACACTTTGCAACATAGGTTGCAATCTCTCTCTTCATACCGTGCCACCAGAATCATGCCTTCAAGTCTTGGTACATCTTGGTTCCTCCGGGGTGGATGGAATATGGGGTGTCGTGGGCTTCCTGCAGAATCAGCGTCTTCAACTCGGTGTTGTTTGGTACGCAGAGACGACCTTTGTACCAAACAATCCCGCGCTCGTCTTCAGAGAATCCTGGGGCCTTGCCCATCTTCATCTTCCTCTTGATACCTTCGATGCTTGTGTGTCCATCTTGAGCCTTCTTGACGTCGTCCATCAGGGTCGGTCTGACTTCCAAATGATCCAGAAATCCGGGGGTGACCAATTCTAAACTGAATTGTTCGATCTCCTTAAACAAGGCTGGTTGCCTTTCTTGAATAACGACATTCAAAGAGCAAGCCTTCCTGCTTAAGGCATCGGCCACCACATTAGCCTTCCCAGGGTGATACTGAACACTGAGGTCATAATCCTTGATGAGTTCCAACCATCTTCGCTGCCTCATGTTCAATTCCTTTTGGGTGAAAATATACTTCAGACTTTTGTGGTCTGTGTAAATCTCACACCGCTTCCCTAGGAGGTAATGCCGCCATGTCTTCAAGGCATGAACTACTGCCGCTAGCTCAAGATCGTGAGTAGTGTAGTTCTCCTCATGGGGTCGTAGCTGCCTGGAGAGGTATGCTATGACGCGGCCTTCTTGCATCAGAACGCTTCCCAATCCGGTTCGAGAGGCATCACAATATATCACGAACTCCTTGTGGATATCAGGTGTTGCCAGAACTGGGGCGGTGGTCAATCTCTTCTTGAGCTCTTGGAAGCTCTCTTCGCATTTTGGCGTCCACTCGAACTTCTTGTCCTTCTTGAGGAGCTGAGTCATTGGTCGTGCAATGCTAGAGAATCCTTCCACGAACTTGCGGTAATAGCCCGCTAATCCGAGGAAGCTTCTGACTTCCTTGACGGTCGTTGGAGATTGCCATTGGGTCACAGCTTCGATTTTTGCAGGATCAACAGATAAGCCTTCCTCAGTCAAGACATGACCTAAGAATCCAACTTTGTGCAGCCAAAACTCACACTTGCTGAATTTGGCATACAGTTGGTGCTCACGAAGCTTGTCTAGGACCATCCTCAGATGTTGCTCATGTTCTTCCTCCGACTTCGAGAACACAAGGATGTCATCAATGAAGACAACAACAAACTTGTCCAAATATTCCATGAAGACTTTATTCATGAGGTACATGAAGTAAGCTGGGGCATTGGTTAACCCAAAAGACATGACCGTGCACTCGTACAGGCCATATCTGGTTACGAATGCCGTCTTCGGAATATCTTGGGGTTTGATCTTCAGCTGGTAATACCCAGATCTGAGGTCGATCTTGGAGAATACCTTGGCTCCGCTGAGTTGATCAAACAGATCTTCGATCTTGGGAAGTGGATACTTGTTCTTGATTGTAACTTCATTGAGGGAACGATAGTCAATGCATAAGCGGATGGTACCGTCCCTCTTTGCCACAAACAGAACAGGAGATCCCCAAGGGGAGGCACTCGGGCGGATAAATCCCTTCCTTAGCTGCTCTTCTAGCTGCTTCTTCAACTCGGCTAATTCTTCCGTCCCCATTCTATAAGGCTTCTTATAGATGGGTCCTGCTCCGGGCACGAGCTCGATGATGAACTCAATGTCACGGTCAGGGGGCATTCCCGGTAGTTCATCTGGAAAGACATCAGGATACTCACATACCACCGGTACTTGATCTAGCCCAACTTCAGACAGACAGTTGACTTTTGCGGCTTGAGCGGAAGAGGAGTTGGGGGCAAACTTGACTTCTACTCCTTGGTCATTGGTCACAGTGACTGTCCGATTGGCACAGTCTAACAAGCCTTGGTGCTTGCTGAGCCAATTCATACCTAGGATCACATCCAAGCCTTGCGATCTCAGGACGATAAGGTCTGCTAGGAAGTCTACACCGTTAATGGTAATACTGACTCCTTTACAGCCTATCTTGGCTCTCATCTCGGCTCCGGGGGTTTGTACCACCATAGGGTTATTCAGGGGTGTAGGGGTCATGCCACTTTTTAATGCAAATCTTTGAGTGACAAATGAATGCGTTGCTCCAGAATCAAACAAGACAGTTGCAGGTGCTGAGTTGACAAGGAACGTACCCAGCACGACGTCCGGGTCTTCCTGGGCTTCTTCAGCAGTGACGTGATTCACACGCCCCTTCCCATAGTTCGGTGGATTGCGAGGAGCTGGGTTCCTTGGTGGCATACCACGGCCTTGTCCCTGGTTCTGCGCATTGGGGCGCGGGGCATCAGGCTTCTTGTTGGGGCACACCCTGGAGATGTGTCCGGGCTGACCACACCCAAAGCAAGTAACTTGGTTTGGGGTGTTGATCTTGTTGCCACCACTGGTATTGGGGTTGAAAGCTGGCCTGGGGTTGGCATTCTGCTGGGGCTGAGGATTGGCACGAGGTGCAGGAGCTCTTGGCTGCTGATAGGTTGGCTTGGCCGGGGCTGACTGCCACGGACAAGGCTTCTGGTTGCTGGAACTTCCCTTACTGACCAACTTGCGCTTGCGAGTGTCTTCCAAAGCTCGCCGCTTGCCTTCAAGCATAAGTGCCTTGTTCACCAGGTCAGGGAAAGACGGGCAGTCGCACACGACAAGCGAGTATTGTAGAGTCTGATTAAGGCCTTCCATGAAGCGCTCCCTTTTTGCAGCATCTGTGCTGACATCCTCAGGGGCATACCTTGACAGAATGCTGAACTTCTGCATGTACTCCTTGACAGTGCCATTTCCTTGCTTCAGGGCTCGGAACTCGCGCTTTTTGATAGCCATGATTCCGGAAGGAATGTGGGCCTTGCGGAATTCTGCCTTGAAGTTCGCCCAAGTGATGTCTTGTTCAGCATGCATGACTTTGAATCCATCCCACCAAGCTCTTGCGGTTCCCCCGAGGCAGTGGGCTGCATAAGCCACCCTCTCGCGATCTTCGATGCATCCGACTAGTTCCAGGATTTCCTCAATGGAACGGACCCAGTCATCTGCATCCAGGGGTTCAGCAGTCTCGATGAAGGTTGGCGGTGCATGCTTCTTGAACTCTGCCAACGTGGAACGTCCGTTGCCATTCCCCACCGGCTGGCGGTTATTGGTGACAGCTTGAGCAATCAGCTGGAGAGCTGCAGTGTTGGCTTGGCGTTCCTCTCGGAAAGCTTGGAGAAGCTGAGCCATGTCCATGCTTGGAGGAGGTGGTGGTGGAGCTTGGTCGTTGGTTTGGTCGTGGTCTGCCTCTGGCTGAGAGGATGCTCCGGCTTCGGGCTGCTGGGTAGAGGTACCAGTACGAGTTACAACAGGCATCCTGTTGGAGCGGTAAAAGGTCTCATGACTCGGAAGAGGAAAAGCAAGATAGATGGGTGCCTAGTAAGGGGGTGGGTGTGACACTAAATCAAATCATGCAAGGGCCGTGAGGCCAAAACACATTCATTAAAATCCAAATGGGTGATGTAGTCGTTTACACATTCCCGAAGGAAGATTACGACTTACATCCAGACACATCAAAAGCAAACACTAGATGGTTTCATATGAACCATACAAGGACTCGACTGCGCATAGGGGTTACACGACCTATCCTACCGTAGGGGTTACAACTGGCATATCCGAGTAGCGAATAATGCCTAAGCGGCGGAATGCTCGGTCGCGTATTCCGGCTCTTCTGGGTCTTCCCCCTTGTCTTCATCTATCTGGGCTCCCTTGTCACTTGAGGGAGTGGGAGAGTGGAGGAGTTGGATACGACGGTGCTTCGACGGTGGTGCCGGGAAAAGCTTGCGGTATTCCCTTGCCGTCATCCGGCGTCACCGAGGCGGTTCTTCACCCTTGGAAGACACATCCTCGGAGGGCCTTCCGCCTCGATATGCGATAGCGGATTGTCCAGAAGGTGCCCCTTCTTTCTTGATCCTGTTTGCCTTCTCTTGAGCTCGACGAAGAAGTGCCTTGGTCTTGTAAAGTTCTTCTCGAAGCTTCATCGATTCCGAGGCCAAGTCTTGTGCCAAGCTGTTGGCACATAGACTGAAGTAGGTCTGGAACCAAAGCGAGAGTCCTTCCTTCAGTGGAGGGGCTAGTGCGCTGCTTTCTTCGTCACCTTCCTTCCGGTAAGGTAAGAAGCGAGTTGCCATCTTGGCTGCCATCTCCGGAAGAAGCTCGCGGAGACGGGTTAATGCCTTGAGTGCAGCAGCCTCGACAGCAAGTGGTAGTGTCGCCATCTGGGGTCCCTCGAAGAACCAACTTGTGGGAGGATCGTTTGCCTTCACGATCACTTCCACATGGTACTCCACCTCAGTATCGCTCACCCAATGCTCAAGGTAGGTGAGGATGGGTGCTCGGTGGAACTGACACTCCTGGAGGCTATCCTCGAGAAGTAGGGGAAACCCAGTGGTCAGGTGCTCTTCGGGAACAGCGGCCATCTACCAAGGTGGAATAGGAGGGGTTAATAAGCTGAGGAAATCTCAGGTTTAGAAAAGAAGAGAGGTTCAGAAGGTTTTGAAAAAGGGGTCTTAACTAACTAACGCCCATGCTAACTAAGGCTTCCTACAGTCAGGATGGCTCTGATACCAGCTCTGTGGGGACCCCGACTTGGAAGTCGAGATCACCGAATGCACGTGTACAGTGATCCCAGAGATCAATGCTCACTGAACACACAGAAGCTGAAATAGTAAGAGTCTTACATCCATACAAATAGTCTTACACGAATTAAGGCCATTATGGCCAAGTCTTACATAGATAGAGCCTCACGGGCTGAATGGGAAATAACTCAAATAGCGGAAGTCTTCGATAAACGGGTAAAACCCAGGCCATCTGCCTTAACCCTAGAGGCATTCTGACTGGGATAGCGTCCTAGTTCGCATGATCGTCTCCAAAGAACTCTTCCTCATATTCCTGCTCTTCCATGCCTGGCCAATTAAATAACCAGTGGCAAGCCAATGAGTACTTTGAATGTACTCGCAAGCAACCCATGATGTGGTAACAATGCAATGGAACAATAATGAACAATCTAGCAGAAAGATAGAACAATATGCTATCGTCAAGTTATGCATCAATAACCTCGCGTAACCTCGAGAACAGGTTACCGACATCAACATGAATATGATTCAACTCATCGAGTCAAGTCACCATCCTTGACTCATCACACACATATCAATACTGATGAAGTAAAATTCTGGACATAGTTTAAGTAGCACCACCCAACTGTCCATGACCGTGGACACGGCTATTCGAATAGTTTTACTCTCTGCAGAGGTTGCGCACTTTACCCACAAGATCCGGGGAACTTCCGTGTCATCCACGACCCGCGGTACCTCAAGTACCCGGGGTAAGCACCCGGTCATTACCTTTCCTTAGACGACACTAACATAGAGTCCACTCGTTGGCACACGGCCCTCGGGTACAAACAATAGATCACGGGACTTGCCCTAATTTCAATGTTCACGCGTACCCGAAGGGACCAACGGTGTGTTCGGTGCCCTGTAAAAACAGTCATGGCCGTCTATCCAAGCACGACCCCGTCCCGGGAAAGACCTCAAGTCTTCCCGTCACTAGTAATGCGGGCACCATGCTAGTATCGACCTAAGTAATCAATAAAGCCCCGTCCCATAAGGGGTAGTGTGGTTTCACATGTTTGGTTGGGACGGTAGTCACACATAAATCTAATCCATCATTCCACCATGCACATGATATTACCGGCACATCACTTCTTTCTCAAGTGATGACCTAACACTCCATCACCCTCGGGCATTAGGGGCACCCGATGGGTTAATGCAAAGTTTCCAACTATGAGGGGTTCATATCACACATGCATCATATAAGCATCATGACCATCTATTGCATGTCATCTAGCATATAGCAAGATCAACAATAAAGCATGCATCATGTGGTGGTTCATCTAGGTTACCATCGTAACCCTATCATCATGTATCGGAAACAAACGTGTTCCGAGGAACAAGTGCATCATGGTCAAAGGGCTGCTTGCCTGGATTGGCTTGGTCTTCAAAGTCTTCAAGTCCTTCTCCTTCTTCTTCCACGGCAACTTCGTCAAATACGGGATCTATACGTCGCATAATAATAACGGAAAAATAAGAATATAAATAAAACAGAAAAACCAAAGTGCTCAGAAAAATGTCAACTCATTTTTGTAAAATACTAGAGGGTTTTCTAAGATGGGGAAAAAATCTTAGTTGGAGTTTTGGAGTTACAGAATAGGATATATTGATTTTTGAACAGGAGTTATACTGCCCAAATTTGAATTTAAATTTGAACAGTACAGGAAAGTTTCATGGATCTGAATGAAAGTAGTACCATTAAATAGGTTGGAATATTACAAGATTTTAGGAGTTGGAATTATTAAATTTGGATCAATATTCTTTTCTGTATAAATGTTTAAAACATTTACAAAAAAGAAAAAAGAAAAGGGGTCCTGTGCACTGGGCCAGAAGAGGCCACAGTGCACGGCCCAGGCGGACTGGCCCAGCCGCACGGAGCCAGCGCGCGCGCACGTCAGGTTTTCAAACCTGACGGGCGGGGCCCGTGGGTCAGCGGCATAGAGGAGGGGGAGAGAGGTGGGGGGATGACAGGCGGGGCCCGCCTGTCATCTCTAACCCCTCGGCCACGGCGGCGGCGAGCTCACCGGCGACGATTCCGGCCACGGCGACGGCAACGGAGGCCAGGGACGGACTCAGCGTCGTGTCGCGGTTGTAGCGGTGGTAGTGCGGCACGGCGGGGAGCCCTGGTTCACCGGCGGCGAGGTGGGACGGCGGAGGCTCGTCGGAGGGCGGTGGTCGAGGTCGTTTCCGACTGCGAACGGAGGGGGAAATAGAGGGGAAAGGATCAGTGGAGTGTGGCGGTTCCGAAACAGGTGGAAGGAGAGGCAGGGGAGGCCTGTACCTCGAGATCGCCGGCGGCCCGACGCGGCGGAGCTCCGGTCGATCCCGAGCACTGGGACCTCCTGGGGTCAAGCTGGTGATGCAGGGGGGATCAGTGGAGAGGTGTGAGGCTGGTGGTGGTGTTGGAATGGCTCGGGAGGGCCTATATATAGGAGCTCGACGGGGACCCGTGGTCCAGTGCGCCGGCGAGCTCCGGCTGGACGCTACAGCGCACGGGAGGCGACGGGGATGAGTCTGGGGAGTTCTTGGACGTCCTCCACGCCCAGTAGAGGTAAGAGGAGGAGCGGGGGAGCGCCAGAGGGGTGCGCGCGTGCGAGGCAGAGGAGTGGCCGCCGCGGGCGGCCAGCGCGCGTGCGACGGCGGCTACTGGAGGGCGCAGGAGGAGGGGGGACAGCGCCGGGGAGGTCGCGGACGTCGAGGCGCCTCGACTGGCGCGAGGGGGAGGCCCGAGGCTGTCGGGGAGCGGCGATTGGCTGGAACCAGCATGCGGGATGCACTGTTCACGCGCTCCAGAGCATGCGTTTGACCGGCATCAGCGTGCTCTCGCCGGCTTGGTCCGTTCCAGTGTGCCCAACAGTGTCTGGTGCGTTGTAGGAGAAGTAAAGAAATGCCCTGAGGCCTTGGATACCCTGGAGGTGCAAGGAGAGAGGGAGAGGGCTGGTGAAATGGTGAAAGTTGGCTGTACAGCAAGGTAAAACTGGGGTTTCACCCTCCAATCATAGAGCTGAGGTGCTGGGGGAGTTACTGGAGGTGGATGGTAAATCAATGAGCCTGTGGTAAGAAGTTGAGGCCATGGAGAAAAGTGAAAGTGGTCAAAATGGAGGTTTTAGAATTTCTGCAGAAGGTGTTTGATCAGTGTTTGATAAAGTAAATGAAGTCCACTTGACATGGCACTTGACAGAGTTGAAATACATGAGAAAATAGGGTGCTTCACCAAATTTGGGCTCATTTGAAGAAACTAGCCAATGTAACTTTGGTGAACCCTAGAAATCAACAGAAACAGCTTCATCTTGATTGAGTCAAGCTAATCATCTCCCCTTGATGCACCACTTGGTGTAGCATCATCATTTGGGGTATTGATCAAGCTCACAAAGTTTAAAGCTCCAGATAATAAGTTGGTAATGTAAAGTTGTTCAAATTTGCATTTGAACAGAAAGGGTTTTGAGGTGATCTGATCAAGTTGCTCTATTCCAAATCTTGTGCCATTTGGTCTAGGTGCCTTATTAGGCCATCTTAGCATGTGCACCAAGTTTGAGAGCATTTTGACAAGTTTGGCAATGTAAAGTTGCTCAAACTTCAAATATGGACAGAATGGTTATGAAGGGGTTTGAGGGGGTTTTCTTGCTTCCCAAGGCATGGGACTTGGCAAGATCATCAAGTATGTCATATGTGACATGATAGAATTTCCCTGGAATTTTTGGAGAAAGTTTCCTTTGTAAATATTTCAAAAGCTTGAAATATCCAGAAAGGGTTTCATGGGGTTTAGCCCATTATTTTGAACATGACCAAGTGCTGAAACTCTTATATATGGACAATATATGTCCTCTGAGTCTCTCTGAATTTTGGCAAATATTTTTGAAATAGTTAAATAATTTTCCCCTATTAAAGACCATTTCTGGCCTTAAGAAAAAGCTTTTAAATAAAATAGGGAAATAACTTTTTAAATTATACCTTTGTGGTTTCTGGGAGTCCTATGACTACTAGGTCTCAAATAAACCTTTTGAAATAATTTTCACACCCTAAATCAAGTACTTGCAGTGCAAATCTCAATTCAGGGGTTTTTGAAAACTAAATTTATAAAATACGTTTTGGCCAAATTAATTTTGTAAGAAAATACTATACTGTTATATAACACTTGACATGATCATTGGGCAGAAGTTTTGGGTATGGAGATGAAATCTACAAGAGGTCTTAGTTGACTTTAATGAGCACATGAAAAAGAAAATGAAGAAAACTCAATTCCAAATAAAGGTCAAATGATGCTAAAAAAATTTGCTGGTCCAAATTTTCATGCTTCAAAGATACAAAGAACATGTTACAAAATGCAGGGTGTGACATGCACTTTACCATGCCATGCATAATTAAACCGGACATGCATCATGCTTGCTTGTGCATCATGACATTCTTATACTTGTGTGTTTACCATGTTGTTTGCTTCTTTCCGGTTGCTTCTCTTGTTAGCTTCGGTTTCGTTCCGGAGTTGTGAGGATTCGCTCGACTGTGTTGCTCCGTCTTCTTCATGGATCCGTTCTTCTCCCTTGTGGAATCCCAGGCAAGATGATCATACCCTTGGATACCTTTACTACCATTGCCATGCTTAGTTGTCTCGATGCTATCGTTACATGTCGCGCTACCCATCTTTTATGTCAGCCTCTCCTTGTTGCCATGAAACCTCTAACCTTGAAACCTTCCAAGCAAAAACCACTGTTTGGCTATGTTACTCGCTTGCTCAGCCCCTCTTATAGCGTTGTTAGTTGCAGGTGAAGATGAAGATCGTTCCAGGAGGGAACTTGTTGTTGGAATATCACAATATCTATTATTATTATTAACACACCTATATACTGGGCATGGGTGGAAGGCTTGGCCTTTTGCTCGGTGTTTTGTTCCACTCATGCCACCTTAGGCGCCGATAAACCGGCATTATGTTCCTTGATTTTGCGTTCCTTACACGATGGGTGGATGGGGACCCCTTGACAGTTCGACTTTGAATAAAACTCCTCTAGCAAGGCCCAACATTGGTTTTAATTTGCTCATAATAACAACTTAATTAAACAATTAATTTGCATAGGGGGTCGCGTCCCCGGGTTCTTAATTCTACATAGCAGGGGGGGCAGTGCTGATGGTGTTGGTCCCAAACGGGGGTTCTGCGGGGTCACCGCGAGGAAACTCGAGGATTGATATAAACCTGTAGAATTGCCCATCCGGTCGTGGCCTGAGACGAGATACGCGCGGCTACTATCAGGGTGTCGACACACCGGGAGGTCTTGCTGGACTTGTTTTACCATTGTTGAAATGTCTTGTGCTACCGGGATGCCGAGCCTGATCGGTTTTCCCTAAGATAAGGAGTGATGATATTATATTTATCACTTCAGCTAATCGTGAGAGCTTGTGATGGGCTAAGTTGGGACACCCCTGCAGGGTTATGATCTTTCGAAAGCCGTGCCCGCGGTTATGTGGCAGATTGGAATTTGTTAATGTCCGGTTGTAGAAAACTTGACAGAGGATCCGAAGTAAAACACGCAACTGTGTGAGTAACCGTGACTGTCTCTTTTCACTTTGAGAAGAGAATACGATGGGGTTATGTTTGACTCGTATGTAGTTCAGGATCTTTAGCGATCACTACTTTTGCGACCGTTTGCGTAGATGCTCATCTTATTCTTGTAGTCGTAAGTTAGCCACCATATTATGCTTAGCCGCTGCTGCAACCTCACCACTTTACCTCTTCCTACCCATAAAGCTTTGCTAGTCTTGATACCCATGGTTATGGGATTGCTGAGTCCTCGTGGCTCACAGATACTACAACAACAGATGCAGGTTCAGCCGAATGAAGCAGGAGCTGGTTCAAGTTCTTCACTGGGAGCTCGATGAAGAGAGTGGCCGTATGCTTGTGACGTTTTTCGACGATCAGTAGTGGTTTCTACTAGGATTCGATCTAGGCCTGTAGCTTTATGTTGTTTTGGTATCTTTCTTTTGGATCTTCGCCCGTAGTCGGGTTGTGATGTTTTGGATGTTGTCTTGCTTATTTAATGTATTGTGTGAAGTGGCGACTGTAAGCCAACTATCTACTTTTGCAATTTAATCCCTCTTTTACATGAGTCGTGCAAAGATACCAAACTTGAGATCATTCTAGGATGGGCTTATACCTTTAAGTCATGCCTCGACACGTAGGAGGTATAGTCCCATCCTGGGCATTACAAACTGTTACCTGTTGCGGTAGTTGAACCCCTTCCACTGCATGACCTGTCATTGCCATAGTAAATAGTTGAAACCCACTAGTATGAGTAGGAGTTGTTTGAGCCATGTTGTGCCTACTCATTCATGCTTTCTGGTTATGCCTACTATTGCTTAGAGTTGTGTCAGGTCTGATTCATCGGGGATGAATTGGAATGGTGATGAACATGTCCTAATGTGTGTGAGCTAAGTGTGTGAACATGATTTGGTAAAGGTAGCGATGAGAGGCCATGTAGGAGTACATGGTGGGTTGTCTCATTGCAGCCGTCCTCAGGAACTGAGTTCTGTGTTGGTTGATCCATGACCAGTTACTACCATGCATTGGGCCCGAAACCAATGGACCCTCTCGACTTATTAACTGCCCTTGTCCTCTGTCCAGGAGTTGCAACTAGTTTCTGGTGTTTGTAGTTTACTGGAGGTCGTGCGCAGCGCTGACCCTCGAGGTGGGCTGTGATGCGGCAGGTACGTGGCACGGTGTACCGATCGCCCGTTTGGTGATGCGGGAACCCTGTACACATCGTTTGGGGCCGTGAGCGACACCCCGGCCGGATCTCCCCACGGATGGAACCCAAATAGGCGATAAACCTGGACTAGAGACTTGTGTGGTTAGTCAGGTCGTGGCCGACACCCTCGTTGGGCCTCCGCTTGAAGGTTGTCGAGTACATGTCGTGTAAACGGCGGTAAGGTGTGAGAGCGTGTGTGAAGAAGTACACCCCTGCAGGGTTATATATGATCTATTCGAATAGCCGTGTCCACGGAAATGGACTTCTGGGTTGCCTATTAGAGTTCATAGACAAGTGAAAGTGGATACTCTAAAACACGCAAGATAAGCGTGAGTGCTATGGATGGCCTTCTTGTAGGGAGACGGAAGCGGATCCATAGTGGTGTATTGATTGGTGAATATGTGGACTCGTGTGCGCCACCTCAAAAGTATTACTTGCAGTTGTAGTTTAGGATAGCCACCGGGTCAAAGCTGGCTTGCTGCAGTCAAACTCCACCACCCCTTGTTGATACTAATGCATATGCTAGTTCTGATGTAAGTCTTGCTGAGTACCTTTGTACTCACGGTTGCTTAATATATGTTTTTGCAGAGAGACTCCAGTCTCACTAGTGGTTCCGCGTGGACTTCGACGTTTAGCTTGTTACCTCAACTACGATCTTGTACCCTTGGGAGGGTCTTGTAGATAATCAGGCTTCTCAGCCTTTTTCATTTATAGGTGTATGTACTCAGACATGTTATGCTTCCGTTGCCTGTATGCTCTGTATGTTGGGTCATGTGACCTCTGTTTGTAATAAATGTTGATGGCTCTTCTAGGACTTTATCTATATGAGTTGTTGAGTTATGTTGTGATGCCATGTTGTACAGCACATACTTGCATGTTATGCGTACGTGTAATGTGTATTGTTATGTGTGGGATCCGACACCTAGTTGTTTACCCTTGGTAGCCTATCTTACAGGGAAATGTCTCCTAGTGCTTCCACTGAGCCTTGGTAGCTTGCTACTGCTCCGGAACACTTAGGCTGGCCGGCATGTGTCCTTCTTCGTTCCTGTGTCTGTCCCTTAGGGGAAATGTCACGCGTTGTTCCTTTAAGTCCTTGTAGCTTGCTACGACTTGGTATCATACGTTGATGACCGACACGTTCGTTGCTGGGTCATGTATGCCTGTCTCTGTAATTTAGTGCCACTTTTGGTTTATAACTAGTCATATCGGCACGGGTTCTCTGTCATATGGATGCTAGCGACACTATCATATACGTGTGCCAAAATGCGCAAACGGTCCCGGGCCAGGTAAGGTGGCACCCGTGGGGATACCGTGCGTGAGGCCGCAAAGTGATATGATGTGTTACAGGCTAGACATGTGTGACTTAGGATCGGGGTCCTGACAGCTTTGGTATCAGAGCCTAATTGCCTGTAGGACTAGTAAGCCAAACTGGTCGAAGTTGTCTCTAGAAATTCTTTAGTTATATAAGGGAATTGATTGTGGAAGGGAACGTAAGGCTCTTTTTACTCCTTTACCTTATGACCTTCTGATCTGAGTCATCCTCTTCTTTTCTACGGGGTTAAGAAACTAGGCTTCCACTTCTGTCTATCAGGATCACGTTAATGGTGGATTCAACCCTCAATTTAGTTTCTACTACTTCTGTTTGTTCAACTGTTGGTCACAGAACCTTGACATTATGATGCTAAGTGGTTACGCTACCCTTTTGCTTGGATCTCAAAAGTATTTTCGAGCATTTACAGCCGTTATGTTGTCCGAGTCATTCCAGGTTTCTAAATAATCTGATGCATTTGCAAACCTTTCCTTCATGTTCCGATGTACTTTTGGGCCAGACTAAGCACACTAGTCAGTGTGTTGAGGTACTCTGTTACCTCGACATATATGTTGGACTTATTATTATGACCCTAGGTGTCTTAGAGGATCACCCAGTAATCTAGCAATGCTTTATATTCTCAGTGTGATGATTCTGGCCATTATTCTCGAAAGCATCCCGTGATGCCATTTAGTTAGTAAGCATTCTACTCCTGGGTTCTTGAACCCAAGATTCTTTCTACCTACTTCATGTTGGTAGTATTTGCTCGTCCCTTTAGGATATTAGTAACCTTGTGATAGCCCTCGAGGTTCATGGTATATCCTTCTTCCAATACCATGAACCATTATAGCAGAAGTTCTTCTGAACCAAAAGATCACCACCAGAGTGCTCCTGAGTAGTACTCCATTCATATTGTGACTCTTCCAATCCTACTTTTCTGCATGGGTTATCCGGAATAAATATGTTGACTAGTTCGACATGCTGATCTATACATCCACAACTCGGAAAGTTATATGTTCCTTTGAGTTGTCCCTTTTAGTTGTATTATGACCCTCATCTATCAGTTGATAGTCAGGAGTAGTTGTGCATTCTTGTTCATCGATGCCTTTTACTCTTGTGGTCCGTCAAGCCATTGTATTCTGGAATGACTAGGAGAAACAAACTCTAGTACCTTATCCATATCCAGGATTGGGTCGAAGAAGTTGTACTTCGCAGGTGAAGAATGCTAATCCAGCTTCTAATCTGTTCTATCCTAGAGTATTACCGTCCTTATGTCAAGAATGTCATGGGAATTGTACCACCTCCTATGAACTTTTGATAAGGTGATAATTCTCGCCATCATCGTTTATTCATCGGCCTCCGTGTTATTATAACCAGAATGCTGACAATTGGATTGTGATGTGTGAAATCAATACTCCTAGCTACTTCGTTGCTTGGTAGTTAAAGGACAACAATTTCATTCTTAGCGTGATGATTACTGAATCACCATTCTAAGATTGATCGTGCTACTAGTCCATCTTTTCTAGTGCACTCTTTGATCAATGAGTTAGGATTGCATAAATCCCTCACTCTTTTGATCATATCATCTTGCCCTGAAAAGTAAGATTATTTGCGAGCTTAGTAACATATTGGTGGTTCGTGATTTTCCGAATATCTTCTCGGAAGTATTTCCAGGTTGTCCCCTGACCGCTATGTTGAGCTCGTGATCAAGTTGGTTTCTTGTAACCAATCCTTCTCCAGGAATATGTATTGCATATCCTTGAGCTAGTTGGTTAAGCTAGACAACAACTTGGAGAGTTGGAAGATAAAAGCTTGTCCGACCTAGCTCATCCCTAAGGGATATCTTGTATCTGAGTTGAAGAAAGATGGTATTTCATCGATTGATCCTCGTGATTAGTTAATGGACCTATCATCTTATCCAAACTTTGATTTGAGTGTGGGCTATCCTCAAATCAAATCAGAACCAACGATGTTCGTAATGTGGTCTTACTCGTGGTTGATTCCTCGAGCATACACCGTCATATCTCTTGGTCTGACCAATGCTATCACCGTGTTCACTTAGTTGTGGAATTCCATCTTCATGGAAATCTGGATGACCTGTTGTTGAGCCCATCAGCAATATTTTCATCTTCTCCATGATTTCGTTGAACATCTAGCTAGTGTTGGAAACTTTTATAAGACTTATCTTCATGTCCTATTCATGAAGCATATGTTCGGACGAAAGAAGTGTCTTCCTCTAATTCACGTGCATTTGATGCAAGTTGCCGCTGTGAATTCGGGAAAGTCAATATTGCTCCTCTAGAGTCATCCCAAGTCATTCATGCATACGTGCGAAGTATTCTATGGTCTGATAGACTGATCATCTTCATTCTGTATGTATCCCTAGCACACCAAGCCACTGATTGATTTGTTAAGGATAAGAAGTTCAAATGCTATTCCCGAAGGGCCCGGACGGACATGCACAAGACTTCGTTATCTTCAATGATGATTCCTAACCTGAAACTCGGTAGTATTTTATTATAAGACTACTACGTGGTCATGCTTGTCTTAGACAACGTGTTCACAGGTATGTAGCAGAACTAGCTCATGTTTTGGAGCTTGCTATCGTAGTTCACTCCCCGAGAATCTCGCAACGCCGTCTCATCGATTTGTGTTGCAAACATTCATTCTTTCTAGACTCTATGAGTCTGGAATATCCTGACACCAACCAGAACTGAATCTCAGGCAGATATGATGGCTGGAGCATTTCCCAAGAACTATAATATTGGTCTCTCGATAACCGGTAAAGTGGATGTCGTGGCCAACACACCCAGCCGGAAGACCTATTGTTGTAGAATCTTGATTGAAGAAGTTGGCCACCTCCCCATAAGGATTTCGTAGGATTTACTCCCTAGTTGTTCCTTATGGATTTTTGTGCTCCTGAAGTCCAACCTTTTACTTGATGTTCTAGGTACCAAACCATTTTAATAAATGGGTTGCGCTAGCACATCAAGGAGAACATTAGAAGCGGAGTGC
The DNA here is from genome assembly GCA_902687465.1 of Secale cereale. Classification (NCBI taxonomy): domain Eukaryota; kingdom Viridiplantae; phylum Streptophyta; class Magnoliopsida; order Poales; family Poaceae; genus Secale; species Secale cereale. The sequence continues at coordinate 567,082,257 of LR738713.1, read as the reverse complement.
TAAATGTCTCTCGGTCGATCATCCAGATTTTGCCCCTTGACTCCACTAAGGTGAAATCTGAGAAATGTTATCTTCCTTTGCATCTGCATCGTCCATCGCTATTCATCATGGTAGTATGTGGTGTTGCCAGGATCCTTGACACGGATATTGGTAAAACCTTGATGAATATGGGAATGCTCAAGTTCTTAAGAGCACGCACAAGCACTAGGTGTTATCACCGGCACTAACCGGGATTGCTCCCAGTGTTCTTGGTTATGATATAACCTCTCAAAGAGTAGATTTACTCTCTACTGTTGGGATTCACCCCAGTTACCAGAATCATTCCCACCATTTGCATTTTGTTCCCAGCTTGCACCACCAACGTGCCAAATTTCCATGCGTTACCGTTCTTCGCCACTGTTGTTTATGATTATTTTCAGAAGTGGACTTACCATGGGTCCCATCCATTTCCGGTGATAAGCAAATCAACCTTGGCGTTGTATTTAACAAGGCAGTCCACACAATCCATTCTAGATGGAGAATGTCATTCTTTCGGACTCCGTCAAACGATCGATTGTGATTTGCCTTAGGCTGGTATAGAGAATTTCAATGATCTCTATATCAAAAGTAATTCTTTTTGCCACTTAAGGGAATAACTCTACGAGCCACCTTCTCTAAGGTGCCCCGTCTGGTGGTATCGATCACCATCTTCTTAGGTGTGGAATTATTGCTGCCAAGTGAACTTTCATCGTTTGTTTCACTCCATCCCTCCGGATGTGTACTCCGTGTCTCAGCTCAAGAGATGTTTCAACGTCTCACTCCATGAGTTGATCTCGAGTTGCTCGATCTTAATTTTGTAGAGTTTCTTTCATCGTCACTGTCTTGGACAAAGATCTCGAAAACAAGGATGCCAGGATCAACATGATGCTAGCAATCAACGTTCTTACAAAGGGCACTTGGATCATGAGGATTGTGTTAGTTAGTGTCCCCTTTGATTCCTTACCCTACACTTGAATCTCGGGACGAGATTCTTGTTTAGTGGGGGTGAGTTGTCACAGCCCTAGACCAGCCCTTGCCTGTCTTGCTTGGTCTTCATGTGCATCATGTTTAAATTTCTCAGAAACTGGAAATGGGGATGTTCAAACCCTAGCACTAAATGAATTCAACTAGGGTCAAGAATAAAATCATTTCCAATGACCCAAAATTCCTTCATCAATGTTTGATAATTTTGGCAAGGCTTTGAGACCAAACCAAAAATAGTGAGCATTTTTGTAGAATATTTTGGGCACTGAATTAAATCATATCTTATTTGCATTTGGGCATTTAAATTTTATATATTATTTTAAATGCTCAAATAATCATAAACTAAAATGTTTACTGTTGGATTTACTCTAAACAGTAGCCATGCTTAGTTTCATGATTTTTGGAAATGCTCTGGCATTTTACTAAAGCCAAAACAAATATCAAAAAGTAGAAAACAGAAGCAATAATTAACAGAGAGAGAGAGAGTAACTCACCTGGGCTAACTTACCTGTGCGGCCCAGCACTGTAGCGGCCTAGCCCACCTCCTCACCGTGTCGTCTTCCTCCTGCCAATCGGAGCAGCTCACTGTCGCGCGCGCGCTCGTCCCTGGCCAGCTCCTGCTTGCCACCTCCTGCTTCTCCTCGCGCCTGGAGACGTCGAGGGACTCCCTAGTCCCTCTCTCACTCTCCCTCGCCTCAATTTCCCCCCTGGCTCTCTCCCTCGCCTGTTCTTCGCCTTGGCCGAACGCCACCATCGCCGCTGCTCGCCGTAGCCATGGCTACTGGCCACCCCTCGCCCTGCCGTTGAGCTCAGAAGCATCGCCGCGCCCCCCTAGTCCTCAACACCGAGCCACGCACCGCGGGAGGCCCTGCACCGTCTCCATTTGGTCGTCTTCAACCTCGGGAACCACCGGATGTCGCCGGTCGATTCGCGCCGTCGAGGACGCCCCGAGCACGCTGGCCTTCCCTACGGAATCTCTGTGAGCTCCCGTCCTTTTTCCCCCTCTTCGTTTGCCTTCTTGTGCACTACAGCGACCACACCGAGCTCAGCCGCACCCGCCGCCGCCACCGCACGTCGCCGTCGTGGCCACAGCCACATTGGTTTGATTCCGAGCATGCCATCGTCTTCAGTGCACCCCCAGAAGCCTGTTGCACCCCCTAGCTCCGTCCCTAGTGCACCGCTGCGCCGTTTCCATCGTCGCCCGAACTCCGGCGACCGCCAAGATCATCGCCGGCGATAACTCCGGCCACCCCAGCCTCCGTCATCGCCACCGTTGGATGCGCCACTCCGCCCTCTTCCCGTAGCTGCTCCCTGCGCGCCAAAAGAGCCTCTGTAGGCGAAACCCGACGCGCTCCGCCGCGTCTAGCCTCGCCGGCGTCGAGCCGCCGATGGGTTTGACCACCCTTGACCACGGCTGGACCCCCCCCCCTCTGTGACACTGACATGTGGGGCCGGCGTTGGACTAATTAGCTTAGGTTGTTGAAGGAAATATGCCCTAGAGGCAATAATAAAGATGTTATTTGTATTTCCTTATATCATGATAAATGTCTTTTATTCATGCTAGAATTGTATTAACCGGAAACTTAGTACATGTGTGGATACATAGACAAAACAGTATGTCCCTAGTATGCCTCTACTAGACTAGCTCATTGATCAAAGATGGTTATGTTTCTTAACCATAGACATGAGTTGCCATTTGATCAACGGGATCACATCATTAGGAGAATGATGTGATGGACAAGACCCATCCGTTAGCATAGCACTATGATCGTTTAGTTTTACTGCTATTGCTTTCTTCATGACTTATACATGTTCCTATGACTATGAGATTATGCAACTCCCGAATACCGTAGGAACACCTTGTGTGCTATCAAACGTCACAACGTAACTGGGTGATCATAAAGATGCTCTACAGGTGTCTCCGAAAGTATTTGTGGTGTTGGCATAGATCAAGATTAGGATTTGTCACTCCGAGTGTCGGAGAGGTATCTCTGGGCCCTCTCGGTAACACACATCACAATAAGCCTTGCAAGCAAAAGACTAATGAGTTAGTCACGAGATGATGTGTTACGGAACAAGTAAAGAGACTTGCCGGTAACGAGATTGAACTAGGTATAAAGATACCGACGATCGAATCTCGGGCAAGTAACATACCGTTTGACAAAAGGAACAACGTATGTTGTTATGCGGTTCTGACCGATAAAAGATCTTCGTAGAATATGTAGGAGCCAATATGAACATCCAGGTTCCGCTATTGGTTATTGACCAGAGATGAGTCTCGGTCATGTCTACATAGTTCTCGAACCCGTAGGGTCCGCACGCTTAACGTTTGATGACGATCGGTATTATGAGTTTATGAGTATTGATGTACCGAAGGTAGTTCGGAGTTCCGGATGAGATCACGGACATGACGAGGAGTCTCGGAATGTCCGAGACATAAAGATTGATATATTGGACGGCTATATTCGGACACCGGAAGTATACCGGAAAAGTTTCGGATTTATCGGGAATGCCGGAGGGGGTTACCGGAACCCCCTATGAGAGGGGATGGTCCATAGTGGGCCTAAAGGGTGAGAGAGAGGCAGCCCATAAGGTTGGCCGGCGCCCCCACCTAGGAATCCTAGTTGGACTAGGATTGGGGGGGGGGGCGCCACCTCTCCTATTCCTTTCCCCCTTCTTCCTTTCGGTGAATCCTACTAGGAATAGGATTGCAATCCTATTCCTAGTAGGAATCCCTTCCCTAGCCGCACCAGGAGAGTTGGCCGGCCTCTCCTCCCTTGCTCCTTTATATACGGGGGCAGGGGGGCACCCAAAGACACACAAGTTGAATTGTTTTAGCCGTGTGCGGTGCCCCCCTCCACAGAATCACACCTCGGTCGTACCGTCGCGGAGCTTAGGCGAAGCCCTGCGCCGGTGAACACATCATATCCGTCACCACGCCGTCGTGCTGACGAAACTCTCCCGTGAAGCTCAACTGGATCAAGAGCTCGTGGGACATCATCAAGCTGAACGTGCTGAACGCGGAGGTGCCGTATGTTCGGTGCTTGATCGGTTGGATCGCGAAGAAGTTCGACAACATCAATGTGACGCCCGAGACCGACGTCCCAGAAGATTCCAGATGTTCCGGGTTGCCCGTGTGTTTCTTTTGCTTGTGTTATTTATTTTTTTGCATTGCATCATGTCATCATGCCATCATCTCATTAATTTTTGCAACTAAATAAATCGTGTGGACCTTCGGTCTATTTAAATCGAGGGAAGATGTCTTCTCTTTATAACATATATAAGCCTCTCAATATTTAGGGAGCTATATTAATAAATATTCCATTGCTTCGGAATCACCATAACACACTTGCATAATTTCCCCATTGTCTTTTCACTTCGAGTTTCACCTTCTAAATCTTGCCAATAATTCTTTTCCGTTGTTTCGAGGTTCCTCCAAAATTCGAACATTTTTGGACACTTCAATCATCAAGTCTTAGTTCAAAACTATTTGAATTAAATTCAAATATGTTTGAGTTATTTTTTCCGATCTGGCCTTTTGTATTTTTCTCCGGTCGTGCTCTTTGTACGTGCCCGAGAAAAATAGCCGCTTGCCCCATCCTATCTCTACCTTCCTTCTCCTCCTCTTCTTCTTGTTTTTTTTTCTGTTTTATTTTGGGAAAAAAAACAGCAGAAGGAGAGAAGCCAGCCGCACCAGGCCTCTCCTCCTCCCTCCTTGGCCCAGGGCGCCTCGGCCCAACTCCCTTGGCCCAGCCGCCAGGATCGAACCCTAGCGGAGCCCTTCGCTCCTCCCTTCCCTTCGGTGCGCCGCCAGGAGGAACCGATTCCCTCTCGACCCTTTTCCCTCGCTTCGGTCGCCCGCACCTCTCCCTCTCCTCCCCTCGATTCGCCCCGTTCCCCCCTCGCAGCTTCCCTCGCTCCCCTCGAGCCCTCGATCGAAACCGTCGCTCCCGAAGACCCCGTCGCCCCGAGCCCCAATCGCCTCGCCCGACCGCACCCCGACTCCTCGCACTTCCTCTTCGGCCAGAAACCGCGGCCCCCGAGCGCTCTCTCCCTCGCGACGCCCCGCCGGCCAGCGCTAGGAGGCTGGCGCGCTCGTCCTCCCCGTCTCCACCAGGCCGGCCGCGGGGATCCCCTCCTCCTCTCCAGGAGCGGCGCCTCTGCAGCGCTAGCGACGCCCAGGCCCGAGGTCGCGGCCTCCCAGCATCCCGGCTCTCTCCCTCCGTTCCCGCGGCCAGGGGCCCTCGCCTCCAGAAGCCCGCGCCGCCGAGCCTCTTCTCTGCCGCGACCTGCTTCCATGGCCGCCTCGCCATCTCCTCGTCAGCGCCTAGGAGCGCCCGGAGCTGCGAGTCCCTGCGCCTTCTTCCTCCGTGCGCCAGGTCGGGGCCCTGAGCGCCTCTCCTCTGCGCCAGCGACGCCGCGGCCGTGGCCTCGCCTGGTTTCCCTCCGTCAGCGCCTCGTCGTCCGCGCCAGGCGACCACCCTCCTGCTGTTTTCCTCCCCTCAGGCCGCAGCTTCGTCCAGCGGCTCTGTCCTCCAGAAGCCCCGCAGCCGTTTCCCTCCGTCCAGCGCGCAAGATCCCGCGGCCCCTGCCTCGCAGTGCTGCTGCCTGGCCTCGTCGTCCCGAGACCGAGGCTGTTGTGTTGTGTTTTGTTTTGTTTTGTGTGCCTGTGCTGTAAATTTTGACAGATGAACCGTGTACGACTACCGGCGACCCGACCAAGTACCTCTTCGAGACAAGTACCTCTACGTATACGCCCGAACATCTACGGAAATGAGTACCCCTACACGGCGAAACGACGAGTACCACGACGACCCGAACGACTACCGATGACCGTGAACAACTACCGCCGTCGTGGAACCGCCAAGACGAACGGAACAACTACTTCCCACTACGAACGTGTACCCCTACGTCGACGACGACCGCGACAAGTACCACTACCGACGCCCGGATCCGTCGGCACCCTCAAGTACCACTACTTCCACTACCGTCGATCGACGACCGCGAGTACCACTACCGTCGCCCGAGTGCCGCTATGAGAACGTCTACTTCCTCTCCGAACGGAACATCTACTTCCTCTATGATTCGCGGAACGGCTACTTCCTCGACGCTCTCGAACCGACCCGAAACGAGTGTTCGAAGGTATAACCCCGAGACGTGACCCGTGAGATGCTTGCTTGTGTTGTATGAAATGTCTCCCTTGTGTGCTTCGTGCCCGTTCCGATCTTTGTCATGTTCCTCGGTTGCCTCGTCACCGACTCGTGGGAACCCAGCAACGGGATCGCCCCACCTTCATCTCGTTTGACTCACCCACGCCATCTATCTTTTGCACCGGACTCTCAACGAGTTACCGGTACCGATATGTTGCGTTGCATCATTTTCGGTTCGTTGCCGTGGCACCCTTTCTTTCCACCACGGTGACAAATGCTTCATATCTCTTTTAAGTCAATCTTTTAATAAAACTTGCATAAACTTGATCATGTCATCCGCATCATATTAACAACATTAATATGTGTGAATTGTTGTTGCTTATAATTATTAAACATGCTCATGAGGATTTTCCGGATATGTTGTTGTTATTTTTCTGGCCTCATTTAAAATGCCTAGTTAGTGTAGTTTTATTATGCTTCACCTCTTGCCATGTTAACCAACATTTAATCTTGTCTTGTTGTTAATGAGAGTCAACTAAATAAATAACATGTGGTGTTTCGTCAATATGCAACTCGTTGCATATTGATCTCCACTTAACTTGTAGTATTTGTTTGTGCACTTTGTCATGCCATGCATATTTAAACTGGACATGCATCATACTTGGATGTGCATCGTATGCCATGTTTAAGCTTGTGTGTTTACCGTGTTGTTTCTTTTCTTTCCGGTTGCTTCTCTTGTTAGCTTCGGTTTCGTTCCGGAGTTGTGAGGTTTCTCTCGTCTGTGTTGCTCCGTCTTCTTCATGGATCCGTTCTTCTCCCTTGTGGATTCCAGGCAAGATGATCATACCCTTGGATACCTTTACTACCATTGCCATGCTTAGTTGTCTCGATGCTATCGTTACATGTCGCGATACCCATCTTTTATGTCAGCCTCTCCTTGTTGCCATGAAACCTCTAACTTTTGAAACCTTCCTAGCAAAACCACTGTTTGGCTATGTTACCCGCTTGCTCAGCCTCGCTTGCTCAGTCCCTCTTATAGCGTTGTTAGTTGCAGGTCAAGATGAAGTTCGTTCCAGGAGGGAACTTGTGGTTGGATATATCACAATATCTATAATTATTATTAACACACCTTATATACTGGGCATGGGTGGAAGGCTTGGCCTTTTGCTCGGTGTTTTGTTCCACTCATGCCACCTTAGGCGCCGATAAACCGGCATTATGTTCCTTGATTTTGCGTTCCTAACACGATGGGTGTAATGGGGACCCCTTGACAGTTCGACTTTGAATAAAACTCCTCCAGCAAGGCCCAACATTGGTTTTAATTTGCCCATAATAACAACTTAATTAAATAATTAAAATTGCATAGGGGGTCGCGTCCCCGAGGATTCTTAATTCTACATAGCAGGGGGGGCAGTGCTGATGGTGTTGGTCCCAAACTAGAGCCACTTGCGGATGCCACCCAGTTCGCTGGGATCTTCGGTATTGGTACGTACTGCTCATCCGGACGTGGCCTGAGACGAGATACGCGCGGCTACTATCAGGGTGTCGGCACGCCGGGAGGTCTTGCTGGACTTGTTTTACCATTGTCGAAATGACTTGTGCTACCGGGATGCCGAGCCTGATCGGTTTTCCCTAAGATAAGGAGTGATGATATTATATTTATCACTTCAGCTAATCGTGAGAGCTTGTGATGGGCTAAGTTGGAACACCCCTGCAGGGTTATGATCTTTCGAAAGCCGTGCCCGCGGTTATGTGGCAGATTGGAATTTGTTAATGTCCGGTTGTAGAAAACTTGACAGAGGATCCGATGTAAAACACACAACTGTGTGAGTAACCGTGACCGTCTCTTTTCACTTTGAGAAGAGAACACGGTGGGGTTATGTTTTGAACGTATGTAGTTCAGGATCTTTAGCGATCACTACTTTTGCGACCGTCTGCGTAGATGCTCATCTTATTCTGGTACTCGTAAGTTAGCCACCATATATTGCTTAGCCGCTGCTGCAACCTCACCACCTTACCTCTTCCTACCCACAAAGCTTTGCTAGTCTTGTTACCCATGGTTATGGGATTGCTGAGTCCTCGTGGCTCACAGATACTACAACACCAGATGCAGGTTCAGCCGAGTTCGAAGCCGGAGCTGGTTCAGAGCTTCACTGGGAGCTCGATGAAGAGTTTGGCCGTATGTTTGTGGCGTTTCGACGATCAATAGTGGTTTCTACTAGGATTCGATCCTGACCTGTGGATTTATGTTGTTTTTTGGTATCTTTCGTTTGGATCTTCACCCGTAGTCGGGTTGTGATGTTTTGAATGATGTTTTGCTTATGTAATGTATTGTGTGAAGTGGCGAGTGTAAGCCAACTATCTTCTTTTGCATTTTAATCCCTCTTTTACATGAGTCGTGCAAAGATACCAAACTTGAGATCATTCTAGGATGGGCTTATACCTTTAAGTCGTGCCTCGACACGTAGGAGGTATAGTCCCATCCTGGGCATTACAAGTTGGTATTCAGAGCCTTCTCCGACCTAGAAGCCCCCACTGTTTGATCGAATCGTTGACGGTTGAGTCTAGGCACACACTGAAAAATATTTTGAGTCCTATATTATATCGGAGAGTAGGATTTCTTTGCTTCTCATCCCCTTTCTCTCTGGTGAGGACTCCTGACGATTACTCTTTTCTCTTCTACTTTCAAAAATTGCACCAAATTTTTTTTTTAGGATCTCGCGAGTATTCTGGGATTGTTTCGATGTTCTTGTGACAAGGATATTGTTCTCGATGCCTCCTGTTCCCGAGGAGTTGAGCTTCGGGGTATTGTTGTCACAAGCTTATCGCGGCAGTACTAAATACTTAAGACGGCCGACATCGAAAATCTCTCCTATACGGCCAGTGGCAAGATAACCCCGACATCACCCAGTACTGGGGAGGTAGTTCGAGAGTATTGCCATAGCTTGTTATAGTGGATGCTTTTCGAAGGTCCGAGGTAAACAGTTTCCGAGAAAGACTGGTTATGTGTTGAAGGATGGATACACCTGGATGTAGGTTTAGAGTTGATTGCGCGGTGCTTCCCGTGTATCCCCAACACCTGATTGCATAACTGGAAACTTTCGGAAATCTATAGGTGGGTTCATCTAGTAGTTCTAGGCTTTCTTCCAACGGATGCTCGATATGAAGTTTGGGGTTCTACATTGAGTGAAGTGGTTTTATGGACTTGTTCTGATCGGGAGTTGCATCTTAAAGGATCCTTGGCTATGCTGATCCGGGGATTGCAAAACCCTTTTGTAACACGTTCCATGAGCTTTCAGCACGAAGGTGTCGAACGAAACTTCTATCTTGTATTTGTTCTATCTGTTCCTTGTTCCTTTTTATTTACTTTTTGTTCTTCAAGTGGCTTCTCGACAAGTTGATGTACCTGCGGAATTCATCCGTTCAAGTCTCTCTTCGGTTGATATTATGAAGATTAGGCTGCTACACATCTATCCTTTGTTTTGTTTTGATTCTGGTATTCGAGTTGCTTCGTTGTCAAATGTTGATTCCATACCTTTCCTAATCGGTGTTCTCATATTTCTATGAGAGTGCTGGTCCTCCTTAAATCATTAAGATGGTTATGGTAATTCTTTCCAACCGGTGTGCCTTCTCTTCTAGTTATTCCATACGGACGTCGTTGAGAAATCTGACGAATTGTCTGTTTCATTCATTCCAAGTTGTCTTGTTTTTTCCCCACCCTCCCTCCCTTCTTCTTCTCGGAGCAAGAAATTCTCAAATGAAGTATCCATTTTATTCATGTGATGTTTCTTCATTCTTTTCCTTCAATGTTCTTATCCGGTGATTTATCGTGAAGATGCTCAAGAGCTCCAAGTCCATCATTCTTAATTCTAATATTCTTCTTCGGTCGATGTAATTCAAGATTTCGGTGTTGATCTTATCCTTTTCCTCATTTCACAATGCATTCTTATTCCGGTGCACCAATTAATCATTCTCCTCTTGCTATTCATATCCGGAGTGCTGAAGATTCATAATTCCATTCTTAATCCGTTCAAGCTATTTTTGAGGATTGTTATCTTATTCAAGCCATTTAATTCAACCGGTGCAATATCTCTTAAGTAATCTTTTCCAACGGTGATTTCTTTTGAGTGGGCCCTAACCCACAGGTCTTTTCCCAGGATCTTACCTGACTCTTCTATTTTTCTGGAGTTATACTCAAATTCTTTTCAAGTGTGACGTAAGAATAATTCCCATCAGTTACATGCCTTCTCCAAGTTCGCTTTCAAATTCTTTTCATCTTTGATTCAACCTTTTTAATTCTTCATTCCGGAGTGCTCAACAATTCTTCTTAGCTTTCTCGTCTTCACTCTCAACATTTGCAGACCGGAGAAGTGTTTCTCTTAAACCTTGGCCGTTCTCTCAAGATTCGTGATTCTAGCTTCTTGCCATCCTCAATGTCGTTTTGATCGTGAGGAATTCTTTTATACCCATCCGAAGCATTTCATGAATTCTTTTCTATTGTGATCCTCCGAAGGCCATCATTTCAGAATATTTCTTCGTTCTCAGTTTTCAACTTCGCCCTCCATGTTTTCATGAAGTGCAATTCTTTCTACCTTATCTTTGAGATGGTGTTATGTCATTCTTGATAATTTTCCTCCATGTTTCATGATTCACAAGTTGTCAAGAATGAGATATTTAAACCCATCATCTTCTTTGTACAGGAGATCTTTCAACCCTTCAATTTATTCGTTGAAGTAATCTTGGGTTGTATTTTCACCTAAAAGCCTTACCTGAGAATTGTTGCTATCATGGTGCTTATAATGACCCAAGTTCTTCATTTTTCATTCCGGTGAAATAAGTTTATCGTCTCCTTGTTGATATCAATCCAATCAAATTGTTTTCCATTAGTGGCGGGTTGTCACCTCATAATTTTGAGATGTTTTCCATAAGCCCACATGAAGCTTATTCCTTTCGTTGTTGATTTTCCTTCAACTCTGTTCAACCCTTCTTCGTAAGGATGCTCTTTCAAATTTCATTTTGAGAGAAGTTGTCTTTTTCTTCTCCGTTCTTTTCTTTCCAACGACCTATGCTATTCTTTCATTCCGGAGGCATTCTGATATTACTCTCTTTAACCATCATCTCGTTTTTATCAACATCATATTTTTCCCTTGCTTATCATTTAACAGGAGTGTTCTATTCTTCATTCTAGTTCCGTCATCATTTCATGTTTTGCATATCTTCTTAACCGGAGTGCTGTCTGAATCCTTCTTAACCTTGTGCCATTCTTTTATTTGTTTCGGAGGCAGTATATTGTTGATTTTCATCAAGTATCATCCCTTCTCCTCAAGTTCTTGTTAATTCCTTCCATTTTCAGACGGAGTGCTGTCCACTGTCATTCTTATTCGTTGGACATACCATTGCGGTTCCTTATTCTTTTGGTTCATAAGCTCTTGTTTCATGCCTTTCAACCTGCAAGGTTCTCATTATGTTCCTTGTTACTCTTTCTAACGGAGTATTTTCATATTCGTTCATCTCCGTTGCATTCTTTCTTTCTTTCAACTTGTTCAACCTCTCAAGGTTCTTTGGTTTCACTCGTCTGTCAAAGAAGCAACTTTGTTTTACCTCTTCCTCTTCGTTTTTACTCGGTGATATCTCTAGGATCTCGGGTCGAGATCATCTGTTACTGTGGGAGAGTTGTGACGCCCGAGACCGACGTCCCAGAAGATTCCAGAAGATTCCAGATGTTCCGGGTTGCCCGTGTGTTTCTTTTGCTTGTGTTATTTATTTTTTGCATTGCATCATGTCATCATGCCATCATCTCATTAATTTTTGCAACTAAATAAATCGTGTGGACCTTCGGTCCATTTAAATCGAGGGAAGATGTCTTCTCTTTATAACATATATAAGCCTCTCAATATTTAGGGAGCTATATTAATAAATATTCCATTGCTTCGGAATCACCATAACACACTTGCATAATTTCCCCATTGTCTTTTCACTTCGAGTTTCACCTTCTAAATCTTGCCAATAATTCTTTTCCGTTGTTTCGAGGTTCCTCCAAAATTCGAACATTTTTGGACACTTCAATCATCAAGTCTTAGTTCAAAACTATTTGAATTAAATTCAAATATGTTTGAGTTATTTTTTCCGATCTGGCCTTTTGTATTTTTCTCCGGTCGTGCTCTTTGTACGTGCCCGAGAAAAATAGCCGCTTGCCCCATCCTATCTCTACCTTCCTTCTCCTCCTCTTCTTCTTGTTTTTTTTCTGGTTTATTTTGGGAAAAAAAACAGCAGAAGGAGAGAAGCCAGCCGCACCAGGCCTCTCATCCTCCCTCCTTGGCCCAGGGCGCCTCGGCCCAACTCCCTTGGCCCAGCCGCCAGGACCGAACCCTAGCGGAGCCCTTCGCTCCTCCCTTCCCTTCGGTGCGCCGCCAGGAGGAACCGATTCCCTCTCGACCCTTTTCCCTCGCTTCGGTCGCCCGCACCTCTCCCTCTCTTCCCCTCGATTCGCCCCGTTCCCCCCTCGCAGATTCCCTCGCTCCCCTCGAGCCCTCGATCGAAACCGTCGCTCCCGAAGACCCCGTCGCCCCGAGCCCCAATCGCCTCGCCCGACCGCACCCCGACTCCTCGCACTTCCTCTTCGGCCAGAAACCGCGGCCCCCGAGCGCTCTCTCCCTCGCGACGCCCCGCCGGCCAGCGCCAGGAGGCTGGCACGCTCGTCCTCCCCGTCTCCACCAGGCCGGCCGCGGGGATCCCCTCCTCCTCTCCAGGAGCGGCGCCTCTGCAGCGCTAGCGACGCCCAGGCCCGAGGCCGCGGCCTCCCCGCATCCCGGCTCTCTCCCTCCGTTCCCGCGGCCAGGGGCCCTCGCCTCCAGAAGCCCGCGCCGCCGAGCCTCTTCTCTGCCGCGACCTGCTTCCATGGCCGCCTCGCCATCTCCTCGTCAGCGCCTAGGAGCGCCCGGAGCTGCGAGTCCCTGCGCCTTCTTCCTCCGTGCGCCAGGTCGGGGCCCTGAGCGCCTCTCCTCTGCGCCAGCGACGCCGCGGCCGTGGCCTCGCCTGGTTTCCCTCCGTCAGCGCCTCGTCGTCCACGCCAGGCGACCACCCTCCTGCTGTTTTCCTCCCCTCAGGCCGCAGCTTCGTCCAGCGGCTCTGTCCTCCAGAAGCCCCGCAGCCGTTTCCCTCCGTCCAGCGCGCAAGATCCCGCGGCCCCTGCCTCGCAGTGCTGCTGCCTGGCCTCGTCGTCCCGAGACCGAGGCTGTTGTGTTGTGTTTTGTTTTGTTTTGTGTGCCTGTGCTGTAAATTTTGACAGATGAACCGTGTACGACTACCGGCGACCCGACCAAGTACCTCTTCGAGACAAGTACCTCTACGTATACGCCCGAACATCTACGGAAATGAGTACCCCTACACGGCGAAACGACGAGTACCACGACGACCCGAACGACTACCGATGACCGTGAACAACTACCGCCGTCGTGGAACCGCCAAGACGAACGGAACAACTACTTCCCACTACGAACGTGTACCCCTACGTCGACGACGACCGCGACAAGTACCACTACCGATGCCCCGGATCCGTCGGCACCCTCAAGTACCACTACTTCCACTACCGTCGATCGACGACCGCGAGTACCACTACCGTCGCCCGAGTGCCGCTATGAGAACGTCTACTTCCTCTCCGAACGGAACATCTACTTCCTCTACGATTCGCGGAACGGCTACTTCCTCGACGCTCTCGAACCGACCCGAAACGAGTGTTCGAAGGTATAACCCCGAGACGTGACCCGTGAGATGCTTGCTTGTGTTGTATGAAATGTCTCCCTTGTGTGCTTCGTGCCCGTTCCGATCTTTGTCATGTTCCTCGGTTGCCTCGTCACCGACTCGTGGGAACCCGGCAACGGGATCGCCCCACCTTCATCTCGTTTGACTCACCCACGCTATCTATCTTTTGCACCGGACTCTCAACGAGTTACAGGTACCGATATGTTGCGTTGCATCATTTTCGGTTCGTTGCCGTGGCACCCTTTCTTTCCACCACGGTGACAAATGCTTCATATCTCTTTTAAGTCAATCTTTTAATAAAACTTGCATAAACTTGATCATGTCATCCGCATCATATTAACAACATTAATATGTGTGAATTGTTGTTGCTTATAATTATTAAACATGCTCATGAGGATTTTCCGGATATGTTGTTGTTATTTTTCCGGCCTCATTTAAAATGCCTAGTTAGTGTAGTTTTATTATGCTTCACCTCTTGCCATGTTAACCAACATTTAATCTTGTCTTGTTGTTAATGAGAGTCAACTAAATAAATAACATGTGGTGTTTCGTCAATATGCAACTCGTTGCATATTGATCTCCACTTAACTTGTAGTATTTGTTTGTGCACTTTGTCATGCCATGCATATTTAAACTGGACATGCATCATACTTGGATGTGCATCGTATGCCATGTTTAAGCTTGTGTGTTTACCGTGTTGTTTCTTTTCTTTCCGGTTGCTTCTCTTGTTAGCTTCGGTTTCATTCCGGAGTTGTGAGGTTTCTCTCGTCTGTGTTGCTCCGTCTTCTTCATGGATCCGTTCTTCTCCCTTGTGGATTCCAGGCAAGATGATCATACCCTTGGATACCTTTACTACCATTGCCATGCTTAGTTGTCTCGATGCTATCGTTACATGTCGCGATACCCATCTTTTATGTCAGCCTCTCCTTGTTGCCATGAAACCTCTAACTTTTGAAACCTTCCTAGCAAAACCACTGTTTGGCTATGTTACCCGCTTGCTCAGTCCCTCTTATAGCGTTGTTAGTTGCAGGTCAAGATGAAGTTCGTTCCAGGAGGGAACTTGTGGTTGGATATATCACAATATCTGTAATTATTATTAACACACCTTATATACTGGGCATGGGTGGAAGGCTTGGCCTTTTGCTCGGTGTTTTGTTCCACTCATGCCACCTTAGGCGCCGATAAACCGGCATTATGTTCCTTGATTTTGCGTTCCTAACACGATGGGTGTAATGGGGACCCCTTGACAGTTCGACTTTGAATAAAACTCCTCCAGCAAGGCCCAACATTGGTTTTAATTTGCCCATAATAACAACTTAATTAAATAATTAAAATTGCATAGGGGGTCGCGTCCCCGGGGATTCTTAATTCTACATAGCAGGGGGGGCCAGTGCTGATGGTGTTGGTCCCAAACTAGAGCCACTTGCGGATGCCACCCAGTTCGCTGGGATCTTCGGTATCTGTACGTACTGCTCATCCGGACGTGGCCTGAGACGAGATACGCGCGGCTACTATCAGGGTGTCGGCACGCCGGGAGGTCTTGCTGGACTTGTTTTACCATTGTCGAAATGACTTGTGCTACCGGGATGCCGAGCCTGATCGGTTTTCCCTAAGATAAGGAGTGATGATATTATATTTATCACTTCAGCTAATCGTGAGAGCTTGTGATGGGCTAAGTTGGAACACCCCTGCAGGGTTATGATCTTTCGAAAGCCGTGCCCGCGGTTATGTGGCAGATTGGAATTTGTTAATGTCCGGTTGTAGAAAACTTGACAGAGGATCCGAAGTAAAACACACAACTGTGTGAGTAACCGTGACCGTCTCTTTTCACTTTGAGAAGAGAACACGGTGGGGTTATGTTTTGAACGTATGTAGTTCAGGATCTTTAGCGATCACTACTTTTGCGACCGTCTGCGTAGATGCTCATCTTATTCTGGTACTCGTAAGTTAGCCACCATATATTGCTTAGCCGCTGCTGCAACCTCACCACCTTACCTCTTCCTACCCACAAAGCTTTGCTAGTCTTGTTACCCATGGTTATGGGATTGCTGAGTCCTCGTGGCTCACAGATACTACAACACCAGATGCAGGTTCAGCCGAGTTCGAAGCCGGAGCTGGTTCAGAGCTTCACTGGGAGCTCGATGAAGAGTTTGGCCGTATGTTTGTGGCGTTTCGACGATCAGTAGTGGTTTCTACTAGGATTCGATCCTGACCTGTGGCTTTATGTTGTTTTTGGTATCTTTCGTTTGGATCTTCACCCGTAGTCGGGTTGTGATGTTTTGAATGATGTTTTGCTTATGTAATGTATTGTGTGAAGTGGCGAGTGTAAGCCAACTATCTTCTTTTGCATTTTAATCCCTCTTTTACATGAGTCGTGCAAAGATACCAAACTTGAGATCATTCTAGGATGGGCTTATACCTTTAAGTCGTGCCTCGACACGTAGGAGGTATAGTCCCATCCTGGGCATTACAATCAACCGCGTCACTTGACGCTTCCGCTCCCAGTCTACGAGGGTACGTAGACACACTCTCCCCTCTCGTTGCTATGCATCTGGTAGATAGATCTTGCGTGATCGTAGGAAAATTTTAAAAGACTACGTTCCCCAACAGTGGCATCAGAGCCAGGTCTATGCGTAGATGATATGCACGAGTAGAACACAATGAGATTGTGGACGATACTAGTCATACTGCTTACCAGCATGTCATATTTTGCTTCGACGGTATTGTGAGATGAAGCGGCCCGGACCGACATTATGCGTACGCTTACGCGAGACTGGTTTCACCGTTACGAGCACTCGTTGCTTAAAGGTGACTGGCGGGTGTCTGTCTCTCTCACTTTAGCTGAATCAAGTGTGGCTACGCCCGGTCCTTGTGAAGGTTAAAACAGCACATACTTGACGAAACATCGTTGTGGTTTTGTATGCGTAGGTAAGAACGGTTCTTGCTAAGCCCGTAGCAGCCACGTAAAACTTGCAACAAACAAAGTAGAGGACGTCTAACTTGTTTTTGCAGGGCATGTTGTGATGTGATATGGTCAAGACATGATGAGTTATACGGTTTTGTATGAGATGATCATGTTTTGTAAAGTTATCGGCAACTGGCAGGAGCCATATGGTTGTCGCTTTATTGTATGAAATGCAATCGCCATGTAATTGCTTTAGTTTATCACTAAGCAGTAGCGATAGTCGTAGAAGCAATAGTTGGCGAGACAACAACGATGCTACGATGGAGATCAAGGTGTCAAGCCGGTGACGAAGGTGATCATGACGGTGCTTTGGAGATGGAGATCAAAAGCACAAGATGATGATGGCCATATCATGTCACATATTTTGATTGCATGTGATGTTTATCTTATTATGCTTCTTATTTTGCTTAGAACGACGGTAGCATTATAAGATGATCCCTTACTAAATTTCAAGGTATAAGTGTTCTCCCTGAGTATGCACCGTTGCGAAAGTTCGTCGTGCCGAGACACCACGTGATGATCGGGTGTGATAAGCTCTACGTTCAAATACAACGGGTGTAAGCCAGTTTTGCACACGCAGAATACTCGGGTTAAACTTGACGAGCCTAGCATATACAGATATGGCCTCGGAACACTGGAGACCGAAAGGTCGAGCGTGAATCATATAGTAGATATGATAAACATAAGATGTTCACCATTGAAAACTACTCCATCTCACGTGATGATCGGACATGGTTTAGTTGATTTGGATCACGTGATCATTTAGATGACCAGAGGGATGTCTATCTAAGTGGGAGTTCTTTAAATTAATATGATTAAATTGAACTTTAATTTATCATGAACTTAGTCCTGATAGTTTTGCATATCTATGTCGTTGTAGATCAATGGCCCGTGCTACCGTTCCTTTGAATTTTAATGCATTCCTAGAGAAAGCTAAGTTGAAAGATGATGGTAGCAATTACACGGACTGGGTCCGTAACCTGAGGATTATCCTCATTGCTGCACAGAAGAATTATGTCCTTGAAGCATCGCTAGGTGACAAGCCCCCTTCCGCTGATGCAGACGCTTTGAACGTCTGGCAGTCGCGGTCTGATGACTACACGATAGTTCAGTGTGCCATGCTTTACGGCTTAGAACCGGGACTTCAACGACGTTTTGAACGTCATGGAGCATATGAGATGTTCCAGGAGTTGAAGTTAATATTTCAAGCAAATGCCCGAATTATGAAATATGAGATTTCCAATAAGTTCTGCAGCTGCAAAATGGAGGAGAATAGTTCTATCAGTGAACACTTGCTCAGAATGTCTGGGTACTACAATCATATGACTCAACTTGGTTGCAAAGTTGACGAGGATAGTGTTATTGATAGAGTTCTTCAATCACTGCCACCAAGCTATAAAGGCTTCGTGATGAACTATAACATGCAAGGGATGCAAAAGTCAATTCCCGAGCTCTTCGCTATGCTCAAAGCTGCGGAGGTAGAAATCAAAAAGGAGCATCAAGTGTTGATGGTTAACAAGACCACTAGTTTCAAGAAAAAGGGCAAGGGAAAGAAAGGGAACTTCAAAAAGAATAGCAAGTCAGTTGCTACTTCAACGAAGAAACCCAAATCTGGAGCCAAGCCTGAAACTGAGTGCTTCTACTGCAAGGGGACTGGACACTGGAAGCGGAACTGCCCCAAGTATTTGGCGGATAAGAAGGATGGCAAGATGAACAAAGGTATATGTGATATACATGTTATTGATGTGTACCTTACTAATTCTCGTAGTAGTACCTGGGTATTTGATACCGGTTCGGTTGCTAATATTTGTAACTCGAAACAGGGACTACGAATTAAACGAAGATTAGCTAAGGACGAGGTGACGATGCGCGTGGGAAACGGTTCCAAAGTCGATGTGATCGCCGTCGGCACGCTACCTCTACATCTACCTTCGGGATTAGTTTTAGACCTAAATAATTGTTATTTGGTGCCAGCGTTGAGCATGAACATTATATCTGGATCTTGTTTATTGCGAGACGGTTATTCATTTAAATCAGAGAATAATGGTTGTTCCATTTTAATGAATAATATCTTTTATGGTCATGCACCCTTAAAGAGTGGTCTATTCTTACTGGATCTCGATTGTAGTGATACACATATTCATAATATTGAAACCAAAAGATGCAAGGTTAATAATGATAGTGCAACTTATTTGTGGCACTGCCGTTTAGGTCATATTGGTGTAAAACGCATGAAGAAACTCCATAAAGATGGACTTTTGGAATCACTTGATTATGAATCACTTGGTGCTTGCGAACCATGCCTCATGGGCAAGATGACTAAAACTCCGTTCTCTGGAACCATGGAGCGAGCAACAGATTTGTTGGAAATCATACATACTGATGTATGTGGACCGATGAGTGTTGATGCTCGCGGCGGGTATCGTTATTTTCTGACCTTCACTGATGATTTGAGCAGATATGGGTATATCTACTTAATGAAACACAAGTCTGAAACATTTGAAAAGTTCAAAGAATTTCAGAGTGAAGTAGAGAATCATCGTAACAAGAAAATAAAGTTCCTACGATCTGATCGTGGAGGAGAATATTTGAGTTACGAGTTTGGTCTTCATTTGAAACAATGTGGAATAGTTTCACAACTCACGCCACCTGGAACACCACAACGTAATGGTGTGTCCGAACGTCGTAACCGTACTTTATTGGATATGGTGCGATCTATGATGTCTCTTACCGATTTACCACTATCGTTTTGGGGTTATGCTTTAGAGACAGCTGCATTCACGTTAAATAGGGCACCATCTAAATCCGTTGATACGACGCCTTATGAACTATGGTTTGGTAAGAAACCAAAGTTGTCGTTTCTTAAGATTTGGGGCTGCGATGCTTATGTGAAAACACTTCAACCTGATAAGCTCGATCCCAAGTCGGAAAAATGTGTCTTCATAGGATACCCAAAAGAGACTGTTGGGTACACCTTCTATCACAGATCCGAAGGCAAAATATTCGTTGCTAAGAACGGATCCTTTCTAGAAAAAGAGTTTCTCTCGAAAGAAGTGAGTGGGAGGAAAGTAGAACTTGATGAGGTAATTGTACCTTCTCCTATATTGGAAAGTAGTACATCACAGGAAATTGTTCCAGTGATTCCTACACCAATTAGTGAGGAAGTTGATGATAATGATCATGAAACTTCGGATCAAGTTTCTACTGAACGTCGTAGATCAACCAGAGTACGTTCCGCACCAGAGTGGTACGGCAACCCAGTTCTGGAAATCATGTTACTAGACCATGATGAACCTACGAACTATGAGGAAGCGAAGATGAGCCCAGATTCCGCAAAATGGCTTGAAGCCATGAAATCTGAGATGGGATCCATGTATGAGAACAAAGTATGGACTTTGGTTGACTTGCCCGATGATCGGCAGGCCATCGAAAATAAATGGATCTTCAAGAGGAAGACCGACGCAGACGGTAATATTACTGTTTACAAAGCTCGACTTGTTGCGAAAGGTTTTCGACAAGTTCAAGGAGTTGACTACGATGAGACTTTCTCACCTGTAGCGATGCTTATGTCTGTCCGAATCATGTTAGCAATTGCCGCATTTTATGATTATGAAATCTGGCAAATGGATGTCAAAACTGCATTCCTAAATGGATATCTCAAAGAAGAGTTGTATATGATGCAACCAGAAGGTTTTGTCGATCCAAAAGGTGCTAACAAAGTATGCAAACTCCAGCGATCCATCTATGGACTGGTGCAAGCATCTCGGAGTTGGAATATACGCTTTGATGAAGTGATCAAAGCATATGGTTTTATACAGACTTTTGGAGAAGCCTGTATTTACAAGAAAGTGAGTGGGAGCTCTGTAGCATTTCTAATATTATATGTAGATGACATATTGTTAATTGGAAATGATATAGAATTTCTGGATAGCATAAAAGGATACTTGAATAAAAGTTTTTCAATGAAAGACCTCGGAGAAGTTGCTTACATATTAGGCATCAAGATCTATAGAGATAGATCAAGACGCTTAATTGGACTTTCACAAAGCACATACCTTGATAAGATTTTGAAAAGGTTCAAAATGGATCAGTCAAAGAAAGGATTCTTGCCTGTTTTACAAGGTATGAAGTTGAGTAAGACTCAATGCCCGACCACTGCAGAAGATAGAGAGAAAATGAAAGTCATTCCCTATGCCTCAGCCATAGGATCTATCATGTATGCAATGCTGTGTACCAGACCTGATGTGTGCCTTGCTATAAGTCTAGCAGGGAGGTACCAAAGTAATCCAGGAGTGGATCACTGGACAGCGGTCAAAAACATCCTAAAGTATCTAAAAAGAACAAAGGATATGTTTCTCGTATATGGAGGTGACAAAGAGCTCGTCGTAAATGGTTACGTCGATTCTAGCTTTGACACTGATCCGGATGACTCTAAGTCACAAACCGGATATGTATTTTTATTGAACGGTGGAGCTGTCAGCTGGTGCAGTTCCAAGCAGAGCGTCGTGGCGGGATCTACGTGTGAAGCGGAATACATAGCTGCTTCGGAAGCAGCAAATGAAGGAGTCTGGATGAAGGAGTTCATATCCGATCTAGGTGTAGTACCTAGTGCATCGGGTCCAATGAAAATCTTTTGTGACAACACTGGAGCCATAGCCTTGGCGAAGGAATCCAGGTTTCACAAGAGAACAAAGCACATCAAAAGACGCTTCAATTCCATCCGCGATCTAGTCAAGGAGGGAGACATAGAGATTTGCAAAATACATACGGATCTGAATGTTGCAGACCCGTTGACTAAGCCTCTTCCACGGGCAAAACATGATCAGCACCAAGACTCCATGGGTGTGAGGATCATCACTTTGTAATCTAGATTATTAACTCTAGTTCAAGTGGGAGACTGAAGGAAATATGCCCTAGAGGCAATAATAAAGATGTTATTTGTATTTCCTTATATCATGATAAATGTCTTTTATTCATGCTAGAATTGTATTAACCGGAAACTTAGTACATGTGTGGATACATAGACAAAAACAGTATGTCCCTAGTATGCCTCTACTAGACTAGCTCATTGATCAAAGATGGTTATGTTTCCTAGCCATAGACATGAGTTGTCATTTGATCAACGGGATCACATCATTAGGAGAATGATGTGATGGACAAGACCCATCCGTTAGCATAGCACTATGATCGTTTAGTTTAACTGCTATTGCTTTCTTCATGACTTATACATGTTCCTCTGACTATGAGATTATGCAACTCCCGAATACCGTAGGAACACCTTGTGTGCTATCAAACGTCACAACGTAACTGGGTGATCATAAAGATGCTCTACAGGTGTCTCCGAAAGTATTCGTGGTGTTGGCATAGATCAAGATTAGGATTTGTCACTCCGAGTGTCGGAGAGGTATCTCTGGGCCCTCTCGGTAACACACATCACAATAAGCCTTACAAGCAAAAGACTAATGAGTTAGTCACGAGATGATGTGTTACGGAACGAGTAAAGAGACTTGCCGGTAACGAGATTGAACTAGGTATAAAGATACCGACGATCGAATCTCGGGCAAGTAACATACCGTTTGACAAAAGGAACAACGTATGTTGTTATGCGGTTCTGACCGATAAAAGATCTTCGTAGAATATGTAGGAGCCAATATGAACATCCAGGTTCCGCTATTGGTTATTGACCAGAGATGAGTCTCGGTCATGTCTACATAGTTCTCAAACCCGTAGGGTCCGCACGCTTAACGTTTGATGACGATCGGTATTATGAGTTTATGAGTATTGATGTACCGAAGGTAGTTCAGAGTCCCGGATGAGATCACGGACATGACGAGGAGTCTCGGAATGTCCGAGACATAAAGATTGATATATTGGACGGCTATATTCGGACACCGGAAGTATACCGGAAAAGTTTCGGATTTATCGGGAATGCCGGAGGGGGTTACCGGAACCCCCTACGAGAGGGGATGGTCCATAGTGGGCCTAAAGGGTGAGAGAGAGGCAGCCCATAAGGTTGGCCGGCGCCCCCACCTAGGAATCCTAGTTGGATTAGGATTGGGGGGGCGCCACCTCTCCTATTCCTTTCCCCCTTCTTCCTTTCGGTGAATCCTACTAGGAATAGGATTGCAATCCTATTCCTAGTAGGAATCCCTTCCCTAGCCGCACCAGGAGAGTTGGCCGGCCCCTCCTCCCTTGCTCCTTTATATACGGGGGCAGGGGGCACCCAAAGACACACAAGTTGAATTGTTTTAGCCGTGTGCGGTGCCCCCCTCCACAGAATCACACCTCGGTCGTACCGTCGCGGAGCTTAGGCGAAGCCCTGCGCCGGTGAACACATCATATCCGTCACCACGCCGTCGTGCTGACGAAACTCTCCCGTGAAGCTCAACTGGATCAAGAGCTCGTGGGACGTCATCAAGCTGAACGTGTGCTGAACGCGGAGGTGCCGTACGTTCGGTGCTTGATCGGTTGGATCGCGAAGAAGTTCGACAACATCAACCGCGTCACTTGACGCTTCTGCTCCCGGTCTACGAGGGTACGTAGACACACTCTCCCCTCTCGTTGCTATGCATCTGGTAGATAGATCTTGCGTGATCGTAGGAAAATTTTAAAATACTACGTTCCCCAACAGTTGTTAATTAAGTGCTAATTATGGTGCTTAGTTTTGTGAGACAATGACAGGTGGGGCCAGTCCCTGTTAAATTAGTTTAGTTAAAACTAAACTTAATTAGGCCCTGAGAGACTAACATGTGGGCCCAGGCCCCACCAACAGTTCAGTTAGTGTTAGTTTAAAACTAACTAACCCTGTTAGCTAGTAGTGTCACTGACCAGTGGGTCCCACTGGTCAGGTTTGACCTGGACCAGCCACTGTTGACCGCTGACATCACAGTGACGTCATGCTGACGCAATAAGTGTTTTTTTGGAATTTTAAATAAATCAGAAATGATTTATTTATTTCAGAAAATATTCAAAACTTCTAAAAATCATATAAAATCAACCGTAGCTCAGATGAAAATAATTTATATATGAAAATTGATCAGAAAAATCCAAGAAATCTGTTTATGGCATTTTCATGCATGTTTGAATAACTTACAGCCACTGTTTAGGACAATTTGAATAAATGGCATTTGAATAATCACATATGGAGTTTGAATTTGAACCTTTGGTTCAAACCAACTTCATTTAATATGGTTGCTAGTTGCATTAGCTCAATCAACAGCATATTGCCATGTCATGATCATGCATCATATTGTCGCATTGCATTGATTGTGTTTCTTCTTTGTTGCCGGTGTTGTTCCCTTTCAGTAGACGTGTTCCGACGATGTGATCGATGACACCGATGAAGACCCAATGTTATCTTCAGAAGTGCCAGGCAAGCAAAACCCCATTGAGCATTCCGATACAATCCCACTCTCTCGCTCTTGCTCTCTTTTAATGCATTAGGACAACAACGCTTCAACTGTTACCTGATGCGGTAGTTGAACCCCTTCCACCGCATGACCTGTCATTGCCATAGTAAATAGTTGAAACCCACTAGTATGAGTAGGAGTTGTTTGAGCCATGTTGTGCCTACTCATTCATGCTTTCTGGTTATGCCTGCTATTGCTTAGAGTTGTGTCAGGTCTGATTCATCGGGGATGAATTGGAATGGTGATGAACATGTCCTAATGTGCGTGAGCTAAGTGTGTGAACACGATTTGGTAAAGGTAGCGATGAGAGGCCATGTAGGAGTACATGGTGGGTTGTCTCATTGCAGCCGTCCTCAGGAACTGAGTTCTGTGTTGGTTGATCCATGACCAGTTACTACCATGCATTGGGCCCGAAACCAATGGACCCTCTCGACTTATTAACTGCCCTTGTCCTCTATCCAGGAGTTGCAACTAGTTTCTGGTGTTTGTAGTTTACTGGAGGTCGTGCGCAGCGCTGACCCTCGGGGTGGGCTGTGACGCGGTAGGTACGTGGCACAGTGTACCGATCGCCCGTTTGGTGATGCGGGAACCCTGTACACATCGTTTGGGGCCGTGAGCGACACCCCGGCCGGATCTCCCCACGGATGGAACCCAAATAGGCGATAAACCTGGACTAGAGACTTGTGTGGTTAGTCAGGTCGTGGCCGACACCCTCGCTGGGCCTCCGCTTGAAGGTTGCCGAGTACATGTCGTGTAAACGGCGGTAAGTGGTGAGAGCGTGTGTGAAGAAGTACACCCCTGCAGGGTTATATATGATCTATTCGAATAGCCGTGTCCGCGGAAATGGACTTCTGGGTTGCCTATTACAGTTCATAGACAAGTGAAAGTGGATACTCTAAAACACGCAAGATAAGCGTGAGTGCTATGGATGGCCTTCTCGTAGGGAGACGGAAGCGGATCCATAGTGGTGTATTGATTGGTGAATATGTGGACTCGTGTGCGCCACCTCAAAAGTATTACTTGCAGTTGTAGTTTAGGATAGCCACCGGGTCAAAGCTGGCTTGCTGCAGTCAAACTCCACCACCCCTTGTTGATACTAATGCATATGTAGCTAGTTCTGATGTAAGTCTTGCTGAGTACCTTTGTACTCACGGTTGCTTAATATATGTTTTTGCAGAGAGACTCCAGTCTCACTAGTGGTTCCGCGTGGACTTCGACGTTTAGCTTGTTACCTCAGCTACGATCTTGTACCCTTGGGAGGTTCTTGTAGATAATCAGGCTTCTCAGCCTTTTTCATTTATAGTTGTCTGTACTAAGACATGTTATGCTTCCGTTGCATGTATGCTCTGTATGTTGGGTCATGTGACCTCTGTTTGTAATAAATGCTATGATGGCTCTTCTGGGCCTTTATCTATATGAGTTGTTGAGTTATGTTGTGATGCCATGTTGTACAGCACATACTTGCATGTTATGCGTATGTGTAATGTGTATTGTTATGTGTGGGATCCGACACCTAGTTGTTTACCCTTGGTAGCCTATCTTACAGGGAAATGTCTCCTAGTGCTTCCACTGAGCCTTGGTAGCTTGCTACTGCTCCGGAACACTTAGGCTGGCCGGCATGTGTCCTTCTTCGTTCCTGTGTCTGTCCCTTAGGGGAAATGTCACGTGTTGTTCCTTTAAGTCCTTGTAGCTTGCTACGACTTGGGTTCATACGTTGATGACCGACACGTTCGTTGTTGGGTCATGTATGCTTGTCTCTGTAATTTAGTGCCACTTTTGGTTTATAACTAGTCATGTCGGCCCGGGTTCTCTGTCATATGGATGCTAGCGACACTATCATATACGTGTGCCAAAATGCGCAAACGGTCCCGGGCCAGGTAAGGTGGCACCCGTGGGGATACCGTGCGTGAGGCCGCAAAGTGATATGATGTGTTACAGGCTAGACCTGTGTGACTTAGGATCGGGGTCCTGACACGCCTCTCGTTTTCCTCTCCCCTACTTCACCTTTGCCGTTTTATTCGCCATTTTCCGTTCGGCTCTTTTCGCTTGCTTCTTGTTTGCCTGTGTGTTAGATTGATTGTTTGTCACAATGGCTCAAGATAATACTAAATTATGTGAATTTTCCAATACCAACAACAATGATTTTATTAGCACTCTGATTGCTCCTATTACCGATGCTGAATCTTGTAAAATTAATGCTACTCTATTGAATCTTGTCATGAAAGATCAATTTTCTGGCCTTCCTAGTGAAGATGTCGCTACCCATCTGAACAACTTTGTTGATTTGTGCGATATGCAAAAGAAGAGAGATGTGGATAATGATATTGTTAAATTGAAGCTATTTCCGTTTTCGCTTAGAGATCGTGCTAAAACTTGGTTCTCTTCTTTGCCTAAAAATAGTATTGATTCATGGAATAAGTGCAAAGATGTTTTTATCTCTAGATATTTTCCTCCTGCTAAGATCATCTCTCTTAGAAATGATATTATGAATTTTAAGCAACTTGATCATGAGCATGTTGCACAAGCTTGGGAGAGGATGAAATTAATGATACGTAATTGCCCTACACATGGTTTGAATTTATGGATGATTATACAATTTTTTTATGCTGGATTGAATTTTGCTTCTAGAAATCTTTTAGATTCGGTTGCGGGGGGCACTTTCATGGAAATCACTTTAGAATAAGCTACTAAACTCCTAGATAATATTATGGTTAATTATTCTCAATGGCACACCGGAAGATCCACTAGTAAAAAGGTTCATGCGATTGAAGAGATTAATGTTTTGAGTGGAAAGATGGATGAACTTATGATATTGTTTGCTAATAAGAGTGTTTCTTCTGATCCTAATGTTATGCCTTTGTCAACTTTGATTGAGCATAATAATGAATCTATGGATGTGAATTTTGTTGGTAGGAACAATTTTGGTAACAACGCGTATAGAGGAAACTTTAATTCTAGGCCGTTCCCTAGTAATTCCTCTAATAATTATGGTAATTCCTACAATAACTCTTATGGAAATTTTAATAAGATGCCCTCTGATTTTGAGACTAGTGTTAAAGAATTTATGAATTCGCAAAAGAATTTCAATGCATTGCTTGAAGAAAAATTGCTTAAGATTGATGAGTTGGCTAGGAACGTGGATAGAATTTCTCTTGATGTTGATTCTTTGAAACTTAGATCAATTCCACCTAAGCATGATATCAATGAGTCTCTCAAAGCCATGAGAATTTCCATTGATGAGTGCAAAGAAAGAACCGCTAGGATGCGTGCTAAAAGAGATTGCTTTGTGAAAGCGTGTTCTTCTAGTTTACATGATAATATTGATGAAGATCTAAAAGTGATGGATGTGTCTCCTATTAAATCTTTGTTTTCCAATATGAATCTTGATAAAGATGGGACTGGAGATGAGTCAACTTTAGTTAAAAGGCGTCCCAGTGATTCAGAGTTTTTAGATCTTGATGCAAAAATTGGTAAAAGTGGGATTGAAGAGGTCAAAACTTTACATAGCAATGAACCCACTATTTTGGATTTCAAGGAATTTAATTATGATAATTGCTCTTTGACAGATTGTATTTCCTTGTTGCAATCCGTGTTAAGTTCTCCTCATGCTTATAGTCAAAATAAAGCTTTCACTAAACACATCGTTGATTCTTTAATGCAATCTTATGAAGAAAAACTTGAATTAGAAGTTTCTATCCCTAGAAAAATTTGTGATGAGTGGGAACCTACTATTAAAATTAAGATTAAAGATCATGAATTCTATGCTTTGTGTGATTTGGGTGCTAGTGTTTCCATGATTCCAAAAACTTTGTGTGATGTGTTAGGTTTCCATGAACTTGATGATTGTTCTTTAAATTTGCATCTTGCGGATTCTACCATTAAGAAACCTATGGGAAGGATTAATGATGTTCTTATTGTTGCAAATATGAATTATGCCCGTAGATTTCATTGTTCTTGATATAGATTGCAATCCTACATGTCCTATTATTCTTGGTAGACCTTTCCTTAGAACTATTGGTGCAATTATTGATATGAAAGAAGGAAATATTAGATTCCAATTTCTGTTAAGGAAAGGCATGGAACACTTTTCTAGAAAGAAAATCAAATTACCTTATGAATCTATTATGAGAGCCACTTATGGATTGCATACCAAAGATGATATTACCTAGATCTATTCTTTATGCCTAGCTAGGGGCGTTAAAGGCAACCCAATTTTATTTTCTTTGCTTTTACTTATGTTTAGTAATAAATAATTGATCTAGCCTCTAGTTAGATATGGTTTTGTATTCTAATTAGTGTTTGTGCCAAGTAGAACCTTTGGGAAGACTTGGGTGAAGTCTTTGCGATCTTGCTGTAAAAAACAGAAACTTTTGCGCTCACGAGATTAGCTGCCATTTTTTTACTGGAGAGTGATTTTAGCTTGATTCTTTTTTAATATGATTAATAGAAAAATTCCTCACTTCCACCAATTTATTTCAGAATTTTTAGAGGTACAGAAGTATTCAAAAGTTACAGATTACTACACACTGTTCTGTTTTTGACAAATTCTGTTTTGCGTGTGTTGTTTGCTTATTTTAATGAATCTATGGCTAGTATCGGGGGGTATGAACCATAGAGAAGTTGGAATACAGTAGGTTTAACACCAATATAAATAAAGAATGAGTTCATTACAGTACCTTAAAGTGGTGGTTTGTTTTCTTATACGAGCTCATGAGATTTTCTGTTGAGTTTTGTGTTGTGAAGTTTTCAAGTTTTTGGGTAAAGATTTGATGGATTTTGGAATAAGGAGTAGCAAGAGCCTAAGCTTGGGGATGCCCAAGGCACCCCAAGGTAAAATTCAAGGACAACCAAAAGCCTAAGCTTGGGGATGCCCCGGGAAGGCATCCCCTCTTTCGTCTTCGTCCATCGGTAACTTTACTCAAGGCTATATTTTTATTCACCACATGATATGTGTTTTGCTTAGAGCGCCTTATATGATTTGAGTCTTTGCTTTTTAGTTTACCACAATCATCCTTGCTGCACACACCTTTTGGGAGAGACACACATGAATCGGAATTTATTAGAATACTATATGTGCTTCACTTATATCTTTTGAACTAGATAATTTTGCTCTAGTGCTTCACTTATATTCCCTCCGTTCCAAAATAGATGACTCAACTTTATACTAAAGTTAGTACAAAATTGAATCATCTATTTTGGAACGGAGGGAGTATCTTTTAGAGCACGGTGGTGGTTTTATTTTATAGAAATTATTGATCTCTCATGCTTCACTTATATTATTTTGAGAGTCCTTTAGAATAGCATGGTAATTTGCTTTGGCTATAAAATTAGTCCTAATATGATAGGCATCCAAGATGGGTATAATAAAAACGTTCATATAAAGTGCATTGCATACTATGAGAAGTTTGATCCTTGATGATCGTTTTGAGATATGAGGATGGTGATATTAGAGTCATGCTAGTAAAGTAGTTGTGAATTTGATAAATACTTGTGTTGAGGCTTGCAAGTCCCGTATCATGCACGTATGGTAACCGCTGTGTGACAAATTTGAAGCATGGGGTATTTCTTTGATTGTCATCCTTTGTGTGGAGGTCGAGATCGCGCGATGGTTAACTCCTACCAACCCTTCCCCTAGGAGCATGCGTGTAGTACTTTGTTTTGATGACTTGTAGATTTTTGCAATAAGTATGTGAGTTCTTTCTGACTAATGTTGAGTCCATGGATTATACGCACTCTCACCCTTCCACCATTGCTAGCCTCTCTAGTACCGTGCAACTTTCGCCGGTACCATAAACCCACCATATATCTTCCTCAAAACAGCCACCATACCTACCTATTATGACATTTCCATAGCCATTCCGAGGTATATTGCCATGCAACTTTCCACCATTCCATTTATTATGACACGTTTCATCATTGTCATATTGCCTTGGATGATCATGTAGTTGACATCGTATTTGTGGCAAGGCCACCATGATTTTTCATACATGTCACTCTTGATTCATTGCCTATTCCGGTACACCGCCGGAGGCATCCATATAGAGTCATATTTTGTTCTAGTATCGAGTTGTAATCTTTGAGTAGTAATTAAATAGAAGTGTGTTGATCATCATTATTAGAGCATTATCCCGAAAAAAGGCCAAAAAGGCCAAATAAAAAAAGACAAAGGCCAAAAAAAGGAAGGCCCAAAAAAAGGGGGACAGTGCTACTATCTTTTTTCCACACTTGTGCTTCAAATTAGCACCATGATCTTTATGATAGAGAGTCTCTTATTTTATCACTTTCATATACTAGTGGGAATTTTTCATTATAGAACTTGGCTTGTATATTCCAACAATGGGCTTCCTCAAATGCCCTAGGTCTTTGTGAGCAAGCAAGTTGGATGCACACCCACTTAGTTTCTTTTGTTGAGCTTTCATACAATTATAGCTCTAGTGCATCCGTTGCATGGCAATCCCTACTCACTCACATTGATATCTATTGATGGGCATCTCCATAGCCCATTGATACACCTAGTTGATGTGAGACCATCTTCCTCCTTTTTTGTCTTCTCCACAACCACCATTCTATTCGACCTATAGTGCTATGTCCATGGCTCATGCTCATGCATTGCGTGAAAGTTGAAAAAGTTTGAAAAATTAAAGTATGAAACAATTGCTTGGCTGAACCCGGGGTTGTGCATGATTTGAGTATTTTGTGTGACGAAGATGGAGCATAGCCAAACTATATGATTTTGTAGGGATGAACTTTTTTTGGCCATGTTATTTTGAGAAGACATAATTGCTTTGTTAGTATGCTTGAAGTATTATTATTCTTATGCCAGTATTAAACTTTTGTCTTTGATCTTTCGGATCTGAACATTCATGCCACAATAAAAAGAATTACATTGAAAATTATGTTAGGTAGCACTCCACATCAAAAATTCTGTTTTTATCATTTACCTACTCGAGGACGAGCAGGAATTAAGCTCAGGGGTGCTTGATACGTCTCCAACATATCTATAATTTTTTATTGTTCCATGCTATTATATTATCTGTTTTGGATGTTTAATGGGCTTTAAAATGCACTTTTATATTATTTTTGGGACTAACCTACTAACCAAAGGCCCAGTGCAAATTACTGTTTTTTGCCTCTTTTAGTGTTTCGTAGAATCGGAATATCAAATGGAATCCAAACAGAATGAAACCTTCGCGAGGATCATTTTTGGAACAAATGCAATCCAGGAGACTTGGAGTGGACGTCGAGGAAGGATAGAGGCGACCACGAGGCAGGAGGGTGTGCCCTCCACCCTCGTGGGCCCCTCGTAGCTCCACCGACATACTTCTTTTGCATATATATATATATATATATATATATATATATATATATATATATATATATATATATATATATATATATATATATATATATATATATATATATATATATATATATATATATATATATATATATATATATATATATATATACCCTGAAAACATCCAGGAGCACCATGAAACCATATTTCCACCGCCGCAACCTTCTGTACCCGTGAGATCCCATCTTGGGGCCTTTTCCGGCGCTCCGCCGGAGGGGGAATCGATCACGGAGGGCTTCTACATCAACACCATAGCCTCTCCGATGATGTGTGACTAGTTTACCATAGACCTTAGGGTCCATAGTTATTAGCTAGATGGCTTCTTCTCTCTCTTTGGATCTCAATACAAAGTTCTCCTCGATCTTCTTGGAGATCTATTCGATGTAATACTTTTTGCGGTGTGTTTGTCGAGATCCGATGAATTGTGGGTTTATGATTAAGATTATCTATGAACAATATTTGGTTCTTCTCTGAATTCTTATATTCATGACTTAATATCTTTGCAAGTCTCATCAAATTATCGGTTTAGTTTGGCCTACTAGATTGATCTTTCATGCAATGGGAGAAGTGCTTAGCTTTGGGTTCAATCTTGCGGTGTCCTTTCCCAGTGACAGCAGGGGCAGCAAGGCACGTATTGTATTGTTGCCATCGAGGATAAAAAGATGGGGTTTATATCATATTGCTTGAGTTTATCCCTCTACATCATGTCATCTTGCATAATGCGTTACTCTGTTCTTATGAACTTAATACTCTAGATGCATGCTGGATAGCGGTCGATGTGTGGGGTAATAGTAGTAGATGCAGAATCGTTTCGGTCTACTTCACCAAGACGTGATGCCTATATACATGATCATGACTAGATATTCTCATAACTATGCACTTTTGTATCAATTGCTCGACAGTAATTTGTTCACCCACCGTAAAATATGCTATCTTGAGAGAAGCCACTAGTGAGACCTATGGCCCCCGAGTCTATTTTCCATCATATTAGTTTCCCGTCAACTTGCCTATTTTTGTCGCTGCTCTTTTATTTTGCAATCTTTACTTTTTAATCTATACAACAAAAATACCAAAAATATTTATCTTATCATATCTATCAGATCTCACTTTTGCAAGTGGCCGTGAAGGGATTGACAACCCCTTTATCGCGTTGGTTGCAAGGTTCTTAATTGATTGTGCAGGTACTAGGCGATTTGCATGTAGTCTCCTACTGGATTGATACCTTGGTTCTCAAAAACTTAGGGAAATACTTACGCTACTTTGCTGCATCACCATTTCCTCTTCAAGGGAAAACCAACGCATGCTCAAGAGGTAGCAACTTGTACCTTGAAATTTTGTAAGGGGTCAATTTATAATGCTACCGCCGTACTAAGAAAAATAAGAAGCATAATAACATAAACATCACATGCAATCAAAATATGTGACATGATATGTCCATCATCATCTTGTGCTTTTGATCTCCATCTCCAAAGCATCGTCATGATCTCCATCGTCACCAACTTGACACCATGATCTTCATCGTAGCGTCGTGGTCGTCTCGCCAACTATTGCTACTACTACTATCGCTAACTCATAGTGACAAAGTAAAGCCATTACATGGCTTCCGCAATTCATAAAATAAAGAGACAACCATAAGGCTCCTGCCGGTTGCCGATAATTTACAAAACATGATCATCTCATACAAAAACGCATAACTCATCACGTCTTGACCATATCACATCACAACATGCCCTGCAAAAACCAGTTAGACGTCCTCTACTTTGTTGTTGCAAGTTTTATGTGGCGGCTACGGGCTTAGCAAGAACCGTTCTTACCTACGCATCAAAACCACAATGATTTTTCGTCAAGTGTGTTGTTTTAACCTTCACAAGGACCGAGCGTAGTCACAATCGATTCAACTAAAGTTGGAGAAACTGACACCCGCCGGCCGCCTATGTGAGAAGCACGTCAGTAGAACCAGTCTTGCATAAGCGTACGCGTAATGTCGGTTTGGGCCGCTTCATCCAACAATACCGCCGAATCAAAGTTTGGGGAACGTAGTATTTCAAAAAAAATCCTACGATCACGCAAGATCTTTCTACTAGATGCATAGCAACGAGGGGGAGAGTGTGTCTACGTACCCTTGTAGACCGAAGCGGAAGCGTCTAGCGACGCGGTTGATGTAGTCGAACGTCTTCGCGATCCAACCGATCCAAGCACCGAACGTACGGCACCTCCGCGTTCAGCACACGTTCAGCTCGATGACGTCCCATGAGATCTTGATCCATTTGAGCTTCACAGGAGAGTTTCGTCAGCACGACGGCGTGGTGACGGTGATGATGAAGCTACCGGCGCAGGGCTTCGCCTAACCACTGCAACGGTATGATCGACGTGTGTTTCTGTGGAGGGGGGCACCGCACACGGCTAAAACAATGTTGCTTGTGTGTCTTTGGGTGCCCCCAGCCCTCGTATATAAAGGAGCAAGGGGGGGGTGCGGCCGGCCCATGTATGGCGCGCCAGGAGTAGGATTCCTACTCCTAGTAGGAATATGAATTCCCTTTCCTATTCCTACTAGGAGTAGGAAAGGAAGGAGGAGAGGAGAAGGAAGGAGAGGGGCGCGCCCCCCTACTCCTAGTCCAACTAGGAACCCTAGGGGGTGCGGCCAGCCCTAGTGGGCTGCCTCTCTCTTTCCCTCATTGGCCCACTATGGCCCATACTCCCTCGGGGGGTTCCGGTAACCCCCTCCGGCACTCCGGTTTTATCCGATAACACCCGGAACACTTCCGGTGTCCGAATATAGTCGTCCAATATATTAATATTTATGTCTCGACATTCCGAGACTCCTCGTCATGTCCGTGATCTCATCCGGGACTCCGAACTACCTTCGGTACATCAAAACTCATAAAGTCATAATATCGACCGTCATCGAACGTTAAGCGCGCGGACCCTACGGGTTCGAGAACTATGTAGACATGACCAAGACTCATCTCCGGTCAATAACCAATAGCAGAACCTGGATGCTCATATTGGCTCCTACATATTCTACGAAGATCTTTATCGGTCAAACCGCATAACAACATACGTTGTTCCCTTTGTCATTGGTATGTTACTTGCCCGAGATTCAATCGTCGGTATCTCAAAACCTAGTTCAATATCTTTAACGGCAAGTTTCTTTACTCGTTCCATAATACAACATCTCGTGACTAACTCATTTGTCATTTGCTTGCAAGGCTTATTGTGGTGTGTATTACCGAGAGGGCCCAGAGATACCTCTCCGACACTCGGAGTGACAAATCCTATTCTTGATCTACGCCAACACCACGAACACTTTCGGAGACAGCTGTAGAGCATCCTTATGATCACCCAGTTACGTTGTGACGTTTGATAGCGCACAAGGTGTTCCTTCGGTATTCGGGAGTTGCATAATCTCATAGTCATAGGAACATGTATAAGTCATGAAGAAATCAATAGCAGTAAAACTAAACGATCATAGTGCTAAGCTAACGGATGGGTCTTGTCCATCACATCATTCTCCTAATGATGTGATCATGTTGATCAAATGACAACTCATGTCTATGGCAAGGAAACATAACCAGCTTTGATCAATGAGCTAGTCTAGTAGAGGCATACTAGGGACACTCTGTTTTGTCTATGCATTCACACATGTACTAAGTTTCCGGTTAATACAATTCTAGCATGAATAAAAGACATTTATCATGATATAAGGAAATACAAATAACAACTTTATTATTTCCTTTAGGGCATAATTCGTTCATTCTCCCACTTGAACTAGAGTCAATAATATAGATTACATAGTAATGATTCTAACACCCATGGAGTCTTAGTGATGATCATGTTTTGCCCGTGCAAGAGGCTTAGTCAACGGGTCTGCGACATTCAGATCCGTACGTATCTTGAAAATTTTTATGTCTCCCTCCTTGACTTGATCGCGGATGGAATTGAAGCGTCTCTTGATGTGCTTTGTTCTCTTGTGAAACCTGGATTCCTTCGCCAAGGCTATTGCTCCAGTGTTGTCACAAAAGATTTTTCATTGGTCCCGATGCACTAGGTATTACACCTAGATCGGATATGAACTCCTTCATCCAGACTCCTTCATTTGCTGCTTCCAAAGCAGCTATGTACTCCGCTTCACACGTAGATCCCGCCACGACGCTCTGCTTGGAACTGCACCAACTGACAGCTCCACCGTTCAATAAAAATACATATTAGGTTTGTGACTTAGAGTCATCCGGATCAGTGTCAAAGCTTGAATTGATGTAACCATTTACGACGAGCTCTTTGTCACCTCCATAAACGAGAAACATATCCTTTGTCCTTTTCAGGTACTTCAGGATGTTCTTGACCGTTGTCCAGTGATCCACTCCTGGATTACTTTGGTACCTCCCTGCAAAACTCATAGCAAGGTACACATCAGGTCTAGTACACAGCATTGCATACATGATAGATCCTATGTCTGAGGCATAGGAAGTGACTTTCATTTTCTCTCTATCTTCTGCAGTGGTCGGGCATTGAGTCTTACTCAACTTCACACCTTGTAACACAGGCAAGAACCCTTTCTTTGACTGATCCATTTTGAACTTCTTCAAAACTTTATCAAGGTATGTGCTTCGTGAAATTCCAATTAAGTGTCTTGATCTATCTCTATAGATCTTGATGCCTAATATATAAGCAGCTTCACCGAGGTCTTTCATTGAAAAATTCTTATTCAAGTATCCTTTTATGCCATCCAGAAATTCTATATCATTTCCGATCAATAATATGTCATCTACATATAATATCAGAAATGCTACAGAGCTCCCACTCACTTTCTTTTAAATACAGGCTTCTCCGAAAGTCTGTATAAAACCATATGCTTTTATCACCTCATTAAAGCGTATATTCCAACTCCGAGATGCTTGCACCAGTCCATAGATGGATCGTTAGAGCTTGCACACTTTGTTAGTGTTGGAAATATGCCCTAGAGGCAATAATAAATTGGTTATTATTATATTTCCTTGTTTCATGATAATTGTTTATTATCCATGCTAGAATTGTATTGATAGGAAACTCAGATACATGTGTGGATACATAACAAACACCATGTCCCTAGTGTTGGGGAACGTAGTATTTTCAAAATTTCCCTACGATCACGCAAGATCTATCTACTAGATGCATAGCAACGAGAGGGGAGAGTGTGTCTACGTACCCTCGTAGACCGAAAGCGGAAGCGTTTATCAACGCGGTTGATGTAGTCGTGCACCTTCACGATCCGTCCCGATCTAGTACCGAACGTACGGCACCTCCGCGTTCAGCACACGTTCAGCTCGATGACGTCCTCGCCTTCTTGATCCAGCAAGACGGGCGAAGTAGTAGATGAGTTCCGGCAGCACGACGGCGTGGTGACGGTTGTTGATGAAGAACAATCTCTGCAGGGCTTCGCCAAGCACTACAGAAACTAGACGGAGGATAAACTAGAGGGTCGGGGTAGCCGGCACACGGCTTGGTGTATCTTGATGTGTCTTGGGTGCTAGCCCTACCCCTCTATTTATATGTTGAGCCTTGGGGTCGAAACTTGGAGTAAAAGCCTTCACAAAGTCGGTTTCACCCGAAAGGCAAGAGTCCTTCTCGGACTCCAGGGCCAGACGCCAGGGTTCCCGGCGTCTGGACCCAGACGCCAGGGACCCTGGCGTCTGGCCCCTGGACTCCGCAAAACTTCCTTTTGCGCTTTCCAAAAACCTTGTGTGCTTTCCCTTTTGGCCCAAATAACGTGTTCTCTTACCCAAACACTTCGGGAAACATCCGGAACCTCTTCCGGTGAATTCCGGAACCCTTCCGGAGGTCAAACACTATTATCTCATATATTAATCTTTATCTCCAGACCATTCCGGAGTTCCTCGTCATGTCCGTGATCACATCCTGGACTCCGAATAACATTCGGTCACCAACATACATAACTCATTAAATACTATATCGTCAACGAAACGTTAAGCGTGCGGACCCTACGGGTTCGAGAACTATGTAGACATGACCGAGACATCTCTCCGGTCAATAACCAATAGCGGAACCTGGATGCCCATATTGGCTCCTACATATTCTACGAAGATCTTTATCGGTCGAACCGCATAACAACATACGTTGTTCCTTTTGTCATCGGTATGTTACTTGCCCGAGATTCGATCGTCGGTATCACTATACCTAGTTCAATCTCGTTACCGGCAAGTCTCTTTACTCGTTCCGTAACACATCATCTCGTGACTAACTCATTAGTCTTTTGCTTGCAAGGCTTATTATGATGTGTGTTACCGAGAGGGCCCAGAGATACCTCTCCGACACTCGGAGTGACAAATCCCAATCTTGATCTATGCCAACACCACGAATACTTTCGGAGACACCTGTAGAGCATCTTTATGATCACCCAGTTACATTGTGACGTTTGATAGCACACAAGGTGTTCCTACGGTATTCGGGAGTTGCATAATCTCATAGTCATAGGAACATGTATAAGTCATGAAGAAAGCAATAGCAGTTAAACTAAACGATCATAGTGCTATGCTAACGGATGGGTCTTGTCCATCACATCATTCTCCTAATGATGTGATCCCGTTGATCAAATGACAACTCATGTCTATGGCTAGGAAACACAACCATCTTTGATCAATGAGCTAGTCTAGTAGAGGCATACTAGGGACATACTGTTTTGTCTATGTATTCACACATGTACTAAGTTTCCGGTTAATACAATTCTAGCATGAATAATAAACATTTATCATGATATAAGGAAATAAATAATAACTTTATTATTGCCTCTAGGGCATATTTCCTTCAGTCTCCCACTTGCACTAGAGTCAATAATCTAGCTCACATCACCATGTGATTTAATACCGATAGTTCACATCGTTATGTGACCAACACCCAAAGGGTTTACTAGAGTCAATAATCTAGTTCACATCGCTATGTGATTAATACCCAAGAGTAATAAGGTGTGATCATGTTTTGCTTGTGAGAGAAGTTTAGTCAACGGGTCTGTCACATTCAGATCCGTATGTATTTCGCAAATTTCTATGTCTACAATGCTCTGCATAGAGCTACTCTAGCTAATTGCTCCCACTTTCAATACACATCCAGATTAATACTTAGAGTCATCTGGATTTAGTGTCAAAGCTTACATCGACGTAACCCTTTACGACGAACTCTTTATCACCTCCATAATCGAGAAACATTTGCTTAGTCATCCAGTTACTAAGGATAATTTTGACCGCTGTACAGTGATCTACTCCTGGATCACTATTGTACCCCCTTGACAAACTCATGGTAAGGTACACAACTTGTTTGTTACATAGCATGGCATACTTTATAGAACCTATGGCTGAGGCATAGGGAATGACTTTCATTCTCTCTATATTTTTCTGCAGTGGTCGGGCATTGAGTCTTACTCAACTTCATACCTTGTAAAACAGGCAAGAACCCTTTCTTTGACTGATCCATTTTGAACTTCTTCAAAATCAAGGTATGTGCTTTGTGAAAGTCCAATTAAGCGTCTTGATCTATCTCTATAGATCTTGATGCCTAATATATAAGCAGCTTCATCGAGGTCTTTCATTGAAAAACTTTTATTCAAGTATCCTTTTATGCTATCCAGAAATTCTATATCATTTCCAATCAATAATATGTTATCTACATATAATATTAGAAATGCTACAGAGCTCCCACTCACTTTCTTGTAAATACAGGCTTCTCCAAAAGTCTGTATAAAACCATATGCTTTGATCACCTCATCAAAGCGTATATTCCAACTCCGAGACGCTTGCACCAGTCCATAGATGGATCGCTGGAGTTTGCAAACTTTGTTAGCACCTTTTGGATCGACAAAACCTTCTGGTTGCATCATATACAACTCTTCTTTGAGATATCCATTTAGGAATGCAGTTTTGACATCCATTTGCCAGATTTCATAATCATAAAATGCGGCAATTGCTAACATGATTCGGACAGACTTAAGCATCGCTACAGGTGAGAAAGTCTCATCATAGTCAACTCCTTGAACTTGTCGAAAACCTTTCGCAACAAGTCGAGCTTTGTAAACAGTAATATTACCGTCTACGTCGGTCTTCCTCTTGAAGATCCATTTATTTTCGATGGCCTGCTGTCGGGGGAAACTGTCCGCCACGAACACCTATGGGACCGGAGCCCCTTGTCTGTGCGGTACGAGGGCGGAGGGAGCACAAAGAGCAGATCGAGACAGACGCGCGGGCAGTTTTTACCCAGGTTCGGGCCGCACGGATGCGTAAAACCCTACTCCTGCTTGGTTGTGTATTGAGTTGGGCGCTCGGGAGCTTGAAGAAGCAGCTACACCGTGCGTGAGAGTAATCTAGGTTTCGAACCCCCTCCACGTTGTGCATGGGCCTCCTTTTATAGTGCAAAGGGGTCACCGACAGGTGTCAACGTAGGAGAAAGGGGTAAAAATGTAAAAGAGGTGGTAGTTGTAACAGTGCGGGAATAGTGGAGCTACAGTACAGAACAGTGGTCTATACCTACTTTAACAGTGGGGGACAAGGGCATTTAATGCCCGTCACCGTCGACCCCAAAAGCTCCCGCCTTAGCGTCTCCGTCCGCCACGGCGACGGATTTATCGCCGTGGTGTGCCACCGTGTACCCCAGGCTGCACAGCCATCCGCCACGCGTCCCTGGTTATACCCCAGGGCGACGCGTGGGCCGATGAGCTGGAGCGCGGGCACACAGCGTGGTCTTCCCGGCAAGCACCTTGCCGGGGCCTTGATCTTGCCGGGGCCTTGATCTTGCCGGGCCCGGGAACTTGCCGGGGCGCGCGTAGCGCCGAGGTAATACCTTCTAATCTTCCTGGCAAGCTCCTCTTGCCAGGGTCTGGTGTTAGTGGGACAGTCTTGAGCCTGGTACGGCCTTCCCGGCAAGCTCCTCTTGCCGGGGTCTCGATCTTCTGTCTTGTATACTTTGTTTTTGAATGGTTTAATAAGAGGCAGGAAGGTCTCCGGCGAGCACGCAGTAAGCCTTGCCGCGGGAGGCTGCAACTGCCCGTGCACAAGTTGGGGTACTGAGGTACCCCTACCTTAGTACACCGACACCTGCCGATCATCGGGCAAGTCAACCAAAGTCCATACTTTGTTCTCATACATGGATCCCATCTCAGATTTCATGGCTTCAAGCCATTTTTCGGAATCTGGGCTCATCATCGCTTCCTCATAGTTCGTAGGTTCATCATGGTCTAGTAACATGATTTCCAGAACTGGGTTGCCGTACCACTCTGGTGCGGAACGTACTCTGGTTGATCTACGACGTTCAGCAGAAACTTGATCTGAAGTTTCATGATCATTATCATTAACTTCCTCACTAATTGGTGTAGGAATCACTGGAACAATTTCCTGTGATGTACTACTTTCCAATCCGGGAGAAGGTACAATTACCTCATCAAGTTCTACTTTCCTCCTACTTACTTCTTTCGAGAGAAACTCTTTTTCTAGAAAGGATCCATTCTTAGCAACGAATATCTTGCCTTCGGATCTGTGATAGAAGGTGTACCCAACAGTTTCTTTTTGGGTATTCTATGAAGATTTACTTCTCCGATTTGGGTTCGATCTTATCATGTTGAAACTTTTTCACATAAGCATCGCAGTCCCAAACTTTAAAGAAATGACAGCTTAGGTTTATCGTCAAACCACAGTTCATACGGTGTCATCTCCACGGATTTATATGGTGCCCTATTTAACGTGAATGTAGCTGTCTCT
This sequence comes from Secale cereale, assembly GCA_902687465.1. Taxonomy (NCBI): domain Eukaryota; kingdom Viridiplantae; phylum Streptophyta; class Magnoliopsida; order Poales; family Poaceae; genus Secale; species Secale cereale. The sequence goes on along the minus strand of LR738713.1, from coordinate 567,040,876 downwards.
AATGCATAACCCCAAAAGCGATAGTGGTAGATCGGTAAGAGACATCATCGATCGCACCATATCTAATAAAGTACGGTTATGACGTTCGGTCACACCATTACACTGTGGTGTTCCAGGTGGCGTGAGTAGTGAAACTATTTCACATTGTTTTTACTGAAGGCCAAACTCGATAACTCAAATATTTTATCTCTACGATCATATTGTAGAAACTCTTATTTTCTTGTTACGATGATTCTCCACTTCACTCTGAAATTCTTTGAACTTTTCAAATGTTTCAGACTTGTGCTTCATTAAGTAGATATACCCATATCTGCTCAAATCATTAGTGAAGGTCAGAAAATAACGATACCCGCCGCGAGCTTCAACACTCATTGGTCTGCATACATCAGCATGTATGATTTCCAACAAATCTGTTGCTTGCTCCACAGTTCCGGAGAACGGAGTTTTAGTCATCTTGCCCATGAGGCATGGTTCGCAAGCACCAAGTGATTCATAATCAAGTGATTCCAAAAGTCCATCATTATGGAGTTTCTTCATGCGTTTTACACCAATATGACCTAAACGATAGTGCCACAAATAATTTGCACTATCATTATTAACCTTGCATCTTTTTGGCTTCAATATTATGAATATGTGTATCACACGATCGAGATCCAACAAACTATTTTCATTGGGTGTATGACCATAGAAGGTTTTATTCATGTAAACAGAACAACAATTATTCTCTAACTTACATGAATAATCGTATTGCAAGAAACATGATAAAATCATATTCATGCTCAACACAAACACCAAATAACACTTATTTAGGTTCAACACTAATCCCGAAAGTATAGGGAGTGTACGATGGTGATCATATCAATCTTGGAACTATTTCCAATACACATCGTCACTTCATCCTTTAACTAGTTTCTGTTCATTATGCAATTCCCATTTCGAGTTACTACTTTTTAGCAACTGAACCAATATCAAATACCGAGGGGTTGCTATGAACACTAGTAAAATACACATCAATAATCTGTATATCAAATATACCTTTGTTCACTTTGCCATCCTTCTTATCCGCCAAATATCTAGGGCAGTTCCACTTCTAGTGACCATTTCCTTTGCAGTAGAAGCACTTAGTTTCAGGCTTGAGTTTAGCTTTGGGTTTCTTCACGGGAGTGACAACTTGCTTGTCATTCCTCTTGAAGTTCCCCTTCTATCCCTTTGCCCTTTACTTGAAACAAGTGGTCTGGTTAACCATCAACATTTGATGCTCTTTCTTGATTTCTACCTTCGCCGATTTCAGCATCGTGAAGAGCTCGGGAATTACTTTCGTCATCCCTTGCATATTATAGTTCATCACGAAGTTCTACTAACTTGGTGATAGTGTCTAGAGAACTTTGTCAATTACTATTTTATCTGGAAGATTAACTCCCACTTGATTCAAGCAATTGTACTACCCAGACAATCTGAGCACATGCTCACTGGTTGAGCTATTCTCCTCCATCTTGTAGGCAATGTACTATCAGAGGTTTTATACCTCTCGACATGGGCATGAGTATGAAATACTAATTTCAACTCTTGGAACATCTTATATGCTCCATGGCGTTCAAAACGTTTTTGAAGTCCCGGTTATAAGCCGTAAAGCATGGTGCACTAAACTATCAAGTAGTCATCATACTGAGCTTTTGTCAAAACGTTCATAACGTCTACATCTGCTCCTGCAATAGGTCTGTCACCTAGCGGTGCATCAAGGACATATTTCTCTGTGCAGCAATGAGGATAATCCTCAGATCACGGAACAATTCCGCATCATTGCTACTAACATCTTTCAACTTGGTTTTCTCTAGGAACATATGAAAAAATAAACGGGGAGCAACATCGCGAGCTATTGATCTACAACATAGATATGCTAATACTACCAGGACTAAGTTCATGATAAAATAAAGTTCAATTAATCATATTACTTAAGAACTCCCACTTAGATAGACATCCCTCTGGTCATCTAAATGATCACGTGATCCAAATCAACTAAACCATGTCCGATCATCACGTGAGATGGAGCAGTTTTCAATGGTGAACATCTTATGTTGATCATATCTACTATATGATTCACGCTCGACCTTTCGGTCTCCAGTGTTCCGAGGCCATATCTGTATATGCTAGGCTCGTCAAGTTTAACCCGAGTATTCTGCGTGTGCAAAACTGTCTTACACCCGTTGTATTTGAACGTAGAGCTTATCACACCCGATCATCACGTGGTGTCTCAGCACGAAGAACTTTCGCAACGGTGCATACTCAGGGAGAACACTTATACCTTGAAATTTAGTAAGGGATCATCTTATAATGCTACCGTCGTTCTAAGCAAAATAAGAAGCATAATAAGATAAACATCACATGCAATCAAAATATGTGACATGATATGGCCATCATCATCTTGTGCTTTTGATCTCCATCTCCAAAGCACCGTCATGATCACCTTCGTCACCGGCGCGACACCTTGATCTCCATCGTAGCATCGTTGTCGTCTCGCCAACTATTGCTTCTACGACTATCGCTACCGCTTAGTGATAAAGTAAAGCAATTACATGGCGGTTGCATTTCATACAATAAAGCGACAACCATATGGCTCCTGCCAGTTGCCGATAACATTACAAAACATGATCATCTCATACAAAGCCGTATAACTCATCATGTCTTGACCATATCACATCACAACATGCCCTGCAAAAATAAGTTAGACGACCTCTACTTTGTTGTTGCAAGTTTTACGTGGCTGCTACAGGCTTAGCAAGAACCGTTCTTACCTACGCATACAAAACCACAACGATGTTTCGTCAAGTATGTGCTGTTTTAACCTTCACAAGGACCGGGCGTAGCCACACTTGATTCAGCTAAAGTGAGAGAGACAGACACCCGCCAGTCACCTTTAAGCAACGAGTGCTTGTAACGGTGAAACCAGTCTCGCGTAAGCGTACGCGTAATGTCGGTCCGGGCCGCTTCATCTCACAATACCGCCGAAGCAAAGTATGACATGCTGGTAAGCAGTATGACTAGTATCGCCCACAACTCATTGTGTTCTACTCGTGCATATCATCTACGCATAGACCTGGCTCATGATGCCACTGTTGGGGAACGTAGTATTTTCAAAATTTCCCTACGATCACGCAAGATCTATCTACTAGATGCATAGCAACGAGAGGGGAGAGTGTGTCTACGTACCCTCGTAGACCGAAAGCGGAAGCGTTTATCAACGCGGTTGATGTAGTCGTGCACCTTCACGATCCGTCCCGATCTAGTACCGAACGTACGGCACCTCCGCGTTCAGCACACGTTCAGCTCGATGACGTCCTCGCCTTCTTGATCCAGCAAGACGGGCGAAGTAGTAGATGAGTTCCGGCAGCACGACGGCGTGGTGACGGTTGTTGATGAAGAACAATCTCTGCAGGGCTTCGCCAAGCACTACAGAAACTAGACGGAGGATAAACTAGAGGGTCGGGGTAGCCGGCACACGGCTTGGTGTATCTTGATGTGTCTTGGGTGCTAGCCCTACCCCTCTATTTATATGTTGAGCCTTGGGGTCGAAACTTGGAGTAAAAGCCTTCACAAAGTCGGTTTCACCCGAAAGGCAAGAGTCCTTCTCGGACTCCAGGGCCAGACGCCAGGGTTCCCGGCGTCTGGACCCAGACGCCAGGGACCCTGGCGTCTGGCCCCTGGACTCCGCAAAACTTCCTTTTGCGCTTTCCAAAAACCTTGTGTGCTTTCCCTTTTGGCCCAAATAACGTGTTCTCTTACCCAAACACTTCGGGAAACATCCGGAACCTCTTCCGGTGAATTCCGGAACCCTTCCGGAGGTCAAACACTATTATCTCATATATTAATCTTTATCTCCAGACCATTCCGGAGTTCCTCGTCATGTCCGTGATCACATCCTGGACTCCGAATAACATTCGGTCACCAACATACATAACTCATTAAATACTATATCGTCAACGAAACGTTAAGCGTGCGGACCCTACGGGTTCGAGAACTATGTAGACATGACCGAGACATCTCTCCGGTCAATAACCAATAGCGGAACCTGGATGCCCATATTGGCTCCTACATATTCTACGAAGATCTTTATCGGTCGAACCGCATAACAACATACGTTGTTCCTTTTGTCATCGGTATGTTACTTGCCCGAGATTCGATCGTCGGTATCACTATACCTAGTTCAATCTCGTTACCGGCAAGTCTCTTTACTCGTTCCGTAACACATCATCTCGTGACTAACTCATTAGTCTTTTGCTTGCAAGGCTTATTATGATGTGTGTTACCGAGAGGGCCCAGAGATACCTCTCCGACACTCGGAGTGACAAATCCTAATCTTGATCTATGCCAACACCATGAATACTTTCGGAGACACCTGTAGAGCATCTTTATGATCACCCAGTTACGTTGTGACGTTTGATAGCACACAAGGTGTTCCTACGGTATTCGGGAGTTGCATAATCTCATAGTCATAGGAACATGTATAAGTCATGAAGAAAGCAATAGCAGTAAAACTAAACGATCAAAGTGCTATGCTAACGGATGGGTCTAGTCCATCACATCATTCTCCTAATGATGTGATCCCGTTGATCAAATGACAACTCATGTCTATGGCTAGGAAACATAACCATCTTTGATCAATGAGCTAGTCTAGTAGAGGCATACTAGGGACATACTGTTTTGTCTATGTATTCACACATGTACTAAGTTTCCGGTTAATACAATTCTAGCATGAATAATAAACATTTATCATGATATAAGGAAATAAATAATAACTTTATTATTGCCTCTAGGGCATATTTCCTTCACCTAGTAAGCCTCTAGTTGACTAGCTCGTTGATCAACAGATGGTCACAGTTTCCTGACCATGGATATTGGATGTCATTGATAACGGGATCACATCATTAGGACAATGATGTGATGGACAAGACCCAATCCTAAGCCTAGCACAAGATCGTGTAGTTCGTATGCTAAAGCTTTTCTAAATGTCAAGTATATTTTCCTTAGACCATGAGATTGTGCAACTCCCGGATACCGTAGGAATGCTTTGGGTGTACCAAACGTCACAATGTAACTGGGTGGCTATAAAGGTGCACTACAGGTATCTCCGAAAGTGTCTGTTGGGTTGGCACGAATCGAGACTAGGATTTGTCACTCCGTGTAACGGAGAGGTATCTCTGGGCCCACTCGATAGGACATCATCATAATGTGCACAATGTGATCAAGGAGTTGATCACGGGATGATGTGTTACGGAATGAGTAAAGAGACTTGTCGATAACGAGATTGAACAAGGTATCGGGATACCGACGATCGATTCTCGGGCAAGTACTATACCGGTCGACAAAGGGAATCGTATACGGGATTAATTGAATCCTTGACATCGTGGTTCATCCGATGAGATCATCATGGAACATGTGGGAGCCAACATGGGTATCCAGATCCCGTTGTTGGTTATTGACCGGAGAGTTGTCTCGGCCATGTCTGCATGACTCCCGAGCCCGTAGGGTCTACACACTTAAGGTTCGATGACGCTAGGGCTATAGGGAAAGTATGCACGCGGTTACCGAATGTTGTTCGGAGTCCCGGATGAGATCTCGGATGTCACGAGGAGTTCCGGAATGGTCCGGAGGTAAAGATTCATATATGGGAAGTCCCGTTTTGGTCACCGGAAAAGTTTCGGGCGCTATCGATAGCGTACCGGGACCACCGGGTGGGGCCACCGGCCCCAGAGGGCTGCGTGGGCCAAGTGTGGGAGGGGACCAGCCCCATGTGGGCTGGTGCGCCCCCCCCCCCCCCCCCCCCCCCCCCCCC
>LR738713.1:566987186-567025966 GCA_902687465.1 Secale cereale | reverse complement strand
CTCTCCCAAAAGACGATAAAACAGCTATGTGAGGTAAACAAATTACAGCTGGGCAATTGACAGGACCACGAACGCAAACCAATGCTGACTACATTGCAAGAAAGGTTGAGGTTCAAAGCATGGGCGGTACGCCAAAGTAAGTAGACCGAAATCCATCAATGCCTACTACTAATCATCCACCTTGAGATATCTATCCAGAACATCTCGCTGGTATTAAGTTGCGAGTCCCACCCATAGTGTAAGCTCAATGCAACAGACAACTGCATTAAAAGAACTTTGCATAAAGTAAACAATCCTTGCACCCGCGGGCACAAGCACCGTTGTTTTCCCCCTTGTGGCAACAGCACATCCCCTAGACTCATGTTTCTGTCACTCAAGCTAGTCATCGAGGGGCATGAACCCACAATCGAGCATAACGTTCCCTCTTGGAGTCACTACCTATTACTCGGCCAAAGCAATAAATAACAACGGAGAACATGCAAGAATTACTTATGAACAAAAATATAAAAGAGGTAGATCAAATATATTACTCAAGATCAATCTGAACATAATCTCATAATCCATCGGATCCCAGCAAACTCAACATAGCAACAGCATAAGGATTACGTAGGTGCCTCGATCATGTAGGGCAGCTCACGAGGACTAATTAGTGAAGCACAAGAACGGAGGAGAACATCACATAGCTACTGGTCATGGACTCATGGTCCAAGGGAGACTACTCACGAGTCATCCGGGAGGCGTCCATGGTGGTGGAGAAGCTCCCGGTGGTGATCCTCCCCTCCGGCAGGGTGCCGGGAAGAGTTCTCCTGGTGCTCCCTATCTTGGAAGCGGCGGTGGCGGCGGAACAGAGATGGGATCGCGAAAAGAGTTCCTGTTCTGAGGGTTACGGAGGACCCTTTAAATATATGCCAAAGTAGGGCATCGGGGGAGTTTCGGGGGGCCCAGGAGCCCCCCGGCGCGGCCCAGGGGGGGCGCGCCGCCAGGGCGCCTGGAGCCCTGGTGGCCCCCCGCCCCCCAGGCTGCCCTTCGGACGCAGTGTTGTTTCCGGATCGCTGATTTTTTATATAATTTTTCTGGATTTTTCTCGGCAGTTCTCGAAACGTGAAAACCTGAAATACAAAAACAGCCGAAAACAGAAACTGGCACTGGGGTGCACTGGATTAGTAAGTTAGTCCAAATATGATCAAAAGTGTATGGAAGTGTATGAATAGCATAGCAATATCACCCAAAAGTGGCATGGAGCAAGCAGAAATTATAGATACGTTTTGGACGTATCAGTGACCACCGAGGTCCTTTATGGTTCCTTTGGAGCCATTCAAGAACAAAGTATCCAAGCCAAGGAGACAAGGCCCCGGCAAGAGGAGCTTGCCGGGAAGGCCACTCAAGGCACAAGACCAACTCAAGGCGCAAGACCCTGGCAAGAGGAGCTTGCCGGGAAGGCCACTCAAATCATCTCAAGGAACTTGCCGCGACGCGCCACGCGTCCCGGCAAGGCCCGATGAGCGACAAGCTCCCGGAAGCGACAAGATAGCGACCGCGGCAAGGCGCTTGCCGCGGCAAGTTTCCACTCAGTACCCGCGCTCCAGCACATCCACCCACGTGTCGCTCTGGGATCCTCCCAGGCGTACGTGGCGGAAGGTTGTGCAGCCGAGGGTACGCGGTGGCAAGCGGCGATGACAAGGATGCCATCGTGGCGAACGGTGGCGCCCCTGACGGCCCTTTTTGCACTGTTTGGGCGACGTCGATGGCCATTTAATGCCCTTGTCCCTTGCCATCAGGGTTAGGTATAAAACACCGTACCACCTACCACACTTTTCCCATTTTTACCCTCAACTGCGCTGCCACCTGTCGGTGACCCCTTGAGCATATAAAAGGAGGCCCATGCACAACGTAGAGGGGGGTTAGACATTCAAACACTCTCACGCTCGGTCTCGTTAGCCGCTGAGAAGTACTATAGCTTCCAGCGCTCCCGAGCCAAGAACTCAATACAAACCAAAGCAGGAGTAGGGTTTTACGCATCCGTGCGGCCCGAACCTGGGTAAACTGCTCGTGTGCCTCGCCTCGATCTGCTCTTTGTGCAATCTCCGCCCCCTGTCGTACCGAAAAGGGGCTCCGTCCCCATAGGTGTTCGTGGGTGGATCAGTTTCCCCGACATCTTTGGCGCGCCAGGTAGGGGGTGCGTCGAGGTTGTGTGAACCTGATCCGGCGTTCACACGAGCTAGATCTCCACCATCTTCATCAACATGCCGCCGAAGAAGAAGGCTTCGGAGGCAGCTGGTCCGTCCGCGTCGATCCCACCACCGCTGGAGCCAACGGCTGGTGGAGTAGACGCCGGCGGAAGAACGGACGTCGATGAGGGAACTCACGGTGCCGCCAGGTCCAAGGACAAGGCTGCGCTGCCCATCGGCGGCGTAGCCGGCTCCCACGACGACCGGGCGCACTCTAAGACCTCGGCGTCCGTGCATGCACCGCGCCCATCTCAGGAGGCGCGGGACCGGCAGCGTTATGGTACTCACGGTACCATACGCTTGCTGGGCCAAGGTCAAGCTGGTGGGTCCCGGAATGCTCAAGACCAACATGCACGCCAACACGCTGGCACGAGCAAGGCACGGTCGCCTGGACGGGATACTGCTCTTTCTAACGTAGTTAGAAGTCCGAGCATATCCCGCTCCTCGCACCGCTCGCCACCGCTACCCACCACTCCAGCAGAAGCTCTGGCACGAGCTCAACTGCTCCTAGACTTCCCTCCAGCGGCAGACAAGGCCGACGACTGGAGGGCCACCATTCAGAGTCTCATCGCCTTCGCCAACGGCGACACTCCGCGGCAACCGAGCACATCGCAGCCACGGCAAGTCAGCCAGGCGCGGGCCGATGGCGACAAGACTGGTGGGGGTGCAACCACCATGCACTCTCCGCCCCGGAGGCCAAATCGCCGACTCGCTAGATCAACATCGACGACGACTCCACTACGTCATCAGATCCACGAGCTCGTCGCGATCAGCGCCAAGTTCTCCACGAACGACAGCAAGAAGATGCTCGTACTCGCATCGAGCGTCGAAGAGAAGCGCGGCGTCAATCAGACCAGCGCGCTAGGCCCACTATCGACATGCATGCGCCAGGGGGACCAGGCGACTTGCCGTACGTGGTAGGTTGTCCTGCGTTCACTCGTGAGCTGCGGCAAGTCCAGTGGCCCAGCATGAAGAATTTCAAACCCGACGTACCGAAGAAGTACGACGGCAAGACGCATCCGTCGGAGTTCCTCAGCATCTACACCATCGCGGTGCAAGATGCTGGGGGGCGGGACGACAAGATCCTTGCCAACTACTTCCCTCTGGTACTCAAACCCAACGTCAGATCCTGGCTCATGCACTTGCCGGACAACTCCATATCTTCTTGGGCAGACTTGTGCCATCAGTTTGTTGGCCCCTTTACAGGCGGCCACAAACCCCATGGCCAAGAGAGTGACCTTCACCTGCTCGCCCAGAAGGAAGGAGTACCTCTGCGCAAGTATATCCAGAGATTCAGCCGTGTACAGCACAACATCCCAGACGTCCACCCTGCCGCGGTCATCAGCGCGTTCCATCAGAACGTGCACAACCGCAGGATGAGGGAGGAGATGGCGATGTGCAAGATCAGGGATGTCAGTGAGCTTTATGCCCTAGCCGACAAGTGCGCACGTGCTGAGAAGGGGAGAAAACTCCCCGGAGAGGATACAGGAGCAGGAGGATCTGACAGCGAGGATGCCGCCCTGGGAAAGAAAAACCGGCGGCGGAACAACAAGAAGAAGAAAAGCAAAGAGGTGCTAGTAGTTGAGCAGTCCGGCAACGGAGGTGGCGCGGACAAGGCCAAAGTTGGTAGCTTCGGCAGGGAGACTGCCGCATGCACCAACTGCCAGGCCGTGGCGGCCGCCGACAAGCAGGACGGCACCGACAAGCAGTATTGCAAGATCCACCGCACCAAGGGTCATGACCTCCAGAACTGCAAGAGGGTAGAATAGCTCGTCGAGCAGCAGAAGGCTGAGTACGAGCGACACGACAAGGAGAAGGCCCAAGGAGGTGATGGAGGGTCCGGCAAGAAGCGGACATTCGCCGGCCGGGGAGGACGCCGCGGCAAGGCCAAGCAGCGGCAAGGAGATAGACCTCCCCGTGGCCGCGACAAGGATGAAGACAACGACGACGATGAAGACATGGAGGACGTTGAGACCAGTGAGCAGGAGTTCCAGAAAGCCACAGAAGTCTTGTGCATTGATGGCGGTGCTTCTCTACATACTTCACACCGCCAACTCAAACAGTGGGTGCGGGAAGTTAATGCAGCAGAACCACCTGTCGAATCGTGCAAGCTTCTGAAGTGGTCCAGCACGCCTATCATCTTTGATATTGAGGACCACCCTGATCGCACAACTGCGGTCGGGTGCTTGCCGATGTTGGTTTCACCAACTATCCGCAACCTCAAGGTCACTAAGATGTTAGTTGACGGCGGGGCCGGCTTGAATCTGATCTCCTCCACGGTACTCCAGAAACTCCAGATCCCTGACAGCGAGCTCGAAGAGACCGGCACATTCCAAGGAATAAACCCGGGAAGGAGCAAGCCGAAGGGGAAGATCACGCTGCTAGTGACGTTTGGCGGGGAGCTGAACTTCAGGACCGAGAGGGTCACTTTTGACGTAGCTGATTTTCCATTGCCTTACAATGGGATACTCGGCCGTCCAGCACTCGCCAAGTTCATGGCGGCCTCTCACTACGCATACAACATGCTGAAGATGCCCGGCCCGATAAGCGTCATCTCTGTCCCTGGCGACAAGAAGGATGCTCTTATCTGCGCCGACAAGATCTACCAGGATGCAGCAGCCGCAACAGATCGCAAGACACTTGCCGCTGAAGCTCCCGGGGGGAAGGAGAAGACCAAGTCCGGCAAGAGCTCTGGGGCCCACTCCGGCAAGCGCACCTCTTCGGAGTGCTGCGCCGCCGTCGAGGACGCACCATCGAGCTCCACCGGCAAGTGTAAGAAGACGATGGCGGCTCCACCAGAGACCAAGAAGGTGTCCGCCAAGGAGGACGGCACTGGTGGTACCTTCACCATCAGTGCCACGCTTGACCCTAAATAGGAAAGCGCGCTCGTTGCTTTCCTGCGAGCGAACGTCGACGTGTTTGCATGGCAACCGTCTGACATCCCCGGTGTTCCCAGGAAAGTGATTGAGCACAAGCTTGCCGTCTGTCCTCATGCGCGGCCCGTCAAGCAGAAAGTCAGAAAACAAGCAGTGGAGCGCCAAGAGTTCATCACAGAAGAAATCAAGAAGTTGGAAGCAGCAGGCCTTGTCAGAGGAGTGCTCCATCCTACGTGGTTGGCCAATCCTGTAGTCGTGCGCAAGGCAAACGGGAAATGGAGGCTTTGTATCGACTTCACCGATGTGAATAAAGCTTGTCCCAAAGACCCATTTCCCTTGCCGCGCATTGACCAGATTGTTGACTCCACGGCCGGATGTGACCTGCTTTCATTTCTTGACGCATACTCAGGGTACCATCAAATCTTCATGGCAGAAGAGGATGAAGAGAAGACCGCATTCATCACTCCATGTGGCACGTACTATTTCGTATGGATGCCTTTCGGATTGAAGAATGCTGGTTCAACGTTTGCAAGGGTAGTCCATACCGCTTTTGAGCCACAGATTCCTAGGAATGTGGAAGCCTACATGGATGACATAGTGGTCAAGAGCAAGGACAGGGCTACTCTGATCCAAGATTTAGAAGAGACTTTTGCAAATCTGCGCAAGATCCAGCTCAAGCTCAACCCCGAGAAGTGCGTGTTTGGAGTCCCTTCCGGCAAGCTTCTCGGGTTCTTCGTGTCTCAGAGGAGGATTGAAGCCAATCCCGACAAGATCAAGGCCATTGAGCAGATCGAAGCACCGAAGCGCATCAAGGATGAACGAAGACTTGCCGGTTGCGTGGCTGCTCTCAACAGGTTTATCTCTAAGTCTGCTGAGCGCGCCCTGCCGTTTTTCAAAATTTTGAAAAAGGCAGGTCCAATGAAATGGACTCCGGAAGCGGAGGCTGCGCTGCAAGACTTGAAGAGGTACATGTCCTCCACTCCAATACTTGTCGCACCTAAGCCACAAGAGAAGTTGCTGCTGTATCTAGCGGCAACCAATCAAGTGGTTAGTGCTGCAATAGTAGCGGAGAGGGAGGCAGACGACGAGCCAGCAACCGCGGCAAGCGCATCCAGCGACAAGCATGGGGCTTCCCCGACAAGCTCTGGTCCCGACAAAGATGGATCTGCGCAGACGCAAGAGGAGATACGGAAGAAAATGGTGCAGCGCCCAGTTTACTTTGTCAGCTCCCTTCTGCGGGGGGCTAGGTCAAGGTACTCTGGTGTGCAAAAGTTGCTTTTCGGCCTTCTCATGGCCTCGAGAAAGCTGTGCCATTACTTCCAAGCACATGAGATCATAGTTGCCACTCGCTTTCCGCTGAAGAGGATACTACAGAATCCGGAAGCAACAGGCAGGATTGTTGAGTGGGCACTGGAACTGTCAAGCTTTGGCCTCAAGTTTGAAAGTACTTCAACTATCCAAAGCAGAGCATTGGCATAATTCATAGCAGAGTGGACGCCAACACCAGACGAAGAGATCCCAGAAACAAGCATCCCCGTCAAGGAAGCAAGCAAAGAGTGGCTGATGTACTTTGATGGTGCCTTTTCGCTGCAAGGCGCCGGGGCTGGCGTGCTGCTTGTCGCACCCATCGGAGAGCACCTCAAGTACGTAGTCTAGATGCACTTTCCCAAGGAGCAAGTGACAAACAATACTGCAGAGTATGGGGGTTTGCTTGCCGGTCTCAAGATCACGGCAGACCTTGGGATCAAGAAGCTCATTGTCAGGGGTGACTCGCAGCTTGTCGTCCGCCAAGTGAACAAGAGTTACCAGAGTCCGTTGATGGAAGCTTACGTCGATGAAGTGAGAAAGCTTGAAGAACACTTTGACGGCCTACAGATGGAGCATGTACCAAGAGCTCAGAACGACATCGCCGACAGCCTGTCAAAGTGTGCCGCACTTAAGTTACCTGTGGAACCAGGGATCTTTGTGCTCAAGCTGACTCAACCGTCCATAACACCATCGACTGGACAGAGCAAGAAGAGAAAGTTGATTTCTGGTGACTATTTTCCGGCAGAGCTCCTCGAAGCCGCCGCCAAGAAGGTCCCCAAGATCAACGCCAAGAGTCCTGAGGAGCAATCTGCTCCGGGGAGCCCTAGGGTTTGTTTCGTTGCAGCAGAGGCTCCCGACAAGTTTTGCTCCGGCAAGCTTGCCGGGGAACATCAAGCTCCGGCTGAGACACAGGTTCTCGCCGTAGAAGCGGATGTTCCCGCAGCAGCAGATGTGCCTTTAGTCCTTGTTGTCGAGCCACAGGCTCCAGCATGGGCGCAGCAGATTGTCCGTTTCCTTCAGACAGGAGAACTTCCCGAAGAGCAAGAAGAAGCTGAAAGAGTAGCCCGGCAGTCAAGTATGTACCAGTTTGTCGACAACACACTGTACAGAAGAAGACTCAACGGTGTGAAATTGAAGTGTATTCCCCGGGAAGATGGACAAAAGCTGTTGGCAGAGATACATGGAGGCATATGTGGTCACCACATTGGCGCAAGAGCACTTGCCGGCAAAGCAATCCGGCAAGGTTTCTTTTGGCCGGAGGTCCTCCAGGATGCAACTGCACAAGTAACCAAGTGTGAAGCGTGCCAGTTCCATTCCAAGCAGATACACCAGCCAGCTCAAGTTCTCCAGATGATCCCTTTATCCTGGCCATTTTCGGTCTGGGGGCTCGACATCCTCGGCCCCTTTCCCCGCGCAGCCGGGGGCTTTGAGTACTTGTACGTTGCAATCGACAAGTTCACAAAGTGTCCAGAAGTGGAACCAGTGAGGAAGGTGACCGCACAGTCAGCAGTCAAGTTCTTCAGGTCGATTGTTTGCCGCTTCGGGATCCCCAACAGGATCATCACCGACAACGGCACGCAATTCACGAGCCGCACCTTCATGCAGTACGTCCAAGATCTTGGCGCCAAGGTCTGCTTCGCTTCTGTTGCTCACCCGAGAAGCAACGGTCAAGCGGAGAGGGCAAATGCTGAAGTGTTGCGTGGCCTCAAGACCAGAACTTTCGACAAGCTGCACAAGTGCGGAAGAAACTGGATCGAGGAGCTGCCGGTGGTTCTTTGGTCGATCAGGACGACGCCAAATCGAGCCACTGGACAGACACCTTTCGCTCTAGTCTATGGAGCAGAGGCACTTCTCCCCACGGAACTCGTATACGGGTCACTTCGAGTGCTCGCTTATGATGAGATCGAGCAAGAGAAGCTGCGACAAGATGACGCGCCGCTCCTTGAGGAAGATCGTCTTCAGGCTGTGGTACGAGCTGCTCGCTACCAGCAAGCTTTGCGCCGCTACCATAGCCACAAAGTTAACGCCAGAAGTCTCGAGGAAGGCGACCTTGTTCTTCGGCGCGTTCAGTCCGCCAAGAATTCCAACAAGTTGACGCCGAAGTGGGAAGGCCCTTATCGGGTGAAACAAGTCACTAGGCCTGGCGCTGTCCGCCTTGAGACCGAAGATGGCTTTCCGGTGAGCAACTCCTGGAACATTGAACATCTTCGTAAGTTTTACCCGTAAGGCGCGGTTGCCGTGATCCGCTCCGGCAACCACCTTTTGTACAAGTCTTGCCGCTGTTGCATGTAATCATTTGTACAAAGCGGGGCGCAGACCCCGTGCATCAGTAAAGCTCATGTGCCTCGCACGTCTTGTCATTTCATGCTTTCTATATTTTGCATGTGTTATCTGACACTTTGTGCAGCACCTACCCCCGGTAAGCAATAACGAGCCCAAAGGCTCCATATCTGTATTTTCTCTTCTTTCTTTTTTCTCAAGGAAAGGAAGGTTCCCTCGCGCACAAGTTTGCCGGGGGGAGGAGAAGATAGTGGTATGGACCAGGCGCCGTTCAAGAAAGTTTCGCCTTGCCAGGAAGCAGACGACACAAAAGCTAAGTTGCCAAAGTTTGAGCAATCCGATTTTTAAATTTTTAAGTTATCTTCCTTGAACGACCGCGCTTTGTATGGAAAACTTGTGCGCGGAGGAACCTACTCGTAGCTAGTTGCGCCCTTACTTTGTTTCGAGTCCGCTCAACGACTTAAGTGTGCTGCGACTAGTGTCGCGCCCTTACTTTGTTTTCGAGCACGCTCAACAACTTAAGTGTGCTGCAACTAGTTGCGACAAGGTTTCTTGTCGGTAACGGCACCACCAGCAGGCTGCTAACGTTCCGCACTCAGCGCTCGCGGCAAAGGTGCCCGCGCCGGCAAGCTCCCTAAAAGCGTAGGGCAGAAACATACAAAGCAAGGGATCAAGTAAAGGAAATAACGTTGCAGTTACTACCCAAAATAAAGTTATATTACAAGATGACTTGTCGCAGTTCTAATAGACTGTTTTTCATAACATGGCTGACAGCGACAAGGAAAGAAGAAAATAAGCGGCCTAATCTGCGCGATCGCCCTCGACCCTCTTGATGCCGCTCACCTTGTCCACAATGGGTGCGACAAGGGCCTTGAGCGCCTCCAGATCGGCGTCCTGCGGCAGGGACCTGAGGACGTTGGTGAGGTTGAGGCCCGGATTGCGGAAGGCCACCTTCATCAGCACCTTTTGAAGGGCTCCCGTGCAAAGCTTGCGCGACTCATCCGCCAATTGCTTTGGGATCCTCTCCCGGAGCTGCTGGAGGGCCGTCGCCACGCCTTTGAAGAATAGGGTGAGCTTGGTGCTGGGGTGGAGATTCTCGTCGGAGGAATACCCAAGATACTCCGCCCCCAGCTGCGCCAGCTCCTTGTCGATATCCACGGCGGCGTTCACTAGACCCTCCGTCCAGTGCTCGACGGTCGCCCTAAAGTTGTTCTGAGTGACGGCAGCGCTCACCAGCAGCGCCTTCTCGGCCTTGACCTCTTCCTTTAGGGCCGCCTCCCGCTCCTTGGCGCCGTCCAGCGTCTTGGTCAAAGTGATTAGCTTCAACTCAAGATCAGAATTGGAGTTCTTGACGGCGGCAAGCTCCTTGCCCTTCTCGGCGAGGCGAACCTGCAGCTCAGAGTGGTTGTGGGCGTCCTTCTCCCGCTCAAGCTTGAGCGCGGCGATCTCTTCGCCTCTCGCCTTGAGGTCGGCCTCCAGCTGTGCCACCTTTGTCTCCAGCTCCTTCTTGGCGGTCTCGGCGGCTGCGACAGCGTCCTTTGCTTCCTGGAGTGCCCCGCCAAGTGATTGCTCGCGCGCGGCAAGCTTATCCTCGTGGCTGTCGAGGTTGACCTTCCGCTGCGCCAGCTCGCCTTCTCGTGTGGATAGCTTCTCGGCGGCAAGCCGCTGCTGTTCTTCAACCTCTGCCTTCTCGAGGAAGAAGGCCGTCTGCTCTTCGGCGAGTTGCTCCCGCTCCTCCGCCAGGGACCGGAGAGCTGCCTGGTTGAGGGCCCGGAGCTCCTCCGCGCACTTCTCAATGTCAGCTCCCGCCTTGGCGGCCAGCGCTTCGCGGGACTCCAGCTTGGCCTGTCGGGCGCGGTAGAGCGACAGCAGCTTACGCAGCAGCCGCTCCTCCTCGGGCTTGCCGATGCTGCTGCTTGGCGCGTCAACGAGCGTCAGCCCGGCGGAAGAAAGTACCTCTTCGTCGAAGATTTCTCCCTCGACCGGCGCCCTGGAGCTCGACGCCCAGGGGAGCTTGATGAAGACCCCGTCGCTGGCCTTCAAGTAGGCGCCTGGCTCGGGCTCCTCGGAGCCTGGGGCTGCGGCAGCGGCGGAGGGATCGGCGGTCGGCGTAGCGCCTGGCGCTCCTGCGGCCTCAGGGTCGTCAGTGCGATCGCCGGACCCCTCGCCGGCTGCTACGGCAGCAGCCTTGGCGGCCTCGTCGCCGGCGAGATCGTCAGCACCGGCCGCTTCTTCGGTGGCAGCGACGTCGCCGGTGTTGCCGCGCGCGTTCTCTTCATCAGCAACCTCTGTCTCCATCGGCTCCGCGGCAGATGGATCTGACGGCCGAAGAGGGGAGAAAAAGTCAAGCAAATATCCAAAAAAGAAGAATCAAAAGAAGAAAAGCCCAAGGAAAGTTTGAAGCAAAGGGATTACCTGCGCGGGCCGGCTCCTCGATGAGGATCCTTGCCGGGGAGCTCTCCCTCGGCGGCGTGGTTGTAGTCCCCACCGGCGGAGGGCCACTGGTGCTGTCCCTCGCCGGGGAACTCGCCCTTGGCGGAGGACTCCTCCTTGCCGAAGAACCTCCCCTCGGCGGCGTGGTTGAAGCAGATGGCACGACGGGGACGGTCTCCGGGCGCTCCTGATGTGTCTGCTCTGCTCCTACACAAATCAACAAACAAGACGTCAACAAAGAGAGAACGCCCACGCGCACCTAACAGCAGAAAGTGAACTATACACTTACGCTGGGGGCTGCTCTGAAGATCAGTTGCCGGATCCGGCAAGTTTGTCTCAGGCGCACACCCTGCTGTCGCGGCGGGCTCGTCCTCGATGACAATCACTCGGACCTTGGCTCTCTTTGCCGCCCTTTGGGCCAGAATTCTAAAAAAAGGAACAGGTTCAGAGTAAGGCAACTGAGATACAAGACAAAGAACAGCAGAAAATCGAAGAAATACAAGAACGACAAAGACTTACTCTTCTTCTTCCTCGTCGGAGCTGAGCGCGGAGAAGTCGAAGTCTGGCTCACGCGTCCCGGCGCGAGGAGGCGGAGGAGTAGGCTCCCTTGGCCGCTTGGCGGGAGCAGTGGCGGTGGTCTGAGATGGCCCCGCTCCGGCTGCCTCTGAGGCGTGGGGAGCGGCAGGAGCAGAAGCAGTGGTCCGAGAAGATCCCGCTCCAGCTACTGCAGAAGCGCGAGGTGCTCCCGCGGCAGCCTTGCTTGCCGCGGTGGCGCGTGTCGCGCGGCGCGGCGGCTGTTGACCCGTCTGCCGCTCCGTCACGTCCCCGGCCTTGCGGAGACGCCTTCTTAGTGGAGCTGGAGGCTCTGCTGGTGGTGGCGAGCTGCCTGAAGACGAGGAGGAAGAGGAGTCGATCTCCAGCGAGCCGCTCATGTCCTCGGCGGGCCCGCTCGACTCGACG
This sequence comes from Secale cereale, assembly GCA_902687465.1. Classification (NCBI taxonomy): domain Eukaryota; kingdom Viridiplantae; phylum Streptophyta; class Magnoliopsida; order Poales; family Poaceae; genus Secale; species Secale cereale. Next base: position 567,013,881 of record LR738713.1, on the reverse strand, counting down.
CCCTGCTCGGCAGGCTCGCTTGACTCGGCGTCTTGCCTGGCAAGCTTCCCCGCGTTGAGAAACACCTCTCGCTCGGCAAGGCTTGCCGCCTCCGCTGCCTCCGCCTCCTCCACGGTGTATCCGAACTCGCCCGCGGCCGCGGCTGCCGCCGCCTCCTCCAGCCTGGTGGCGATGTACGCCATCTCCTTGTTGGTGGTGTCGTGGGTGAGGCCCTTCTTCTCGTCGGCGCAAATCGGCGTTTCCTCCAAGTTGTCAAAGAACTCCTGCACGGCTTCATCGGCAGGCTCTTGCCAAGTTGGGTCGATCCCGTGCGAGTCGCACAGCGGCATCATTGCACGGATGCGGCTGAGCGCGGAGTTATTGCACAACGGAACGACGCCTTGCGGCAACCTAAAGACTTCGGGATGATCGGGGCCATACTTGACCAGCTCCTGGAGCATCCCGTTAAGCTCCAGGACAGTGAAGTTGAAGTTGAGGCCTGGGCGCAGCCTCATGATATCTGCCGCGTTCTCGAACTCCCAGGCGGGCCTCTTCCTCTCCTGCAGGGGGGGCGATGCGGCGGCGGAGAAAGTCTGCGCCAACTGCGCCTACAGTGAGCTTGGCGCGCCTGAGGCGAAGGATCCGGGCAGTGGCAATCTTCAATCTACTGTCTTCCGGGGCCAAGTCACTCCAGTCGTTGCCGCGTACTACTGGGGCTTGGCGCCGGGCGGTGAATGGCTGCGGGTTCTCCTCTACAATCCAACACCAGTCTGCTCTCCATTCATCCCATTTGCCGCGGAGCTCTCCTTCCAGATAAGCTTCCTTCTTGTGCGTCCTCGAGATCCAAGAGACGCCGCCAGACAAAGGCTCTCCTCTCTCAACTCGGGGCGTGAAGTAGTGGCGGAAGAGGGCGACATTGGGATGGACTCCGACAAAGTTTTCGCAGAGATGTGCGAAAACTGCCATGGTCAGAATGGTGTTGGGGGTGAAGTCAAGGAGGTGGAACCCGTAGGTGTTCATGATGTCGCAGAAGAATTCAGAGAAAGGCGGGCAGAGCCCGCAGTAGAAGAACAAGGCAAAGAACGCATATCCGTTCGGAGCCGTTTCGCAAGCAATGGCTCGGAGTACCTTGGTGCGCGGATGCGCCCGCATCTCCCCCGACCAGAAGAGATAGAAGTTCTCCCTCAGCTTCCTCGCGGCAAGCTTGGGGGGGGGGGAAGACAGCACGCTTCTTTTGCAGGGCCACGAGCCGCAGCGCCTCGGCCGACTTCGCGGTCTTCCCCTTCTCGCCTTTCGGAGCCATGGCGGAAGCGGTGAGGGAGGTCGACGGCGCTGGTGGTGCTGGTGGCGACGGGGGGCGGAGCGCTGCTCTCTTTCAAGCTTTGGGAGGAAGGGGAGCGGCGGAGGTTTTCGAGGAGTAGCAACGGGCGGATAGACAAACTGCCCCTGTTTCCCCTGCTTATAAGGGGGGAGGGGGCGGACGTTCCGCATTTCCGATTAAAGAAGCCACCCACGATCTCTCCCACGACGCCGCGATCGACGCGTGCCGTTAGGGGAGGGCACGGTGGATACGGAGTAAGATACGGTGTGACCCAGGCTGCGCGTGCCCGTGCACTGTTTTGGGCCTGGCCCAATAGCGCTCGGCACCGTGTATGGCCCAGGCCCGGGGGCTCTTGTTGGTGTACTAAAGTAGGGGTACCCTTAGTATCCCGAACTTGTGCACGGGCAGTCGCAGCACCCCGCGGCAGGGCTTGCCGGGTGACCACCAAGGTCCTTTATGGTTCCTTTGGAGCCATTCAAGAACAAAGTATCCAAGCCAAGGAGACAAGGCCCCAGCAAGAGGAGCTTGCCGGGAAGGCCACTCAAGGCACAAGACCAACTCAAGGCGCAAGACCCTGGCAAGAGGAGCTTGCCGGGAAGGCCACTCAAAGCATCTCAAGGAACATGCCGCGATGTGCCACGCGTCCCGGCAAGGCCCGGTGAGCGACAAGCTCCCAGAAGCGACAAGATAGCGACCACGGCAAGGCTCTTGTCGCGGCAAGTTTCCACTCAGTACCCGCGCTCCAGCACATCCACCCACGTGTCGCTCTGGGATCCTCCCAGGCGTACGTGGCGGAAGGCTGTGCAGTCGGGGGTACGCGGTGGCAAGCGGCGATGATAAGGATGCCATCGTGGCGAACGGTGGCGCCCCTGACGGCCCTTTTTGCACTGTTTGGGCGACGTCGATGGGCATTTAATGCCCTTGTCCCCTGCCGTCAGGGTTAGGTATAAAACACCATACCACCTACCACACTTTTTCCATTTTTACCCTCAACTGCGCTGCCACCTGTCGGTGACCCCTTGAGCATATAAAAGGAGGCCCATGTGCAACGTAGAGGGGGGTTAGACATTCAAACACTCTCACGCTCGGTCTCGTTAGCCACTAAGAAGTACTGTAGCTTCCAGCGCTCCCGAGCCAAGAACTCAATACAAACCAAAGCAGGAGTAGGGTTTTACGCATCTGTGCGGCCCGAACCTGGGTAAACTGCTCGTGTGCCTCGCCTCAATCTGCTCTTTGTGCAATCTCCGCCCCCTGCCGTATTGAAAAGGGCTCCGTCCCCATAGGTGTTCGTGGGTGGATCAGTTTCCCTGACACCGGTTCAGTTGCTATTATTAGTGACTTGAAGCAAAAGCTACGGACTGAATGGAGACTAGCTAAGGGCGAGGTGACGATGTGTGTTGGAAGTGTTTCCAAGGTTGATAAGATCACCATCGCACGCTCCCTCTACCATCGGGATTGGTGTTGAACCTAGATAAATGTTATCAGGTGTCTACGTTGAGCATGAATATGATTAGATCATGTTCATTGCCATATGGTTATTCATTTAAGTTAGAGAATAATGGTTATTCTGTTTACATGAATAATACCTTTATGGTCATGCACCCAATGGTTTATTGAATCTCGATCATAGTAATACACATGATAATAATATTAACGCCAAAAGATGTAGAGTTAATAATGATAGTACCACTTTCTTGTGGCACTGCCGCTTAGGTCATTTTGGCATAAAATGCATGAAGAAACTCCATGCTGATGGATGTTTGGAGTCACTTGATTTTGAATCGCTTGACACATGCGAGCCATGCCTCATGGGCAAGATGACTAAGATCCTGTGTTCAGGTACAATGAAACGGGCAAGTGACTTGTTGGAAATCATACATGCTGATGTGTGTGATCCAATGAGAATTAAGGCGTGTGGTGGATATCGTTATTTTCTCATCTTCACTAACGATTTGAGTAGATATGGGTATATTTACTTAATGAAGCAAAAGTCTGAAACGTTTGAAAAGTTCAAGCAATTTCAGAGTGAAGTTAAGAATCATCATAACAAGAAGATCATGTTCCTACGATCTGATCAAGGGGGGATTTTCTGAATTATGAGTTTGGCAATCACTTAAGACATTGTGGAATTGTTTCGCAATTGAAGCCACCTGGAACACCACAGTGTAATGGTGTGTCCGGATGTCGTAATCGAACCTTATGAGATATGGTGCGATCTATGATGTCTCTTACCGATCTACCGCTATTATTTTGAGGTTATGCATTAGAGACAGCTACATTCACTTTAGATAGGGCACCATCTAAGTCCGTTGAGACGACGCCGTATGAACTATGGTTTGGCAAGAAACCAAAGTTGTCGTTTCTTAATGTTTGGGGCTGCGATGCTTATGGCTTCAGCCGGAAAAAGCTCAAACCCAAAGCGGACAAATACATCTTCATGGAATACCCAAAGGTAACATTTGGGTATACCTTCTATCTCAGATCCAAGGGCAAAAATGTTTGTCGCTAAGAACGGGTCCTTTCTCGAGAAGGAGTTTCTCTCGAAAGAATTGAGTGGGAGGAAGATAGAACTTGATGAGGTTGTCGAACCCTCACTTCAACTGGAGAGTAGTGCAACACAGAAATATGTTTCTGTGGAACCTACGACTGTTGAAGAGGAAACTAATGATAATGATCATGAAGCTCCAGATCAAGTTGCTATCGAACCTCATAGGTCGACAAGGATATGTACTACTCCTAAGTGGTATGGTGATCTCGTCTTAGATGTCATGTTGTTGGACAACAATGAACCTAGGAACTATGGAGAAGCAATGGTGGGCCCATATTCCGACAAATGGTTAGAAGCCGAGAAATCCGAGATAGGATCCATGTATCAAAACAAGTATGGACTTTGGTGGACTTGCCCAATGATCGGCAAGCCATTGAGATAAATGGATCTTTAAGAAGAAGACGGACGTGGACGGTAATGTCACCGTCTATGAAGCTTGACTTGTGGCAAAGAGTTTTTCACAAGTTCAAGGAGTTGACTACGATGAGATTTTCTCACCCGTAGCGATGCTTAAGTCCGTCGGAATCATGTTAGCATTAGCTGCATTTATGAAATCTGGCTGATCGATGTCAAAACAAGTTTCCTTACCAGTTTTCGTAAGGAAAGGTTGTATGTGATACAATCAGAAAGGTTTTGTCGATCCTAAGGATGCTAAAAGGTATGCTAGCTCCAGCGATCCTTCCATGGACTAGAGCAAGCATCTCGGAGTCAGAATATACGCTTTGATGGAGTGATCAAAGTTTTTGGGTTTATACAAAGTTTGTTAGAAACTTGTATTTACAATAAAGTGAGTGGGAGCACTACAACATTTATGACAAGTATATGTGAATGACATATTATTGATCCGAAATGATGTAGAATTTCTGGAAAGCATAAAGGGTTGTTTGAAAGGTGTTTTTCAATGGAAGACCTGGATAAAGCTGCTTACATATTGGGCATCAAGATCTATATAGATAGATCAAGACGCCCAATGATACTTTCAAAAGAACACACACCTTTGACATGATTTTGAAGGAGTTCAAAATAGATCAGTCAAAGAAGGAGTTCTTACCAGAGTTGTAAGGTGTGAAGTTGAGTAAGACTCAAAGCTTGACCACGGCAGAAGAAAGAGGAAGGACGAAGGTCGTCCCCTATGCTTTTGTCATAGGCTCTATACGGTATACCATGCTGAGTACCGCACCTGATGTGTGCCTTGCCACATGTCTGGCAAGAGGGTACAAAGGTGATCCAGGAGTGGATCACTAGATAGCAGTCAAAATTATCCTTAGAGGAATAAGGAAATGTTTCTCGGTTATGGAGGTGATAAAGAGTTCGACGTAAAAGGTTACGTCGATGCAAGCTTAACACCTATCCTGATAGCTCTGAGTAGAGATACCAGATACGTATAATGGAGCAACAATTTGGAATGGCTCCAAGTGGAACGTGGTAGCAGCATGTACGATATGACATAAAGTTTTGCGAAGTACACAGGAATCTGAATGTTGCAGACCCGTTGACTACAACCTTCTCACAAGCATAACATGATCAAACCCAGAACTCATTTAGTGTTAATCACATAGTGATGTGAACTAGATTATTGAATCTAGTAAACTCTTAGGATGTTAGTCACATGGTGATGTGACCTGTGAGTGTTAATCACATGGCATGTGAACTAGATTATTGACTCTAGTGCAAGTGGGAGACTGTTGGAAATATGCCCTAGAGGTAATAATAAATTGGTTATTATTATATTTCCTTGTTTCATGATAATTGTTTATTATCCATGCTAGAATTGTATTGATAGGAAACTCATATACATGTGTGGATACATAACAAACACCATGTACCTAGTAAGCCTCTAGTTGACTAGCTCGTTGATCAACAGATGGTCACGGTTTCCTGACCATGGACATTGGATGTCATTGATAACGGGATCACATCATTAGGAGAATGATGTGATGGACAAGACCCAATCCTAAGCCTAGCACAAGATCGTGTAGTTCGTATGCTAAAGCTTTTCTAAATGTCAAGTATATTTTCCTTAGACCATGAGATTGCGCAACTCCCGGATGCCGTAGGAATGCTTTGGGTGTACCAAACGTCACAACGTAACTGGGTGGCTATAAAGGTGCACTACAGGTATCTCTGGAAGTGTCTGTTGGGTTGGCACGAATCGAGACTGGGATTTGTCACTCCGTGTGACGGAGAGGTATCTCTGGGCCCACTCGGTAGGACATCATCATAATGTGCACAATGTGATCAAGCAGTTGATCACGGGATGATGTGTTACGGAACGATTAAAGAGACTTGCCGATAACGAGATTGAACAAGGTATCGGGATACCGACGATCGAATCTCGGGCAAGTACTATACCGGTCGACAAAGGGAATCGTATACTGGATTAATTGAATCCTTGACATCGTGGTTCATCCGATGAGATCATCGTGGAACATGTGGGATCCAACATGGGTATCCAGATCCCGCTGTTGGTTATTGGCCGGAGAGTTGTCTCGGCCATGTCTGCATGACTCCCGAGCCCGTAGGGTCTACACACTTAAGGTTCGATGACGCTAGGGTTATAGGGAAAGTATGTACGCGGTTACCGAATGTTGTTCGGAGTCCTGGATGAGATCCCGGACGCCACGAGGAGTTCCGGAATGGTCCGTAGGTAAAGATTCATATATGGGAAGTCCCGTTTTGGTCACCGGAAAAGTTTCGGGCGCTATCGGTAGCGTACCGGGACCACCGAGAGGGTCCCGGGGGTCCACCAGGTGGGGCCACCAGCCCCAGAGGGCTGCGTGGGCCAAGTGTGCGAGGGGACCAGCCGGAGGTGGGCTGGTGCGCCCCCCACCAGGGCCCAAGGCGAAGAGAGAAGGGAAGGAGGGGAAACCCTAGGCTCACATGGGCATAAGGCCCACCTAGTGGTGCGCCACCCCCCCCCCTCTCCCCCTTGGCCGCCCCCCTAGATGGGATCTAGGGTTGGCCGCCACCCCTCCCTTCCCCCTATATATACTTGAGGTTTGGGGCTGCCCAACACATAGTACTTGCCTGAGATTCGATCGTCAGTATCTCAATACCTAGTTCAATCTCGTTACCGGCAAGTATCTTTACTCGTTCCGTAATACATCATCTCGTGACCAACTCATTAGTCATTTGCTTGCAAGGCTTATTGTGATGTGTATTACCGAGAGGGCCCAGATATACCTCTCCGACACTTAGAGTGACAAAACATGTTCTTGATCTATGCCAACACCACGAACACTTTCGGAGACACCTGTAGAGCATCTTTATGATCACCCAGTTATGTTGTGATGTTTGATAGCACACAAGGTGTTCCTCCGGTATTCGGGAGTTTCATAATCTCATAGTCATAGGAACATGTATAAGTCATGAAGAAAGCAATAGCAGTAAAACTAAACGATCATAGTGCTAAGCTAACGGATGGGTCTTGTCCATCACATCATTCTCCTAATGATGTGATCCCGTTGATCAAATGACAACTCATGTGTATGGCTAGGAAACATAACCATCTTTGATCAATGAGCTAGTCCAGTAGAGGCATACTAGGGACACTCTGTTTTGCCTATGTATTCACACATGTATTAAGTTTCCGGTTAATACAATTCTAGCATGAATAAAAGACATTCATCATGATATAAGGAAATACAAATAACAACTTTATTATTGCCTCTAGGGCATATTTCCTTCAAGTATGACATGCTGGTAAGCAGTATGACTATTATTGCCCACAACTCATTGTGTTCTACTCGTGCATATCATCTACGCATAGACCTGGCTGAGATGCCACTATTGGGGAACGTAGCATTTCAAATTTTTCCTACGATCACGCAATATCTATCTAGGAGAAGCATAGCAAAGAGGGGAGAGTGTGTGTCCACGTACCCTCGTAGACCAAAAGCGGAAGCGTTTAGTAACACGATTGATGTAGTCGAATGTCTTCGCGATCCAACCGATCAAGTACCAAACACACAGCACCTCCGTGATCTGCACACGTTCAGCTTAGTGACGTCCCTCGAACTCTTGATCCAGTTGAGGCCGAGGGAGAGTTTCATCAGCATGACGGTGTGGTGACGGTGTTGATGAAGTTACTGACGGAGGGCTTCGCCTAAGCACTTGGACAATATGACCGAGGTGTGTAACTGTGGAGGGGGGCACCACACACAACTAAGAAATCAACTTGTCTGTCTATGGGGTGCCCCCTCCCCACGTATATAAAGGAGGGAGGGAGGAGGAGGAGGCCTACATGGGGCGCGCCAAGGGGGGAGGATCCCTACTCCTAGTAGGAGTAGGTTTCCTCCTTTCCTAGTCCTACTAGGAAAAGAGAGGAAAGAGGAGAAGGAAAGAAGGAAGGAGGGGGCGGCCCCCAAACCCTAAACCAATTCGGTTTGGGCCTAGGGGGAGGGGGCGCGCCCCACAACTTGCTTGCTGCCCTCTTTCTCCACTAGGGCCCAATAAGGCCCATAGTCTCCATGGGGGGTTCTGGTAACCTCCAGGTACTCCGAAAAATACCCGATACACTTCGGAACCCTTCTGGTGTCCGAATATAACCTTCCAATGTATCAATCTTTATGTCTTGACCATTTTGAGACTCCTCATCATGTCCGTGATCTCATCCGGGACTCCGAACAACCTTCGGTACATCAAAACACATAAACTCATAATACCGGTCGTCATCGAATGTTAAGCGTGCGGACCCGACGGGTTCGAGAACTATGTAGATATGACCGAGACATATCTCCGGTCAATAAACAATAGCAGAATCTGGATGCTCATATTGGTTCCTACATATTCTACGAAGATCTTTATCGGTCAAACCGCATAACAACATACGTTGTTCCCTTTGTCATCGGTATGTTACTTGCCCGGGATTCAATCGTCGATATCATCATACCTAGTTCAATATCGTTACCGACAAGTCTCTTTACTCGTTCTGTAATACATCATCTCGTGACTACCTCATTAGTCATTTGCTTGCAAGGCTTATTGTGATGTGTATTACCGAGAGGGACCAGAGATACCTCTCCGACACTCGGAGTGACAAATCCTAATCTTAACCTGTGTCAACACCACAAACACTTTCGGAAACATCTGTAGAGCATCTTTATAATCACCCAGTTACGTTGTGACGTTTGATAGCACACAAGGTGTTCCTCCGTATTCGGGAGTTGCATAATCTCATAGTCAGAGGAACATGTATATACGTCATGAAGAAAGCAATAGCAGTAAAATTTAATGATCATTGTGCTAAGCTAATGGATGGGTCTTGTCCATCACATCATTCTCCTAATGATGTGATCCCGTTGATCAAATGACAACACATGTCTATGGTTAGGAAACACAACCATCTTTGATTAACGAGCAAGTCTAGTAGAGGCATACTAGGGACACACTGTTTTGTCTATGTATTCACACATGTATCAAGTTTCCGGTTAATACAATTCTAGCATGAATAAAAGACATGAAATAAGGAAATATAAATAACAACTTTATTATTGCCTGTAGGGCATATTTACTTCAAGAGTTTGGCCAGCTCCAGGCCGGACATTCGGCCCATGCCCGGACATCCCATGAAGCCTCAAACATTTGGCCCTAGCTCGGACATCCGGTGTCCTGTTAAGCCACGGACATCCGGTGTCCTGTTAAGCCACGGACATCCGGCCCCATCCCGGAAGTCTGACACCTGCGCATGCCTAACCGGGCCAGAGGCCCGGGTATCCCCTCTCCTCCTCTCTTATCTCGCCCGACACTATATGTAGGTGTAGGGGAACGTAGTATTTCAAAAACTTCCTATGATCACGCAAGATCTATCTACCAGATGCATAGCAACAAGAGGGGAGAGTGTGTCTACGTACCCTCATAGACCGAAAGCGGAAGCGTCTAGTGACGCGGTTGATGTAGTCGAACTTCTTCGCGATCCAACCGATCAAGCACCGAACGTACGGCACCTCCGCGTTCAGCACACGTTCAGCTTCATGATGTCCCATGAGCTCTTGATCCAGTTGAGCTTCACGAGAGAGTTTCGTCAGCACGATGGTGTGGTGACGGAGATGATGAAGTTACTGTTGCAGGGCTTCGCCTAAGCGCTGCAACGATATGACCGAGGTGTGTTTCTGTGGAGGGAGGCACCGCACACGGTTGGGAGAGATCAACAGATCAACTTGTGTGTTCTAGGTGCCCCCTGCCCCCGTATATAAAGGAGCAAGGGGGAGGCCGGCCGGCCCTCCTATGGCGCGCCAAGAGGTGCAATCCTACAAGGAATAGGATTGCAATCCTATTCCTAGTAGGCATCACCAAGAGGGAGAAGGGGGAAGGAAAAAGAGGGAGAGAAGGAGAGGGAAAGAGGGGGCTGCTCCCCCCTCCACTAGTCCAATTCGTACTGCCCCTTGGGAGAGGGCGCGCCACCTCCTGGCTGCTGCCCTCTACCTAAGGCCCAACTTTCCTCTGGGGGTTTCCGGTAACCCCTCCCGGCACTCCGGTTAATTCCGCAACTTTCCAAAACACTTCCGGTGTCTGATATAGTCGTCCAATATATCAATCTTTACGTCTCAGACATTCCGAGACTCCTCATCATGTCCGTGATCTCATCCGGGACTCTGAACTACCTTCGGTACATCAAAACTCATAAACTCATAATACCGATCGTCATCAAACGTTAAGCGTGCGGACCCTACAGGTTCGAGAACTATGTAGACATGATCGAGACTCATCTCCGGTCAATAACCAATAGCGGAACCTGGATGCTCATATTGGTTCCTACATATTCTACGAAGATCTTTATCGGTCAAACCGCATAACAACATACGTTGTTCCCTTTGTCATCGGTATGTTACTTGCCCGAGATTCGATCGTCGGTATCTCAATACCTAGTTCAATCTCGTTACCGGCAAGTCTCTTTACTCGTTCCGTAATACATCATCTCGTGACTAACTCATTAGTCATTTGCTTGCAAGGCTTATTATGATGTGCATTACCGAGAGGGCCCAGAGATACATCTCCGACACTCGGAGTGACAAATCATATTCTTGATCTATGCCAACACCACGAACACCTTTGGAGACACCTCTAGAGCATCTTTATAATCACCCAATTACGTTGTGACGTTTGATAGCACACAAGGTGTTCCTCCGGTATACGGGAGTTGCATAATCTCATAGTCATAGGAACATGTATAAGTCATGAAGAAAGCAATAGCAGTAAAACTAAACGATCATAGTGCTAAGCTAACGGATGGGTCTTGTCCATCGCATCATTCTCCTAATGATGTGATCCCATTGATGAAATGACAACTCATGGCTATGGCTATGAAACATACTCATATTTGATCAATGAGCTAGTCTAGTAGAGGCATACTAGGGACACTATGTTTTGTTTATGTATTCACACATGTACTAAGTTTCCGGTTAATACAATTCTAGCATTGTAGGATCGAAAGTAGGTCTAGAGGGGGGGTGATTAGACTACTTGACAATATAAAAAATCTGCCTTTAGATCATGCAAAGTTTTTGGCAGTTTCACAAACAAGATCAGTTCAAGTAACACCCTACACATGCAATTCTAGAGTTTATGCAGCGGAAAGTAAATTGCACATGTAAAAGAGAGGTGGAGAAGATCAAACGCAGTTTGGTGACACGGAGATTTTTGTCGTGGTTCCGATAGGTGGTGCTATCGTACATCCACGTTGATGGAGACTTCAACCCACGGAGGGTAACGGCTGCGCGAGTCCACGGAGGGCTCCACCCACGAAGGGTCCACGAAGAAGCAACCTTGTCTATTCCATCACGGCCTACGCCCACGGAGGACTAGCCTTACTCGGGGTAGATCTTCACGAAGTAGGCGATCTCCTTGCCCTTACAAACTTCTTGGTTCAACTCCACATCACGACGGAGGCTCCCAAGCGAAACCTAACCAATCTAGGAGGCACCACCCCCCAAAAGGTAATAGACGGTGTTGATGGTGATGAACTCCTTGCTCTTGTGCTTCAAGTGATAAACTCCCCAACACTCAACTCTCCTCACTGATATGGCTGTGGTGGAAGAAAGATTTGAGTGGAAAGCAACTTGGGAAGGCTAGAGATCAAGTTTCATATGGTAGGAATGGAATGGCTTGATCTCAACACAAGGGTAGGTGGTTCACTTCTCAGAAAGTGTATGGTAGAAGTGGTGGTACTTTCTGATGGCTCTCCTCACGAATGAGGAGGGGGTGGAGGGGTATATATAGCCTCCACACAAAATCCAACCGTTACACACACATTTGACCAATCTCGGTCAGACCGAAGTTAAAACTCGGTTAGACCGAAAGTTCAAATATAGTGAACGTTGGGGTTTTCGGTGGGACCGAAAATACCATCTCGGTGAGACCGAAGTGAGTCAAAGGTTAGGGTTTGCCATTTCGGTGAGACCGAAAATATAAACTCGGATATTCCGAATTGATGTCAACTGATCACAGAAGGTTGGCAGCCCTTTTTCGGTGAGACCGAAACTCAGAATCGGTTTGACCGAGAAGCTAGGGTTTGGAGAAACAACTGAAGTGGTCCATCTCGGTGGGACTGAGTTGGAGAAATCGGTGTGACCGAGATTACTTATGAGTGTGTGTTAAGTAGTGAATAGTGCTGATAGTTGAGGGAGTTAGATCACCAAGCACTTGAGCAACAAGAACATTAACACAACCTCATCCCCTTTTAATAGTATTGGCTTTCCTATGGACTCAATGTGATCTTTGATCACTAAACCAAAAAGGAGTCTTGAGCTTTTGCCAATGCTTGTCTTAGCATTTTGAGGGGTCCACTTCTTCAGACATTTCCATACCCACATCATCGAACTTTTCTGAAATGATTCTCAAGATAATATTAGTTCAATGATATATATGTTGTTATTAATTACCAAAACCACCCGGGGATTAGTTGCACTTTCAATCTCCCCCTTTTTGGTAATTGATGACAACATATAGATCAAAGCTTCGACAAAAGATATAATCAATGAATAATATCGTCGCTTTGAGAAGTATGTGATAAACAAGAGCTCCCCCTAAATTTGTGCATTATTTAAAATTTGCGTTTGAATGCAAATGCACAATCGATTAGGATTATGGGTCACTCTTCAATGTCACATACATCTTGGTGGAGCGCACAAAATGATAAGAATGAATAACATGCACTTAATCACCAAGACAAGAGTAAATAGCCATACAATAAGAAATAGCATATGATAAGCAATAAGCACACATTAAGGCATAGTATGACTAAGCACTCATTAAGGTAGCATCAAACGTAGTAGCAAGCACACATAAAGTATCTGGAACCAAAAGAAACCAATGTATCACAAGGAAAACCGGCAAAAGAACGAAAAGACGAAAGAGCACTCTCTCTCTCGAAGCCCTATGATCTATAACAATTTCTCCCCCTTTGGCAACAAGTTACCAAAAAGTTCGAAAAGGTATAGAGCTAAGCGTCACTGCGGGCTCGGCTGGCTGCTCCCGTCTGGGTCGATGTCGGTGTAGAGATAGCTGCGTCTGCGAAGACTTCTGCTGATGTCTGCGCTGGAGGAGTGGATGCTGGAGCTGGAGCTGTGGCTGGAGCTGAAGTAACTGGGATAGCTGCAGACCTGGATCCTCTGGGAACTGGAGCAGTCTGGCGATGAGAGTCCTGGACTATATCATCCTGCATAAGCTCTGCTCTCTCCTGCCTAGTCTCCTCCATGTCTGCCTCAAGCTTGTTGACAGACACCTGAATCTCAGTCAGCTTCACGTCTAGAGCGTGGATCTTGTCCTCGACAATCCTCTCAAGGCTCTCCTGAGATTGCTCAATGCTGGCCAGGCGTTGTTCAATTCTCTGGGTTACTTCAAGGATTTGCTCTCCAAAGCTCTTTGGCTTAGCTGCTGCTGCTGCTGCCTCTCTGTCAGCTTTGGCTTTCTTTGCAGCTTCAATCTTGGCTTGCCCTTCAACTGAGGTGGGATCCTCTTCATCCATCACAACTACGTTGTCCTCATGCTCTGGCTGCAGTGGCAAGTGCTTCCTATCCAACATGAATTTGCCCGTGCCAAACTTGGCGTTGATAAGCATCTGTATCTGCGGAGCAAACCCACATGACCTCTTCTGGTCAGCTGCAGTCCTCTTAATGGTTTCAACCATCAAGTCCATCACCTTAAAAGGTGCCTTCTCATCGAGAATGTGCAGCATGTTGATAGAATAGCCTCGTATCATCCGGTGGTCACCTGACTTAGGCATCAAAGTATGCCTCAGAATAGTGTTGGTGGTGGTCAGACCTGCCTGGAGATAATACACTGAGCCGAGCTTCCATCCTTCCAAATCAGCAGCTGGGATCTCCTTGTACATATTCTTCATGGAATCATGACTCTTCTTAGGAATCCCATAGACATCAATGTCGTCCTCTCTCTGCTCTGGAGCGTTCAGAAGTTCTGCCCATTCTGCAACAGTTGAAGAAAACCGTTGACCTTCAGTCATCCAGGTGATCTTGCCATCAGGATAGAAATGGGCTGTGGCATAGAACTGCATGATCATCTCGTCATTCCATGCTGTCAGTTCTTGACCCACGAAATCAGCAACTCCACATGCAGTGAAGCTCTCATGCACATGGGGAAAGAAGTCCCGATGCTCTCTGCTGTCAATGTACATCCAGTCAACATACCTGGTGTCAGCAACAATGGGCTTCTTATCCATTAGCACAGTCTCATAGAAATCCTGCTGCTCTCTGGTGTGGAATCTGGGGTCCACAGCAGTCCTTCTTCTTACGGCATATGGATCAGACTGTCTCCATAGTCTGAGACCTTTGTCCTTTCTTGCCTTCATGTCCTCAGCTTGAGGATGAGCATCATTGTGGAGTGGCAACTTGGGACGGAGCTTGAGCAACACATGCTCTTCATCAGATTCAGACGGTGGCATCTCACCTTTGTTCTTCTCAGAAGCTGGAATGCTTCTGGTTGTCCTCTTGGGCTTGGCTGGAGCTGCCTTAGCTGGAGCAGGCTTCTTGGGCTTGGAGGAGGTTTGAGCCCGAATAGCATCACCCATGAACTTAGCTTTCTGAGGAGGAGGCTGGGGTGCATCTTCTTCTTCTTCTTCTTCAGCAGAATCAACTTGAGGTTCAGCATAAACAACTCTCTTCCTCTTGGAAGTCTTCTTCACCTTGCTTGGAGCTGGCTCTTCCAAGTTGAGCTTCTTGGCAACTGCAGACTGCTTCACTTTGCTCGTGCCTTTCCTTGGCTGCTGCCCTTGGAGCTCTTTGGCAACCACTTGCCTCTTTGGCTTGGAGGTAACTTCCTCAGCAACAAAGTCGGAATCCTCAGAATCAGACGTTCTCTTCTTCCTGGTTCTCGTAGCAGCAGGAGGCAGACCACTAGGGGTGCTCCTCTCACCATCATCACTGGAGCTGCTAGCCTCAGGACTTGTACCTGCCTCTGGAATCTCAGCAAACGGTGACTCAGACCTGTTCTGGCTGTCACTGACATCTGACATGGCTGAAAAACCTGTGAATAGATAAGGTATAGGCAGAGTAGAAGAGTTATCACAACTGCAGAAGTTTTTGCAAAAAATAAGTTAAAAACTTAGTTTTGAGTTTTCACAGAATGTATTTCGGTCAAACCGATTTCAAGTTTCGGTGTAACCGAAGTGTTCAACAGAACCTACACACCACTTTCGGTCAGACCGAAATGGGTTTCGGTCCTACCGAAAACTTAGGGTTTCACAGAAACTTCAATTCGGACATTCCGATTTTCACAACTCGGTCAGACCGAGATATGTGGTGCAATGGTCAGAGACCAAATCGGTCAGTCCGAGTTTCAGGAATCGGCTTCACCGAGATGCATTCCGTGGAAACCTAAACCTAAGAATTTTCCTCGAAACTAGAAGATCTGAACAATGTATTGGGATCATATCAAACGTGGATTGAATCAGGGCAGTCCTATCATGCAAGAATCAGAAGTGGAGCATGAAAGGGATCGGGACACACCCTAACTTGGTGGTGTCCCTCTACGGCGGCAACGGTGGAGAGGATTACCGTTGACGGCGGCGGAGACCTGCGGCAAGGGCACACAGGCGACGAAGGCGACGATCCTTAGATCAGGGCGGCGGCAGCAGGGGTCTTGGAGGGCGAACGGTTTGAAAGGAATAGATCGCGCGCAGCCCTCAGTATATATAACCCCGTGCTGTCGGTGGGACCGAGTTGAAAAACTCGGTGTCACCGAGATGTATATCTGCTAGCAGTTACACATATCGGTCAGACCGAGATTTTGAACTCGGTTTCACCGAGATGAAACCTAGATCAATCTAAGCGTTTCGGTTGGACCGAGATTGAGAAGCCGGTCAGACCGAAATAGACTTAGAAGGTTTTGGAAGTCAGCCTTAGACGAATCGGTGGTTCCGAGTGCTCCTCACTCGGACTGTCCGAAAAAGACTTGTTCAAAGTTGTGATATAAGCATGAATAGAATTTTGAGACAAGATAGCATAGATAGCTAGGGAAAGTGCTTAGGCATTCTTGTCCATCCATTTGGCCAGAAAAAGAAACCAAAACAATCAAAACAACAAATGGATGTCCTTGAATGGATAAAATCATGCATCCAACATGCTCACACAATAAGATAGCAACTGAAATATGTGTCAAACATGCACAACCAAAACTCTAGCTACTAGCACACAAATTGTCGATGACTAGGTCATCTATATATGAGTATATTGACTTAGGAGTCAAATGAGAACATTTGATCATAGGTCATACTCATCATTTAAGCACAAGTGGGATTACCACTTTTACATAAAGCATTTATGTGTTCACATCATTTGGAGATGCTTTAGCTCATTTTTAGAGCAAAGCTCCCCCTAGATGTGAGAACCCCTTTTAAAGGGTCAAACTAACCTTGGGTTGTCATAGAAGACTTCATGTAGATGTTGAAGATGTGGATGCTCAATGTTGATGTAGACCATCAAGAGTTGGGAGCAATCCTTTGGATTAGGGCACTTTCAATACCTACATGGGTTAGTCCCACAAGGAACAAACAAGAATATCCATAGACATAGAGTGAAGTACACAAAAGATGATGTCCATGAAAGCAATGATTACCTTGTCCCTTGACTTACCAACAAGAGGGTTTGTGACTCCATGAACAAGTGCATGATGTGGAAGTTGATTGCACAAGTTCTTGCCAAAATGAATATGAGTGAAGTTTGTTGGCGGAGTCACCCTCAAGAACCTACTAGTTCTTCTTCTTTGGGATCCACATCATCTTGATGGGAATCCTTGGTGTTGTAGTTGAGCTTGACGAAGTAGAACTTGATGTGTCCTTGGGAACCCACTTGACCATGGCTTGAGGTGCTTCAATGAATGCATCAATCTCCTCTTGAAGCTTGTCCTTGGCCTTTAGATTGTGGTCTTGTGGTGGAAGGTCATCTTGAGCTTGTTCCACATTGGAGGAAGTAGGATCATACTTCTCCTTTTGTGAGACAAACTGTGGAGTAGGGTATTGACCTTCTTCCCACTCAACACCTTCGGCGTTGAACTTTCGCTCAAAACCAATCCCTTGATTCTTCCGGTGTCTTCCTTGTTTGCGAACAATCTCCTCAAAGTTCTTGCTTCCGGCAAGACTCTTGTAGACACCTTTCTCTATGATTTCCTTCAATAAGCTATTTTCTTGCTCAAGTGTAACTTGGCTTGAAACATTGTTAGTGGAATCAAGAGAACTACTAGAAGCAACAATATTGGATTTAACATTGTTATTGTTACTACTAGAGGAAGAATTTTTCTTATGCTTGTCATGCTTAGTCTTAATAGGTGGCAAGAAATTAGACAAGAGAAGTCGTTTGGCAAGATATGAAGAACTCTTCTTTCGAAGATCATCATTGATCGCTTTTAGAAACTCATGTTCTTGCTCTAGAGTGAGCTTCTCGAAGCGTAGCTTCTCATGAGATCTTAGGAGCTCTCTATGATCTTCTTGAGTTGTTTCATGAGCTAACTTAAGAGTGTTTAGTTCTTTAGTTCGACTCTTCTCGACTATAAAGACTACTAGCATTTTCATCATTACTAAGCTCACTAGATTTATCATGCAAGAGCTCATCTTCACCAAGCAAGTCATCCTCATCACTATCAAAGTCAATGAATTCAGGGTGTGTTACCTTGGGGCCTTTAGCCATGAAGCATCTTCCAATTCCCTCATTTGGTGAATCAAATAAGTCGTAGGAGTTGGAGTTGGAGGATACGAGTGCAAGTCCGGCAACACCTTCATCTTGACTATAGTCGGAGTCGGAGTGATAGCTTCCATCGGATTGACTGTCAGAGTCGGAGCCAGAGACCCATTCACCAACATGAGCTTGATGTCTTCTTCTTGTGTAGCTCCTTGATGACTTGTCTTTCCTCTCCGAATCCTTGCTTCTCCGAGAAGGTCTTCGTTCATAACGATCATCTCTACTCCTTCTCTCTCTCCGAGGTGACTCATCTCTTGCTTTTCTTCTTGGAGACTCTTCTCTTCTCTTGTGGGGAGCCGTACACTCATTTGAGAAGTGTCCGGGTCTTCCACAATTGTAGCAGTTTCGATCACGACTAGAAGATCTCTTTCCATCATATGATCTAGACTTTGAGCTTCTTTCTTTGCCTCTATTCTTGTAGAACTTGTTGAAGTTCCTGACCATTAGGCTTATGTCTTCATTGGAAACTAACTTGTCACTTGAGGTAGTAGAAGCATCACTTGTAGCTTTGTAAGCACCACTTGACTTGTTGTGAAGCTCTTCCTTATCCTTAAGTGTCATCTCATGAGCAACAATCCTTCCAATGACTTCAGTTGGCTTGAGAGTCTTGTAGTTTGGCATCATTTGGATCAAAGTGCACACGGTGTCATACTTTCCATCCAAAGCTCTGAGAATCTTCTTAATGATGAATCGGTCGGTCATTTCTTCGCTTCCTAAGCCAGCAATCTCATTTGTGATGAGAGCAAGCCTAGAGTACATTTCAGCGACTCCTTCACCATCCTTCATCTTGAACTTGTCAAGTTGACCTTGAAGAATATCTAGCTTTGATTCCTTCACAGATTCAGTACCCTCGTGCATTTCAACCAAAGTATCCCAAATCTCTTTAGCATTCTCAAGACGGCTGATTTTGTTGAACTCTTCGGGACACAAAGCATTGAAGAGAATGTCACAAGCTTGAGCATTGTTTTGCAACATCTTCAGTTCTTCGGGTGTAGCTTCGCGATCCGGAACTTTTCCTTCTTCAAAGAAGTCACCTTGCATGCCAACACAAATAATGCCCCATGCGGCTGGGTTATGACCAAGAATATGCATTTTCATTTTATGCTTCCAACTAGCAAAATTTGTACCATCAAAGTAAGGACCTCTACGATAATTACCCTCACTAGAAGCCATACTCTCCTAGGTTGTGAAACCAAGCTTATGGAGTCCAATGCAATGGAAACCAAGGCAATGGAGACCAAAGCTCTGATACCACTTGTAGGATCGAAGTAGGTCTAGAGGGGGGTGATTAGACTACTTGACAATATAAAAAATCTGCCTTTAGGTCATGCAATGTTTTTGGCAGTTTCACAAACAAGATCAGTTCAAGTAACACCCTACACATGCAATTCTAGAGTTTATGCAGCGGAAAGTAAATTGCACATGTAAAAGAGAGGTGGAGAAGATCAAACGCAGTTTGGTGACACGGAGATTTTTGTCGTGGTTCCGATAGGTGGTGCTATCGTACATCCACGTTGATGGAGACTTCAACCCACGGAGGGTAACGGCTGCGCGAGTCCACGGAGGGCTCCACCCACGAAGGGTCCACGAAGAAGCAACCTTGTCTATTCCATCACGGCCTACGCCCACGGAGGACTAGCCTTACTCGGGGTAGATCTTCACGAAGTAGGCGATCTCCTTGCCCTTACAAACATCTTGGTTCAACTCCACATCACGACGGAGGCTCCCAAGCGACACCTAACCAATCTAGGAGGCACCACCCCCCAAAAGGTAATAGACGGTGTTGATGATGATGAACTCCTTGCTCTTGTGCTTCAAGTGATAAACTCCCCAACACTCAACTCTCCTCACTGATATGGCTGTGGTGGAAGAAAGATTTGAGTGGAAAGCAACTTGGGAAGGCTAGAGATCAAGTTTCATATGGTAGGAATGGAATAGCTTGATCTCAACACAAGGGTAGGTGGTTCACTTCTCAGAAAGTGTATGATAGAAGTGGTGGTACTTTCTGATGGCTCTCCTCACGAATGAGGAGGGGGTGGAGGGGTATATATAGCCTCCACACAAAATCCAACCGTTACACACACATTTGACCAATCTCGGTCAGACCGAAGTGAAAACTCGGTCAGACCGAAAGTTCAAATATAGTGAACGTTGGGATTTTCGGTGGGACCGAAAATACCATCTCGGTGAGACCGAAGTGAGTCAAAGGTTAGGGTTTGCCATTTTGGTGAGACCGAAAATATAAACTCGGATATTCCGAATCGATGTCAACTGATCACAGAAGGTTGGCAGCCCTTTTTCGGTGAGACCGAAACTCAGAATCGGTGTGACCGAGAAGCTAGGGTTTGGAGAAACAACTGAAGTGGTTCATCTCGGTGGGACTGAGTTGGAGAAATCGGTGTGACCGAGATTACTTATGGGTGTGTGTTAAGTAGTGAATAGTGCTGATAGTTGAGGGAGTTAGATCACCAAGCACTTGAGCAACAAGAACATTAACACAACCTCATCCCCTTTTAATAGTATTGGCTTTCCTATGGACTCAATGTGATCTTTGATCACTAAACCAAAAATGGAGTCTTGAGCTTTTGCCAATGCTTGTCTTAGCATTTTGAGGGGTCCACTTCTTCAGACATTTCCATACCCACATCATCGAACTTTTCTGAAATGATTCTCAAGATAATATTAGTTCAATGATATATATGTTGTTATTAATTACCAAAACCACCCGGGGATTAGTTGCACTTTCAAGCATGAATAATAAACATTTATCATGATATAAGGAAATAAATAATAACTTTATTATTGCCTCTAGGGCATATTTCCTTCAGTCTCCCACTTGCACTAGAGTCAATAATCTAGATCACATCACCATGTGATTAACACCAATAGTTCACATCACCATGTGACTTAACACTTTATAGTTCACATCGCCATGTGACCAATACCCAAAAAGGTTTACTAGAGTCAGTAATCTAGTTCACATCGCCATGTGATTAACACCCAAAGAGTACTAAGGTGTGATCATGTTTTGCTTGTGAGAGAGGTTTAGTCAACGGGTTTGTTACATACAGATCCGTATGTATTTCGCAAATTTCCATGTCTACAATGCTCTGCATTGAGCTACTCTAGCTAATTGCTCCCACTTCCAATATGCATCCAGATTGATACTTAGAGTCATCTAGAATAGTGTAAAGCTTGCATCGGTGTAACTCTTTACGACGAAATCTTTATCACCTCCATAATCGAGAAAACGTTTCCTTAGTCATCCAGTAACTAAGGATAATTTTGACCGATGTCCATTGATCTACTCTTGGATCACTTTTGTACCTCCTTGCCAAACTCATGGTAAGGTACACAACAGGTTTGGTACACAGCATGGCATACTTTATAGAACCTATGGCTGAGGCATAGGGAATGACTTTCATTCTATCTCTATCTTCTGTCGAGGTCGGGCTTTGAGTCTTACTCAACTTCATACCTTACAACTCAGGCAAGAACTCCTTCTCCAACTGATCCATTTTGAACTACTTCAAAAAACTTGACAAGGTATGTACTCATTGAAAAACTTATCAAGCGTCTCGATCTATCTCTATAGATCTTGAGGCTCAATATGTAAGCAGCTTTACCGAGGCTTTCTTTGAAAAAATTCCTTTCAAACACTCCTTTATGCTTTCCAGAAAATTCTACATCATTTCTGATCGACAATATGTCACTCACATATACTTATCAGAAAGGCTGTAGTGCTCCCACTCACTTTCTTGTAAATACAGGCTTCATCGCAAGTCTGTATAAAACTATATGCTTTGATCACCTTATCAAAGTGTATATTCCAACTCTGAGATGCTTGCACCAGTCCATAGATGGATCGTTGGAGCTTGCACACTTTGTTAGCACCTTTAGGATCGACAAAACCTTCTGGTTGCATCATATACAACTCTTCTTTAAGATATCCATTCAGAAATGCAGTTTTGACATCCATTTGCCAGCTTGCATAATCATAAAATGCGGCAATTGCTAACATGATTCGGACAGACTTTAAGCATCACTACAGGTGAGAAAATCTCATCGTAGTCAACTCCTTGAGCTTGTCGAAAACCTTTCGCAACAAGTCGAGCTTTGTAAACAGTAACATTACCGTCAGCGTCCGTCTTCCTCTTGAGGATCCATTTATTTTCGATGGCTTGCCGATCATCGGGCAAGTCAACCAAAGTCCACACTTTATTCTCATACATGGATCCCATCTCAGATTTCATGGCCTCAAGCCATTTTGCGGAATCTGGGCTCATCATCGCTTCCTCATAGTTCATAGGTTCATCATGGTCTAGTAACATGACTTCCAGAACCGGGTTGCCGTACCACTCTGGCGCGGAACGAACTCTAGTTGATCTACGAAGTTCAGAAGTAACTTGATCTGAAGTTTCATGACCATCATCATTAGCTTCCTCACTAATTGGTGTAGAAATCACTAGAACTAGTTTCTGTGATGTACTACTTTCCAATTCGGGAGAAGGTACAATTACCTCATCAAGTTCCACTTTCCTCCCACTCACTTCTTTCGAGAGAAACTCCTTCTCTAGAAAGGATCCATTCCTAGCAACGAATATCTTGACTTCAGATCTGTGATAGAAGGTGTACCCAACAGTTTCCTTTGGGTATCCTATGAAGATACATTTCTCTGACTTGGGTTCGAGCTTATCAGGTCGAAGCTTTTTCACATAAGCATCGCAGCCCCAAACTTTGAGAAACGACAACTTTGGTTTCTGGCCAAACCACAATTCATAAGGTGTCATCTCAACAGATTTAGATGGTGCCCTTATTAAACGTGAATGCAGCTATCTCTGATGCATAACCCAAAACGATAGTGGTAAATCGGTAAGAGACATCATAGATCGCACCATATCTAATAAAGTACGGTTACAACGTTCGGACACACCATTACGCTGTGGTGTTCCGGGTGGCGTGAGCTGTGAAACTATTCCACATTGTTTTAAATGAAGACCAAACTCGTAACTCAAATATTCACCTCCACGATCAGATCGTAGAAATTTTATTTTCTTGTTACGATGATTCTCTACTTCACTCTGAAATTCTTTGAACTTTTCAAATGGTTCAAACTTGTGTTTCATCAAGTAGATATACTCATATCTGCTCAAATCATCAGTGAAGTTCAGAAAATAACGATACTCGCCGCGAGCCTTAACACTAATCGGTACACATACATCAGTATGTATGATTTCCAATAAATCAGTTGCTCGCTCCATTGTTCCGGAGAACGGAGTTTTAGTCATCTTGCCCATGAGGCATGGTTCGCAAGCACCAAGTGATTCATAATCAAGTGATTCCAAAAGTCCATCACTATGGAGTTTCTTCATGCGCTTTACACCAATATGACCTAAACGGCAGTGCCACAAAAAGTTGCACTATCATTATAAACTTTGCATCTTTTGACTTCAATATTATGAATATGTGTATCACTACGATCGGGATCCAACAAACTATTTTTATTGGGTGTATGGCCATCGAAGGCTTTATTCATGTAAACAGAATAACAATTATTCTATGACTTTAAATGAATAACCGTATTACAACAAACATGATCAAATCATATTCATGCTTAACGCAAATGACAAATAACATTTATTTAGGTTCTACACTAATCCCGAAAGTATAGGGACTGTGCGATGATGATCATATCAATCTTGGAACCACTTCCAACACACATCGTCACTTCACCTTTAACTAGTCTTTGTTCATTCTGCAACTCCCGTTTTGAGTTACTAATTTTAGCAACTGAACCGGTATCAAATACCCAAGGGTTGCTATGAACACTAGTAAAGTACACATCAATAATCTGTATATCAAATATACATTTGTTCACTTTGCCATCCTTTTTATCCGCCAAGTATCTAGGGCAGTTCCTCTTCCAGTGACCATTTCCTTTGCAGTAGAAGCACTTAGTTTCAGCCTTGAGTTTAGCTTTGGGTTTCTTCACGGGAGTGAAAACTTGCTTGTCATTCTTCTTGAAGTTCCCCTTCTATCCCTTTGCCCCTTTACTTGAAACAAGTGGTCATGTTAACCATCAACACTTGATGTTCTTTCTTGATTTCTACCTTTGTCGATTGCGAAGAGCTCGGGAATTACTTTCGTCATCCCTTGCGTATTATAGTTCATCACGAAGTTCTACTAACTTGGTGATAGTGACTAGATAACTTTGTTAATTACTATCTTATCTGGAAGATTAACTCCCACTTGATTCAAGCAATTGTAGTACCCAGACAATCTGAGCACATGCTCATTGATTGAGCTATTCTCCTCCATCTTGTAGGCAATGTACTGTCAGAGGTCTTATACCACTCGACATGGGCATGAGTATTAAATACTAATTTCAACTCCTGGAACATCTCATATGCTCCGTGGCGTTCAAAACGTTTTTGAAGTCCCGATTATAAGCCGTAAAGCATGGTGCACTAAACTATCAAGTAGCCATCACACCGAGCTTGTCAAACGTTCATAATGTCTGCATCTGCTCCTGCAATAGGTTCGTCACCTAGCGGTGCATCAAGGACATAATACTTCTGTGCAGCAATGAGGATAATCCTCACATCACGGACCTAGTCCGCATCATTGCTACTAACATCTTTCAACTTATATTTCTCTAGGAACATATAAAATAAAAAGGAACGGTAGCACGGGCCATTGATCTACAACAACATAGATATGCAAAAACTATCAGGACTAAGTTCATGATAAATTAAAGTTCAATTTAATCATATTACTTAAAGAACTCCTACTCAGATAGACATCCCTCCGATCATCTAAATGATCACGTGATCCAAATTAACTAAACCATGTTCGATCATCACGTGAGATGGAGTAGTTTCAGTGATGAACATCTTATGTTGATCATATCTACTATATGATTCACGCTCGACCTTTCGGTCTCCAGTGTTCCGAGGCCATATCTGCATATGCTAGGCTCGTCAAGTTTAACCCGAGTATTCTGCGTGTGCAAAACTGGCTTACACCCGTTGTATTTGAACGTAGAGCTTATCACACCCGATCATCACGTGGTGTCTCGGCACGACGAACTTTCGCAACGTTGCATACTCAGGGAGAACACTTACACCTTGAAATTTTGTAAGGGATCATCTTATAATGCTACCGTCGTACTAAGCAAAATAAGAAGCATAATAAGATAAACATCACATGCAATCAAAATATGTGACATGATATGGCCATCATCATCTTGTGCTTTTGATCTCCATCTCCAAAACACCGTCATGATCACCTTCGTCACCGGCGCGACACCTTGATCTCCATCGTAGCATCGTTGTCGTCTTGCCAACTATTGCTTCTACGACTATCGCTACGTTTAGTGATAAAGTAAAGCAATTACATGGCGATTGCATTTCATACAATAAAGCGACAACCATATGGCTCCTGCCAGTTGCCGATAACTTTACAAAACATGATCATCTCATACAAAACCGTATAACTCATCATGTCTTGACCATATCACATCACAACATGCCCTGCAAAAACAAGTTAGACGTCCTCTACTTTGTTGTTGCAAGTTTTACGTGGCTGTTACGGGCTTAGCAAGAACCGTTCTTACCTACGCATACAAAACCACAACGATATTTCGTCGAGTATGTGCTGTTTTAACCTTCACAAGGACCGGGCGTAGTCACACTCGATTCAGCTAAAGTGAGATAGACAGACACCCGCCAGTCACCTTTCAGCAACGAGTGCTCATAACGGTGAAACCAGTCTCGCGTAAGCGTACGCGTAATGTCGGTCCGGGCCGCTTCATCTCACAATACCGCCGAACCAAATTATGACATGCTGGTAAGCAGTATGACTAGTATCGTCCACAACTCACTTGTGTTCTACTCGTGCATATCATCTACGCATAGACCTGGCTCATGATGCCACTGTAGGGGAACGTAGTATTTCAAAATTTTCCTACGATCACGCAAGATCTATTTACCAGATGCATAGCAATGAGAGGGGAGAGTGTGTCTACGTACCCTCGTAGACCGAAAGCAGAAGCGTCTAGTGACGCGGTTGATGTAGTCGAACTTCTTCGCGATCCAACCGATCAAGCACCGAACGTACGGCACCTCCGCGTTCAGCACACGTTCAGCTTCATGATGTCCCATGAGCTCTTGATCCAGTTGAGCTTCACGAGAGAGTTTCGTCAGCACGATGGTGTGGTGACGGAGATGATGAAGTTACTGTTGCAGGGCTTCGCCTAAGCGTTGCAACGATATGACCGAGGTGTGTTTCTGTGGAGGGGGGCACCGCACACGGTTGGGAGAGATCAACAGATCAACTTGTGTGTTCTAGGTGCCCCTGCCCCCGTATATAAAGGAGCAAGGGGGAGGCCGGCCGGCCCTCCTATGGCGCGCCAAGAGGTGCAATCCTACTAGGAATAGGATTGCAATCCTATTCCTAGTAGGCATCACCAAGAGGGAGAAGGGGGAAGGAAAAAGAGGGAGAGAAGGAGAGGGAAAGAGGGGGCCGCTCCCCCCTCCCCTAGTCCAATTCGTACTGCCCCTTGGGAGAGGGCGCGCCACCTCCTGGCTGCTGCCCTCTTTCTTCCCTAAGGCCCACTAAGGCCCAACTTTCCCTCGGGGGTTTCCGGTAACCCCCCCCCCC
>LR738713.1:566894311-566987083 GCA_902687465.1 Secale cereale | reverse complement strand
CCCCCCCCCCCGACACTCCGGTTAATTCCAAAACTTTCCAGAACACTTCCGGTGTCCGAATATAGTCGTCCAATATATCAATCTTTACGTCTCAGACATTCCGAGACTCCTCGTCATGTCCGTGATCTCATCTCGGACTCCGAACTACCTTCGGTACATCAAAACTCGTAAACTCATAATACCGATCATCATTAAACGTTAAGCGTGCGGACCCTACGGGTTCGAGAACTATGTAGACATGACTGAGACTCATCTCCGATCAATAACCAATAGCGGAACCTGGATGCTCATATTGGTTCCTACATATTCTACGAAGATCTTTATCGGTCAAACCGCATAACAACATACGTTGTTCCCTTTGTCATCAGTATGTTACTTGCCCAAGATTCGATCGTCGGTATCTCAATACCTAGTTCAATCTCGTTACCGGCAAGTCTCTTTACTCGTTCCGTAATACATCATCTCGTGACTAACTCATTAGTCATTTGCTTGCAAGGCTTATTATGATGTGCATTACCGAGAGGGCCCAGAGATACCTCTCCGACACTCGGAGTGACAAATCCTATTCTTGATCTATGCCAACACCACGAACACCTTTGGAGACACCTATAGAGCATCTTTATAATCACCCAGTTACGTTGTGACGTTTGATAGCACACAAGGTGTTCCTCCAGTATATGGGAGTTGCATAATCTCATAGTCATATGAACATGTATAAGTCATGAAGAAAGCAATATCAGTAAAACTAAACGATCATAGTGCTAAGCTAACGGATGGGTCTTGTCCGTCACATCATTCTCCTAATGATGTGATCCCGTTGATCAAATGACAACTCATGTCTATGGCTAGGAAACATAACCATATTTGATCAATGAGCTAGTCTAGTAGAGGCATACTAGGGACACTCTGTTTTGTCTATGTATTCACACATGTACTAAGTTTCCGGTTAATACAATTCTAGCATGAATAATAAACATTTATCATGATATAAGGAAATAAATAATAACTTTATTATTGCCTCTAGGGCATAATTCCTTCGGTAGGACCCCTCCTCCTAGGTAGGGTTAGCAAATTATTTGAGATTACTAGAGAGAGCTTTGCTCCTTGCACCTCCATCTTGGGGATCAAGACCTCTCAAGGGAGAATGATCCCCACCATATGATCATCAAGACATCCTAAGGGAGAAGGATCTCTATAGATCATCAAGATCTCATCTCCTTTGGAGTGGGAAGAACCTTACCTTTGCGCTACTTTCCCTTGATTGTTTATGTTATGCTATTCTAGTGGATGTGTGATTTGAGTTTTGTTTGAGTGATTCCTCATGTTGTTCTTGTCCTTTCCCCCACCAAGTGTGAAAAGTTCATCAATTAGGGTTCCACCCTACAACAAGATGTAATCAACACTACCAGCAAGGCAACAACCCACATGTAGCAATACGAGGTTTTGAAACAAAGATTGGATACAAGAGAAGAACTAGGTTTTGAGATGAGATGGTGCTGGTGAAGATGTTGATGGAGATGAGCCCTCCCACGAAGAGAGGAGCGTTGGTGATGACGATGGCTTCAATTTTCCCTCCCGGAGGGAAGTATCCTCAGCGGAATCACTACGTCGGAGAGCAAAAGTGCTCCTGCCCGATCCTGGTTCTGCCTCGAGACGACAGTGCTTCATCCTGAAAGTCTTCTTCTTCTTTTTTCTTGGGTAAATGGCCTCATATAGCAGAAGGTAGGCATCAATGGACCTCTGTGGGCCCCATAAAGCACATGGGCGCGCCCCTGCCTTGTGGGCCCACCGAGGGTCTTCTCCGGTATTTCTTTGTTTTAGTATTTTGTTATATTCCAAAATAATTCTCCTTAAATTCTCAGGTCATTCGGAGCTCTGGATAATAGCTATCTTTGTTGTAGCTTTTTCAGGCTCAGAAATCTAGCGGTCGACAATCTCCCTCTTCAAGTGTATCTTGTATTTTAAGAGAGAAATGACATTAAAATTGCATCATAAGGGGAAATATTGTTCTAAATCATAAAAAACAGTAGAAAAACATGAGGCAAAATGGACGTATCAGACGCGCCCACTGCTGTTGGCACACGAATATGATCCTTTGCAGACTACACAGAGTTTTACACCTACAACAAAACTCGATCACGCATCGACAAGTCCACCCACACCTGTCGCGGCTGCCCCATGACCCACCGAGCGACCCCACACTCCATATAGAAGAAGCACACAACCACGAAATCTAGGCATCTATAGCCCGGTCCGAAGCTGAAGCCCGAAAGTCAGGCCAGACCCATGCCCGGGCTCGGCCCAAAAGCTTGAATTACATAAAAAAATATAGGAATAATAGAAAGCTAGATTTTTTTGAGGAACACAAATATAGCTATAATAAGACATTTATTACATGTAATACAATAAAATGATATTATTTAATAAGAAAAGTGTATTATGTAATTATTCCAGCCAGACCATGCTCATGCTCAGGATTTGGGGGCCAGGCATTTAAAGCTCGGCCGAAAAAGGCCCGGCCTAACAAATGCCCATGTTTACTTTGTCCATTTGTACATTTAAGTATTTTTTTTGCTCAAAAAAATATTTAAGTCTTTTTTTCTTTTACTATAAGAAAACTCGTCGAGTCTAGAGAAACGGTGTGAAAATTAGCACTAGCCACGAACCCTTGGTCACGCCATGCCGGACACAGCATTGCTGCATTATCGTCCAAGAAAGCAAAATCTCCATACTTTTCCATGCCGCATTTATTCTAGACCAGCTTTGCATTTGACTTTTTGCCATGATGAGATGAGAAGGACATATATATAAAGAAAAACATATTCCTTCCGCAAAAAGAAACGTTCTCCGCCACCCAAACGACCAAACCCCGAACGAACGGACGGGGCGAGGCCGCTCGAGCAGTCCAGAATCTTCCGGCCCGCCACCCCGGGCCCGCCGCCAGCCACACATCCATCATGAACTAGAATGACGGGAATGCCCCCGCCCCCCATTTCTTTCCCCTTCCCCAAGCCGGTGCCGCGGGCCGCCAGGGGTTTAAGAGCAGAGGCCGCCTCCCGCTAGGGTTTTTCGGATCTCACCTCTGTCCCTTTTCTCCATCCTCCGACTCGCCGCCGCCGCCGGGAGCCGACCCAACGAGCTCGAACGCCAGCCATGGCCATCGGATCCCTCATCGCCTCCAGGCTGGCCAGGTCCGGCCACGCCCTCGCCACGCGCGCCATCGCTCAGGTGCCGCCTCCCCTCCCTCCCCCCTCTCTCCGCATCCCCATGTGCTTGCATTTTCCTCTTGTTCCACGGTCGAGCGCTGGTCTTTTTCTTAGATTGGCGCGCGGATTTGGGCGCCCATTGCTCCTGCTGTGATGTTGATCTGATTTGTTTTTGTGCTCCGCTGTGTGATCTGGCCAGGCTCCCCGGACCCACAATCATCATCACGCCGCGTCTCCCCTGTTCTCCAGGCTCGGAGCCGTGGCCCGTGCTTTCAGGTAATCTTCCATGCTGGATGTGTAGATCGTCTACTGTGTGCCGTCTGTATCGGTCCGCTTCTTGCTTGTTCGGTGTTGAGACGGATGTATGTTCTGTGCCTGTGCAGCTCAAGGCCCGCCGCCGCAGATGTCATCGGGATCGATTTGGGCACGACGAACTCATGTGTCTCCGTCATGGAAGGAAAGGTGCGATCCTGTTCCCTAATCACTCCGACTCTGAAATTTACCATGTTCTCTGTATTGTAAGACAGTTTAACAGCACTAGCATGTCTTGAATTTGTAAAAAGCAATAGCTGTATCCAGACCAGATGCAACTAATAGTATATCTTGAAATGCTCTGAAAGTTCCAGTTTGATGACTACACTTCTACAGTAATTGGTAGTGGTATTGAATTATTCACAATGCAAGTAAAATGTTGTTAAGTTACAGTTTGATGAATATACACGCTTTTAATTGGTTGTGAACTGGTGACACTATCAGTAAAACTGATCAATTTGTTTGTACAGACACCACGGGTGATTGAGAATGCTGAAGGTGCGAGGACGACACCCTCCATTGTCGCCACCAACAGCAAAGACGAGATCTTGGTTGGCATCACTGCCAGTCGACAGGCAGTGACAAATGCCGAGAACACAGTTCGTGGCTCCAAGCGTCTGATTGGTAGAGCTTTTGATGACCCCCAAACACAGAAGGAAATGAAGATGGTGCCTTACAAGATTGTCAGGGGAACAAATGGTGATGCCTGGGTGGAGATGGCTGGGAAGTCATACTCCCCAAGTCAGATTGGTGCGTTTGTTCTTACCAAGATGAAGGAAACTGCAGAGGCTTACCTTGGCAAGTCGGTCTCCAAGGCTGTTATTACAGTCCCAGCTTATTTCAATGATGCTCAGCGTCAGGCTACCAAGGATGCTGGTAGGATTGCTGGGTTGGAGGTGATGAGGATTATCAATGAGCCCACTGCTGCAGCTCTGTCATATGGAATGAACAACAAGGAGGGCCTGATTGCTGTATTTGACTTGGGTGGTGGCACATTTGATGTATCAATCCTTGAGATTTCTAATGGCGTTTTTGAGGTAAACTCCTTTTTTTAGACACTCCTACATAGCCTAATAGTTTGTTGAAACGTGTGTTCTGATCATTGTACCTGTATCTTGTGTTCTGATCATAATGTTTGTATCTTGATCAGGTCAAGGCGACCAATGGTGATACTTTCCTTGGTGGTGAGGACTTTGATGCTTCATTGCTAGACTACCTGGTTAGTGAATTTAAGAAGTCTGACAACATTGATCTGAGCAAGGACAAGTTGGCGCTGCAAAGGCTCAGGGAAGCTGCTGAAAAGGCCAAGGTTGAACTATCCTCAACTCCCCAGACTGAAATCAATCTCCCCTTCATCACAGCAGATGTCTCTGGTCCGAAGCATTTCAACATCACCTTGACCAGATCAAAGTTTGAGTCTCTTGTGGGTAATCTCATTGAGAGAACTCGCATCCCATGCACAAACTGCCTCAAGGATGCTGGTGTTTCTGCAAAGGAGATTGATGAGGTTCTACTGGTTGGTGGTATGACAAGGGTGCCAAAGGTCCAGGATATTGTTTCTCAGATATTCGGCAAGTCGCCAAGCAAGGGTGTCAATCCTGATGAGGCTGTTGCCATGGGAGCTGCCATTCAGGGTGGCATCTTGAGGGGTGATGTGAAGGAGCTCTTGCTGCTGGATGTCACGCCCCTTTCCCTTGGTATTGAGACTCTTGGAGGCATCTTCACAAGGCTAATCAACAGGAACACTACAATTCCAACCAAGAAGAGCCAGACCTTCTCCACTGCTGCAGATAACCAGACCCAGGTTGGAATCAAGGTGCTTCAGGGTGAGAGGGAGATGGCTACAGATAACAAGCTTCTTGGTGAATTCCAGCTCGAAGGTATTCCACCAGCCCCGAGGGGTATGCCACAGATTGAGGTCACTTTTGACATTGACGCCAATGGTATTGTCAAGGTGTCAGCAAAGGACAAGTCCACTGGCAAAGAGCAGGATATCACCATCAAATCTTCAGGTGGTTTGTCTGACAGTGACATTGAGAAGATGGTGAAGGAGGCCGAGCTAAATTCTCAGAGGGATCAGGAAAGGAAGTCGTTGATTGACCTCAGGAACTCTGCAGATACCACCATCTACAGCATCGAGAAGAGCGTCAGCGAGTACAAAGACAAGGTCCCTGCTGAAGTCGTCACGGAGATCCAGTCTGCTGTCTCTGATCTGAGAGCAGCAATGGCTAGCGATGATTTGGACGCCATCAAGCAGAAGCTGGAGGTGGCGAACAAGGCAGTCTCAAAGATTGGACAGCACATGCAGGGTGGTGGCGGCGCTTCGGGCGGCGACAGCGGCAGCAGTGGTGGTGACCAGACTCCGGAAGCCGAATACCAGGACCCCAAGGAGGCCAAGATGTAGATTTGTTCTGCATCAGGTTTCTTCTACTTTTTGTGTACCCAGTTTAGGAAGTTAATATCTTTATCCTACCTCCCGTCTGCTTCGGTTTCTAAGAGGGCTACGACGATACCTGTAACATTTCGGCAATTGTTTGAACTGCGGATAAATTGTGAGGAACAAACTCATAACCTACATCGGTTAATATATTGGGCCATTTGCCACATTGTCTTTGCTACGATCCTTGTTTTTGCAAGTTTCTGATGTCTGGTATTTTATTTATTTATTAAGCTGCTGATATCTTTTATTCTTTAGTAAGCTCCTGATATCTGGTTTTTACTATTAACAATGTGTCAGTGTCTATCTTTTTACTGTTATTCTTTAGTAAGCTCCTGACATCTTTTATAAGTATTTTATTTAGAGTTGTGACTTGTTTGACATCATGGTCTCCAATGCAAACTGAAATTCAATCGCTGATAATCATGGTGAGAGCATTGGCCGTGTTGTTTGCAGCGGCACTGCAACATCCAACCCTGCGAGCTTTACTTCATGCTCAGTTGCAACTTGTGACTGAGAGTTGTATTTTCTTGACTTGTGAGTTTTATTCTTGTGCTCAGGCAGTGTTTGCCCTTCCTGTGGTGCATAATGAGTAGAACCAAGCTACTCCCTCTGTAAAAATAACACAGTATAAGAGTAATGTTCTTATATTTCTTTACGGAGGGAGTACCTTATTGTCTGGGTAATCAAATTTCAACAGTTCAGCAACAGGGAGTACCTAAGAGACACAACAAAATCGACAAACTAGAAATTGTTGATACGGCCACTCTATCGCACGAAGATGGGGGCATTAGTGGGACATTGAGAGTTATCGATGTGCGAATAGATGGCATCATTGCAATCTTTCATTGGGTAAGTAAGGGGAATAAGCAAGAACGGTGGAAATCTTAAGAAAGTGCTAGTTTCTTTGCTGCGAATGGGTGGAATTGGTATCCCCAAAACCTCTGGCAAGGGGGTGTGGAAGAGTTAAAGTCTATCCCTTTGGTTAAGCTACTGTTGTTATACTGTACATCTCTACTATTATGGGCCACCACTTACTTAAAGGAAGTCGAGCACACATCTCCTTCAACTTGAAGGGCGAGGACCTGCAACGACGTAACGTTTGAAAGAAAAGTAACCAGTATAGGAGAGTGATCAGAAAGCATACTACTCGAGGGAGGGTTGGATAATCAAATTAGAATGAAGATTCCGCAACATTCGTGCATCAGTATGATTACATGAGAACGGAAACATATACTTCTGCATAAGATGTGAACTCTAGTTCAGAATCATTCACTGACTTTATTTTTGTGGCATTTTTTAACAGCTCCCTATTTTCCGAGAGCGAACGCTGATGCATCATGGGTGTCAGACAGGCCGGTACCAGTGTGACTTTTTCAATGGATGACTCGTCGACACAGACCTCAACCAAACTGAGCCACAGAAACAACTCCTTGACCTTGACCCCGGCGACCTTCTTGATCTTGCCCTTCTCGACGAAAGCGGTCACCTCAGGGGCATAGGAGATGGTCTGGTTGATCTTCTTCAAGGTGTGCTCGTTCTTCTTTTTCTGAAGCATCCACACGAACCCGCTCTAGCGGTTGAACCCGACCACCTTGATGTCGCTCATTGGAAAGAGGCCTTTTGGGAGGCCTCTTCGAGGAGCTTGACGGACCTCTTCTTGCAGATGTCGTCCCCCTTGACGACCTCGGCGCTGGCACGGTGGCTCTCGACCAGCTGGGACGCCATTTGTGCTCTTGTCTGGGATTGGTTTGCTTCGGAAATGGGGTTTCAGGTTTGTGGATTGGTGGATGTGCTTGTTGTACTCCCTCCGTCCCAAAATACTTGTCATCAAAATGGACAAAAAGGGATGTATCTAGAATTAACATACATTTAGATACATCCCCTTTTATTCATTTTGATGACAAGTATTTTCGGACGAAGGGAGTAGGTGATAGAACAGAATATGGTGCTGCCTTATATAGATGCTGCAACCTTGAGGGGTTTGAAAAGGTGCTACGTGTGCCAGCCTAGTGAGACCGGCAGCTCTCCTCTCTGGACTTCTTCTGGAAAAAAAAACACGTCTCCCCTTTCTGAATATCATGTACTCCCTCCGTTCCTAAATATAAGTCTTTTTAGACATTTCAAATGAACTACAACATATGGATGTATGCAGACATATTTTAGAGTGTATATTCACTCATTTTGTTTTGTATGTAGTCACTTGTTGGAATCTCTAGAAAGACTTATAATTGGGAACGGAGAGAGTATGTATATGCAGCATCTTCCAAAGTAGCTCACTTCCATCTTGCATTCACTCCCAACAGCTGTCAAATTATGTCATGCTATTAAACAACAGAGTAGCGTGGCATCGCCGTAGATTTTTATAGTTCGGTTTCCATTCACTGAATTATTTAACTTAATTTCACATATTTAACAACTGTTTTGCCTCACCAAATTAATAAGACATATTCCACAGTTCAGCAATCACATACTTAGCCTTTTTATTGATATTTTCACATCAAATTGTAAGATAATCTAATAGTTCAACAGTCACAAACTTAGCCTCATGCTAACTAATTTCTCACCCTTCTTGTTCTCAACTGAGTAGAGGGCTTGATACGGAGTATCCCATGATCATCACCATGTTCACTCGACGAGACCTCAACCACACACAATTGGACACAAGGTTCACTCGCTCCTCTCTGAACCTCCACTTTCTACATGTGAGACATGGCTACTACCTCAAATATATGTGCTATGCATGACCAGGAACCAAGAGGGAGGCCATGGAACAGCTAGGAGCATTGGACAGGACGGCGAGGACACCAAGTACAAGGAACAAGAGAAGCTGCTGGAAAAGCTTCAGGCTCCGGACGTCCGGCCTCTACCGGACGACCGGCGACTCCCAGGCGACCGGACGACCGGAGGCCACCGGACGTCCGTGACTTCGACGACAGAAGGAAAATAGCGGAAGTCCGAAGACTTCCGGACGTCCGGACCCTCGCGAGCCACCGGACGTCCGGTAGCCGTCGGACGTCCGCTACATGCTGTGTGCGCACAGTTATCGGGCCAGAGGCCCATGTATCCCTCTCCCACTTACCCCTTCGTGGCCCTAGACTATATATACTCCTCCACCTCCTCCTAATGAGGGTTAGCTTAGTGATAGCTCATTTGATACCTAGAGCTTTGCTCATCTAGTGGTTCATCTCCTTGTGAGTGACTGCGGCCCCTCCACGGAGAAGATCCACACGGATTCAAGACCTCCTTCACGGAGAAGATCCCGCGGGATACCCCAAGACCTCCTCACGGAGAAGAACCGGTTACCCTATGTATCGTCCCTTGTTGATCATGGATCTTGTATCTCTTTGTGTTTCGAGGATCTAGCATATGTGTGACTTGTTCTTGTTGGTTTGAGTGATTCTCTCGTGTTTCCCCTCGTGTTCCCTCTCGTGTTCTTCGTGTTCATCGTGGGATCCCCTCCATTTCGTGAAAGATCGGCCACATAGGGTTCCACCCTGTATCATATGGTATCAAGAGCCAAGGTTTCTCACGAATTTGGAGCCCCCTCCACCGTTTTCTACCCTTGTTTTGTGTGATTTCGTCCAAAATTCGAAAATCCCCACCAAAAATAGACCCAAAATTTTTTGTGATCTGTTGGTTTGTTGATGTTCTGTTGATTTTGATCCATGGATTTGCTTGGTTTCAAGTGGATCTAGCATTTCATCAAGTTTCCCCATCTTTCATCCACGAAATCTCATCAATTTTGACCCCAAAATCATCAAATGCCGCCCAAAATCGCGTCCCGGATCTCAAATCTCGCGTTGACCCCGACCCACCGGACGACCGGCCTTTTACCGGACGTCCGGACCCTCACGAAGCACCGGACGTCCGGAATTCACCGGACGACCGGAACCACCTATACAGCAAGAATTACCGGATTTCCGGTCTTTTCCGGACGTCCGGTATCCCCAGATTTTGACTTCGGCTGATTTTTGTTTTGTCCATAACTAATTCATACGAACTCCGATTTGGACGTTCTTTAGCTCGTTTCGAAGCTCTTGACATTCCCCATACCAGAAAAATACCACCATATTCATTTGACTCCATCATATTTTATGGATTTTGGCATCTTTGCCTAGGGCCTCCACCACATCATCCGCTATACCACCACCGACTTCCGCAACCTAACATTTTTGTCCCCCATAGCATTTGTGGTTGCTTGAGTAATGATTTGAGTCTCCTAAGGTGTTTAGGCTACTTAGGGACCGTTGCTTCTTCATCAACCACCTCCACCACTTCCGCATACCCATTGCCCACTATACATTTCCACACAACCTAACCCAATTTTGTTGAGCTTGTTTGAGTTGTGGCTTGTGTCTCCTAAGGTGTTTCGGCTACTTAGGGACCGTGACTCAACTCCGACATCGTGTATAGCCCATCATTCCACTTCCGCAACCACCACGGCTTTGCCACTACCATCATTTGACATTTGTCCTTGAGATTTTGAGTTGTGGTTTTTCCGTTTCCTAAGGTGTTTCGGCTAATTAGGAACGGGTCTACATCAAGAGCACCACCTCTCATCATCGACACGGACGGTAACTTCGACGACATCATTGTATATTTCCCTTGCAATTGCCTTGTTAACCCCTAGCCCTTTTTTTGCGTCACTTACCCATCGAGACTAGCCATTCGAGTATTGCCGGCAACGTTACTTGTGCACATTAGTGATCATACTTCCCATATCATACATACCATATCACCGTGGTGCATATCTTGGTATCATCTCTTGTGACACAAGGTTGTCATCGCATATACTCAATTGCTATCTTGGTTCGTGAAGTTTTGCATGAGAAAAGAGCTCAAAAGAGAAAGAGCCAAACAAGCTTTTAAGCACAAAGAAAAAGATACGCAAAGAGCTTTTAAGCAAGAACCATAGCATCATACTACATTAAGATTGTCATACTCGATCATTTTGGATCATACCACCGGAATACCATACATATAGCATACTTGGGATAGAAGTCGTTGCATTTTGCATAGTAGGTTGTGCACAAGTTCGTATCCGCCTATTGTGCAATCGTGCTAGCGTCTCTCTAGTGTTGTGCAACACGAGCATTTTCGTGGATTCCACATTTTGGCTCATTCCTTGGTTGCACGACCCCATCTATCTATCCGTGTGTGTGTTTCCGTGTGCCACCCATATTGCTATTGGTCTACTTGTTTCACTTGCGAATTTGTGAATCTTTTTCAACTTTATTGACTCTTGCTAACTTTTTGCATCAATTTTTTGTGCCACTATCCTCACCGAGCTCCACCATAAGCTTTACTTGTGTAGGTGGGAGAAACCGACAAGAATTGGTACCAATTGTGCTATTTCCTTGTTCCCATTTGAGTGATCATTGATCCATCTTCAACATCGGTCAAGGTACATTTGGTATAGTTCTTCTCTTTCTCCCACTCACACTTGCTAGCGTCTTGTGATGGATAGGCAAGGCATTTCATCTCCGGTCTTCGACATCGACGGCGCGAACAAGGACATCCACGCGAAAACCATCGGACTACAACGAGAAATGCAAGAGTGCTTGGGCAACATCGCCATCGAACAACGACACTTCCAGACAAGGACAATGGCTTCCTTCGACGACATGTGCGACTCCTTCAACAAACAAATGGCGGAGCTCCGACACTTGGTGGTCGATTACAAGTCTTCTTCCCCTTCGTCATCCTCTCGGCGG
Source organism: Secale cereale (assembly GCA_902687465.1). Classification (NCBI taxonomy): domain Eukaryota; kingdom Viridiplantae; phylum Streptophyta; class Magnoliopsida; order Poales; family Poaceae; genus Secale; species Secale cereale. Next base: position 566,975,411 of record LR738713.1, on the reverse strand, counting down.
CGACGTTCAAGTCACAAGTCTTCGGAGCGCAAACATGATGCAAGTGCAAGTCTTCCACGGCCACACCGCCATGGCGAACATCGACATCGTCATGAAGGGCAAGTCACCTCCAAGCATCATGTGCACGACGACGACGAACGACATCTACCAAGAGCTCAAGCACGACAACGACATCATCATCATGAAGATGCTCGACAAGCGCATACCTACAAGTCCGAAGAAGCTCTACATCACGCCAAGCCCAAGCTTCAAGAGCACATAAGAAGACCGCGAGACAAGCACACACAAGAAGAAGCTACGGCTACACCCACCACTTCGGCATCTTCGCCAAGTGTTATCAAGGCATCTTCGCCAAGTGCTATCAAGGCATCTTCGCCTTTGGATGTACGGCATCTTCGCCTACCTCCCATGAGTTCGCCTACATCGACGTCTTCATCATCAAGGCGATCATCTACGAGCAACGGCGACAAGACGGTCGAGCATGGGCCATCCCCTTCGACCAAGGCGACGAGCATGAACCTCTTCGACACCATGAAGACGGCGCCCATATTGGACTACTACTCCGGGTCAAGCTACGCGGGCAAGCATGAGACCTTCTCTTTGACCTCGGAGGAGCGTGATGGTTTGCCACACCCTACGGCATTCATCTTTGGAGGCATTACGGATGAGGAAGTTGAGCATGGAGACTATTGCACCTACACCTCTTCAACATCCACTTATGACGAGATGCCCCAATTCCCATGTGAGGAGAGCCACCACCACATGAGCGATATGAGTGACTCCACCATATGTGATCTTGAGAGCATTTCCCTTGAGAGGATGAGTGTGCCCACCACTAGCCCCACACATGAGAGCATGCCACTTCTCCTATGTGAGGTTGAGAGCCATTTGAGTGACTCCACCAACCATACGAGTGAGAGCATCCACGAGGGAGTGAGTGAGCCACAACACTTAGTGAGTGAGGTAGTTGATAGGGCATGTGAGGCCACTATGATTTCTAACGACTTAACCTCTACTCCGAGTGTGTTCTATTTGGTGCTAGGTCTCCTACAAGAGGACATGCCTACCCTCGATGAGTCCGTCCCTCCATTGGATAACCCGATGGCCATGGTGGAAGAAGATGTACCCCCCACATGGTACCATCAAGTTGCAACTTCACCTACAATACATAGCGATGCTCCAAAGGTAACAAAGGTGATGGTGCTTCTTTCGTCCCACTTGTGGACTATATCACCAATGATTGCTTGCATGATGTTGATTCACCTATGACCATGCTTCATGCTAGTGCAACTTCCTCATGTCTTGACTTACCTATTTATGATGAATATGATGATGAGCATGTTGAGTTGCCTAGTTGTGATGCTATGCTCCATAGGATATCATGTGAAAATTCTTTTGGTCACATCATGTTTGATAATCCTTTGAACTTGTCATATGCTATGAGTGAGATTTCTCATATTGTTTCATTTCAATCTCAACATAGTAACTATGCATGCCCCATTAAAGTAAATCCTATTTGCACTTGTGGCATAGATGACACGATGATGGTCATTGGCTTGTGTTTCTCTTGTGATGATATTGCCATGCTTCCTTTACATGATTTGCGCAATTCATCAACTATGCCATGCCATGAACACATTGTTCCAAATATGCTTTGCTTTGGATGTTATCAATATTCTCCATGTGATGTTTCCATTGATGCTCATGAGGAGACCCCCATAGTTTCCTCATACATACTAGGAGATCTTGATGCATTCCATACCTTGCATGATTGCCATGATTGTGTGCACCATATGCATTCCATGAATCACAATGATATTTCTCGTGATGCATCACACAACTTGAGTCTCCATTATGACATACATAACAACAAACCTCTCATGATGGACGACATGTTTCTATACCACGCATCTCATTTATTTGAGCATTGGATATTATGTGCTAACCAACACTTGCACGTGCGCATCATGATGGATGATGTGTACATATACCACGCACATACAATTTTTCCTTTCCCTTTGTCTTGTGTAGGTACTTTTGCAAACTCGTCAACCTCACAATCCCATGAGTTGACGAAAAGAGCTCTTGAGAGCAACGATGACTTGGGATTCCGTGGAATCTCCTTACCACCATTCTCTTCGCGCAACCACTACGCGCCTCTCTTTTACTTGGCTCTCACACGGCTATGGGCTATTTGCCACTTCTCACATTATGCCCATACTATCGTGTTCACTTTGCATGTTATGCCTCTTGCTATGACTTTGCCATGCAATTGTGACCCTTGCTTGCTATTACACATGATTCACCATTATGATACTCCTATGTGTATTTGCATGCTTGGTGGAGATACTTGTAGCTATTGCCATGATTTCTTTGTGCCCAATGCTATTGTTGATTCTTGTGTTGAGAGAGACATGATATCCCATTGCTATTTCCATATGGCCTCTCATCAACACATTGATGCTATTTTGCTCATATCTTGCTTTCATGCTTGTGCTATGCCATGTGCATCATGTATTCTCACTATTTGCACACATGCCATGATTGCCATGATTACTTCTAGTATGTTGCATCTTTGCACTACTAGCTTGCTTGACTTGATCACTATGCTTGCTTGCTATGTTGCATCACCCATGTTCCTCTCTTACTTGCTTTCTTGGGTTGATGACATATATGTTCATGCCACTCACATGATATACATTGATCATTGTCATTTGTCTCCACTAGTTGCATCTCTCATCACTTGTATTGAGTGCAACAATGCTATGTTTGTTGATCTTGGAGACTTTGACACCTTTCTTGTGATGCATACTTGCTTGATTGAGCCTATTGCATTTGGTCGTTCTCGCATCTTATGCCTACATACCATGCACCACACCCTTATACTTTCTTATGATAAGAATGATGCAAGCACTTGTTGGGTATTTTCCCGCACGAATGCTAGGTTTCGCATTATGGCTAACCTCATTTGTTTTTCCGAGTGTTTGTCATGTTCTTTCATTTTGAAGGATTCACAAGGCGGTACCATCACGAGGCATCTTGGGCATGTGAAGGCACACACGTTGCGTGACACCAACACCTTCGAGAATATACATAAGGTGAATTCCTTCTTTGTGAGCCATCCTCACATATGCATATTGGATGGGCCATACTTTCATTGTTTCTTCCTTCTTGTTGTCTACATGATACATCTACGGGATGGAGGACCGACATTAAAGATGGACCCTATGGATTCACCACCGGTCTACCACTATTGCCACGACATCGAGCATTGGTATGTCAAAACCCCTTTGACACATTGCACCAAAACCTTCATATTTGTTGATTGTGTGCTCACATGCCATGCTCAATGGACATATCATTCCCATAACAAATTTGCATCTTGCCCATGGATTGACTCACATTATGATTGCCTTGTTGCATTTTGTATTCCCATGTCATCCATGATATATGAGCTTGTGCATTTCCTTAGCAAATTTGTTGTGATCTTTCTTGATGGCATATTCATACATCATGATCATCTTATCCTCCATCAATTGCATGATAACATACACATATTGAGCATTCATTGCCATGTTCATGCTCTTGATAAACCATCACACTATGACATCATTTTGCACAATGGTTGCATTGATCACATTCACAACACCTTTGTGTGCACCACAAATGCATTTGATCACATGAATGCTTTACATCTCATACTTTATCATCTTGCTAAGCTTCATGTACACACGGACTCATTCTTACATGATGGACACTTTGTGTGTGCTAACCATTGTATTTCCAAGTGTACTTTGTGTTTGCTCATTTTGCATGTACCACATACCGGAGACACCTTGGAGTACTTGGAGTGCGACATGACCTCAACTTCGTCCAACTACAAGTCCGTTCACGACTACCGTTTCCATGGTGATGAGGTTTTTGATCCGAGGTCGGATCTTTCCCAAGGGAGGGGAGATGATACGGAGTATCCCATGATCATCACCATGTTCACTCGACGAGACCTCAACCACACACAATTGGACACAAGGTTCACTCGCTCCTCTCTGAACCTCCACTTTCTACATGTGAGACATGGCTACTACCTCAAATATATGTGCTATGCATGACCAGGAACCAAGAGGGAGGCCATGGAACAGCTAGGAGCATTGGACAGGACGGCGAGGACACCAAGTACAAGGAACAAGAGAAGCTGCTGGAAAAGCTTCAGGCTCCGGACGTCCGGCCTCTACCGGACGACCGGCGACTCCCAGGCGACCGGACGACCGGAGGCCACCGGACGTCCGTGACTTCGACGACAGAAGGAAAATAGCGGAAGTCCGAAGACTTCCGGACGTCCGGACCCTCGCGAGCCACCGGACGTCCGGTAGCCGTCGGACGTCCGCTACATGCTGTGTGCGCACAGTTATCGGGCCAGAGGCCCATGTATCCCTCTCCCACTTACCCCTTCGTGGCCCTAGACTATATATACTCCTCCACCTCCTCCTAATGAGGGTTAGCTTAGTGATAGCTCATTTGATACCTAAAGCTTTGCTCATCTAGTGGTTCATCTCCTTGTGAGTGACTGCGGCCCCTCCACGGAGAAGATCCACACGGATTCAAGACCTCCTTCACGGAGAAGATCCCGCGGGATACCCCAAGACCTCCTCACGGAGAAGAACCGGTTACCCTATGTATCTTCCCTTGTTGATCATGGATCTTGTATCTCTTTGTGTTTCGAGGATCTAGCATATGTGTGACTTGTTCTTGTTGGTTTGAGTGATTCTCTCGTGTTTCCCCTCGTGTTCCCTCTCGTGTTCTTCGTGTTCATCGTGGGATCCCCTCCATTTCGTGAAAGATCGGCCACATAGGGTTCCACCCTGTATCAGGGCTGTGGCATGATGAGTTCTTTTTGTTTTTTGGTTGTGTGAAACCAATCCTTTAGAGATTTTCTTCGATAAAAGTTGAATTTTATTAACTCAAAAGGGCTGACCTCAAGAAGAGAAGTACAAAATGCAGCCTCAAGAAGAGAAGAAAGAAAAAGGGAAGTAAAAGGCATAAGCGATCGCCAGGACATCTTCAACACTGACTCTTAAACCGTCCGCATCTGTGTGGACCATGCGCTACACACGTTTTTGGTCATCCAATGCAGTCTCGCATTCATGCACGGATCGGTTCGGACGGCCTTTTTTCTCGTAAATTAGAAGCAAACTGGGAAGGGAAGGGATTTTGTGGGCATCTGGACCGCTGCCACGCACACATACAACAACTCTAGCTCACCCTAAACCCTCCCGCGCCTTGCACGTGCTTTCTTTCCAATGGATGCGCCGCTTTCCACATCGCATTCATGCCGGCCCAGATCCGCAGGGGCTAGCATAAATGCCGCACGATGTGACCAGACGAGAGGGCGGCGCTGACCGACGCGACCTCTCGGGTGACGCTGCTACAATGCGGACACAACGTCCTGAGAAACCAACTCGGCCCGCGACTCCGCATTGAAGCGGGCTACCGTCCGTTTGCCTGGCCATGGAAATTTAAGCACAATGTCGGGGCCATCCACATCGCACTCTTCACTCTACATCTCAGTGCCAAATCTTCGCGCACCTTCGCCTCTTCCCTCTTCATCGGCGATGGGCAAGTCTTGGCCCTCGACGACCGTCTCTTCCACAAACAAGGAGGTTGCCATCTTCCCTGGCGACGAGGAGGACCAGTCGCAGATGCCCGTCCTCTCGCAGAATGCGGTGTATGCGGTGACGGACACCGAGTACAAGGAGCAGCTGGAGCTGATGCTGAAGGAAATATGCCCTAGAGGCAATAATAAAGTTGTTATTTATATTTTCTTATATCATAATAAATGTTTATTATTCATGCTAGAATTGTATTAACCGGAAACTTAGTACATGTGTGAATACATAGACAAAACAATATGTCCCTAGTATGCCTCTACTAGACTAGCTCATTGATCAAAGATGGTTATGTTTCATAGCCATAGACATGAGTTGTCATTTGATCAACGAGATCACATCATTGGGAGAATGATGTGATGGACAAGACCCATCCGTTAGCTTAGCACTATGATCGTTTAGTTTTACTGCTATTGCTTTCTTCATGACTTATACATGTTCCTATGACTATGAGATTATGCAACTCCCGAATACCGGAGGAACACCTTGTGTGCTATCAAACGTCACAACGTAACTGGGTGACTATAAAGATGCTCTACAGGTGTCTTCAAAGGTGTTCGTGGTGTTGGCATAGATCAAGAATAGGATTTGTCACTCCGAGTGTCGGAGAGGTATCTCTGGGCCCTCTCGGTAATGCACATCATAATAAGCCTTGCAAGCAAATTACTAATGAGTTAGTCACGAGATGATGTATTACGGAACGAGTAAAGAGACTTGCCGATAACGAGATTGAACTAGGTATTGAGATACCGACGATCGAATCTCGGGCAAGTAACATACCGATGACAAAGGGAACAATGTATGTTGTTATGCGGTTCGACCGATAAAGATCTTCGTAGAATATGTAGGAGCCAATATGGGCATCCAGGTTCTGCTATTGGTTATTGACCGAAGAGATGTCTCGGTCATGTCTACATAGTTCTCGAACCCGTAGGGTCCGCACGCTTAAACGTTCGTTGACGATATAGTATTTAATGAGTTATGTATGTTGGTGACCGAATGTTATTCGGAGTCTCGGATGTGATCACGGACATGACGAGGAACTCCGGAATGGTCCGGAGATAAAGATTAATATATGGGATAATAGTGTTTGACCTCCGGAAGGGTTCCGGAATTCACCGGAAGGGGTTCCAGATGTTTCCCGAAATGTTTGGGTACGAGAATACTTTATTTGGGCCAAAAGGGAAAGCACACAAGGCTTTTGGAAGGCGCAAAAGGAAGTTTTGCGGAGTCCAGGGGCCAGACGCCAGGGTCCCTGGCGTCTGGGTCCAAACGCCGGGAACCCTGGCGTCTGGCCCTGGAGTCCGAGAAGGACTCTTGCCTTTCGGCTGAAACCGACTTTGTGAAGGCTTTTACTCCAAGTTTCGACCCCAAGGCTCAACATATAAATAGAGGGGTAGGGCTAGCACCCAAGACACATAAAGATACACCAAGCCGTGTGCCGGCAACCCCGACCCTCTAGTTTATCCTCCGTCTAGTTTCTGTAGTGCTTGGCGAAGCCCTGCAGAGATTGTTCTTCATCAACAACCGTCACCACACCGTCGTGCTGCCGGAACTCATCTACTACTTCGCCTGTCTTGCTGAATCAAGAAGGCGAGGACGTCATCGAGCCGTACGTTCGGTACTAGATCGGGACGGATCGTGAAGGTGCATGACTACATCAACCGCGTTGATAAACGCTTCCGCTTTCGGTCTACGAGGGTACGTAGACACACTCTCCCCTCTCGTTGCAATGCATCTAGTAGATAGATCTTACGTGTTCGTAGGATTTTTTTTGAAATACTACGTTCCCCAACAGTGACATCATGAGCCAGGTCTATGCGTAGATGATATGCACGAGTAGAACACAATGAGTTGTGGACGATACTAGTCATACTGCTTACCAGCATGTCATACTTTGGTTCGGCGGTATTGTGAGATGAAGCGGCTCGGACCGACATTACGCATACGCTTACGCGAGACTGGTTTCACCGTTATGAGCATTCATTGCTTAAAGGTGACTGGCGGGTGTCTGTCTCTCTCACTTTAGCTGAATCAAGTATGGCTACGCCCGGTGCTTGTGAAGGTTAAAACATCACATACTTGACGAAATATCGTTGTGGTTTTGTATGCGTAGGTAAGAACGGTTCTTGCTAAGCCCGTAGCAGCCACATAAAACTTGCAACAACAAAGTAGAGGACGTCTAACTTGTTTTTGCAGGGCATGTTGTGATGTGATATGGTCAAGACATGATGAGTTATACGTTTTTGTATGAGATGATCATGTTTTGTAAAGTTATCGGCAACTGGCAGGAGCCAATGGTTGTCGCTTTATTGTATGAAATACAGTCGCCATGTAATTGCTTTACTTTATCACTAAGCGGTAGCGATACTCGTGGAAGCAATAGTTGGTGAGACGACAATGATGCTACGATGGAGATCAAGGTGTCGCGCCGGTGACGAAGGTGATCATGACGGTGCTTTGAAGATGGAGATCAAAAGCACAAGATGATGATGGCCATATCATGTCACATATTTTGATTGCATGTGATGTTTATCTTATTATGCTTCTTATTTTGCTTAGTACGACGGTAGCATTATAAGATGATCCCTTACAAAATTTCAAGGTATAAGTGTACTCACTGAGTATGCACCGTTGCGAAAGTTCGTCGTGCCGAGACACCACGTGATGATCGGGTGTGATAAGCTCCACGTTCAAATACAACGGGTGTAAGCCAGTTTTGCACACGCAAAATACTCGGGTTAAACTTGACGAGCCTAGCATATGCAGATATGGCCTCGGAACACTGGAGACCGAAAGGTCTAGCGTGAATCATATAGTAGATATGATCAACATAAGATGTTCACCATTGAAACTACCCCATCTCACGTGATGATCGGACATGGTTTAGTTGATTTGGATCACGTGATCATTTAGATGACTGGAGGGATGTCTATCTAAGTGGGAGTTCTTTAAGTAATATGATTAATTGAACTTTAATTTATCATGAACTTAGTCCTGGTAGTATTAGCATATCTATGTTGTAGATCAATAGCTCACGATGTAGCTCCCCGTTTGTTTTATATGTTCCTAGAGAAAACTAAGTTGAAAGATGTTAGTAGCAATGATGCAGACTTGTTCCGTAATCTGACGATTTTCCTCATTGCTGCACAGAAGAATTATGTCCTTGATGCACCGCTAGGTGACAGACCTATTGCAGGAGCAGATGCACACGTTATGAACATTTTGACAAAAGCTCGGTATGATGACTACTTGATAGTTTAGTGCACCATGCTTTACAGCTTATAACCGGGACTTCAAAAACGTTTTGAACACCATGGAGCATATGAGATGTTCCAAGATTTAAAATTAGTATTTCATACTCATACCTGTGTCGAGAGGTATGAGACCTCTGACAGTACTTGGCCTACAAGATGGAGGAGAATAGCTCAACCAGTGAGCATGTGCTCAGATTGTCTGGGTACTACAATTGCTTGAATCAAGTGCGAGTTAATCTTCCAGATAAGATAGTAATTGACAAAGTTCTCTAGACACTATCACCAAGTTAGTAGAACTTTGTGATGAACTATAATATGCAAGGGATGACGAAAGTAATTCCCGAGCTCTTCGCGATGCTAAAATCAGCGAAGGTAGAAATCAAGAAAGAGCATCAAGTGTTGATGGTTAACAAGACCACTTGTTTCAAGTAAAGGGCAAAGGGATAGAAGGGGAACTTCAAGAAGAATGACAAGAAAGTTGTCACTCCCGTGAAGAAACCCAAAGCTAAACTCAAGCCTGAAACTAAGTGCTTCTACTACATAGGAAATGGTCACTAGAAGTGGAACTGCCCTAGATACTTGGTGGATAAGAAGGATGGCAAAGTGAACAAAGGTATATTTGATATACAGATTATTGATGTGTACTTTACTAGTGTTCAAAGCAACCCCTGGGTATTTGATACCGGTTCAGTTGCTAAAATTAGTAACTCGAAACGGGAGTTGCAGAATGAACAGAGGCTAGTTATAGGTGAAGTGACGATGTGTGTTGGAAGTAGTTCCAAGATTGATATGATCATCATCGCACACTCCCTATACTTTCGGGATTAGTGTAGAACCTAAATAAATGTTATTTGGCATTTGCGTTAAGCATGCATATGATTTGATCATGTTTGTTGCAATACGGTTATTCATTTAAAGTCATAGAATAATTATTATTCTGTTTACATGAATAAAGCCTTCGATGGTCATACACCCAATGAAAATAGTTTGTTGGATCTCGATTGTAGTGATACACATATTCATAATATTTAAGCCAAAAGATGCAAGGTTAATAATGATAGTGCAACTTATTTGTGGCACTGCCGTTTAGGTCATATTGGTGTAAAGCACATGAAGAAACTCCATAGTGATGGAATTTTGGAATCACTTGATTATGAATCACTTGGTGCTTGCGAACCATGCCTCATGGGCAAGATGACTAAAACTCTGTTCTCCGGAACAATGGAGCGAGCAACTGATTTGTTGGAAATCATACATACTGATGTATGTGGACCGATGAGTGTTGAGGCTCGCAGCGAATATCGTTATTTTCTGACCTTCACTCATGATTTGAGCAGATATGGGAATATCTAGTTGATGAAACACAAGTCTGAAACATTTGAAAAGTTCAAAGAATGTCAGAGTGAAGTAGAAAATCATCGTAACAAGAAAATTAAATTTCTACGATCTGATCGCGGAGGCGAATATTTGAGTTGTGAGTTTGGTCTTCATTTAAAACAATGTGGAATAGTTTCACAACTCACGCCACCCGGAACACCACAGCGTAATGGTGTGTCCGAACGTCGTAATCGTACTTTATTAGATATGGTGCGATCTATGATGTCTCTTTCTGATTTACCACTATCGTTTTGGGTTATGCATTAGAGATAGCTGCATTCACGTTTAATAAGGGCACCATCTAAATCCGTTGACACGACGCCTTATGAACTGTGGTTTGGCAAGGAACCAAAGTTGTTGTTTCTTAAAGTTTGGGGCTGCGATGCTTATGTGAAAAAGCTTCAACCTGATAAGCTCGAACCCAAGTCGGAGAAATGTGCCTTCTTAGGATACCCAAAGGAGACTGTTGGGTACTGATACGTCTCCAACGTATCTACTTTTCCAAACCCTTTTGCCCTTGTTTTGGACTCTAACTTGCATGATTTGAATGGAACTAACCCGGACTGACGCTGTTTTCAGCAGAACTGCCATGGTGTTGTTTTTGTGCAGAATAAAAAGTTCTCGGAATCGCCTGAAAATCAACGGAGAATTATTTCAGAAAATATAAAAAATACCTGCAAGAAGATCCACACCGGGGGGCCCACGACCTGTCCTCGAGGGTGGGGGCGCGCCCCCCTTCCCAGGGCGCGCCCCCTGCCTCGAGGGCCCCCCGATGCTCCACCGACGTATCCCCAGGTCATATGTATTCCGTTTCGGGGAGAAAAAAACCAGGGAGAAGGAATTATCGCGTTTCACGAGACAGAGCCGCCGCCAAGCCCTAATCTCTCTAGGGGGGGGGGGGCTGATACGTCTGCAACGTATCTATATTTTTTTATTGTTCCATGCTATTATTTATGAAGTCTTGGATGTTTAATGGGCTCTATCATTCACTTTTATATCATTTTTGGGACTAACCTACTAACCCAAAGGCTCAGTCCAGATTGCTGTTTTTTGCCTATTTCAGGGTTTTGCAGAAAAGGAATATCAAACGGAGTCCAAACGGAATGAAACCTTCGCAAGAGATATTTTTGGAGGAAATCACGCACGAAAGACTTCGGGGCCAAGCCAGAGGACAGAGGGTCCACCCTCGAGGGTGGGGGGCGCGCCCCCCTGCCTTGAGGGCAGCCCCTGTGGCCCCCGGTGCCCCTCTTTTTCCTATATATACCTACGTACCCTAGAAACTCCATACGTAGAGAGAAAACCCTAATTCCACCGCCGTAGCTGCTGTTCCCGTGGAGATCCCATCTTGGAGCCTGTTCCGGGAGGGGGATCCATCACGGAGGCCTTCATCATCATCATCATCATCGCCCTCACCATGAGTTGTGAGTAGTTTACCATAGACCTTCGGGTCCATAGCTAGTATCTAGATGGCTTCTTCTCTCTCTCTGGATCTCAATACAAAGTTCTCCTCGGTCTTCGAGGAGATCTATTCGATGTAATCTCTTTTTGCGGTGTGTTTGTCGAGATCCGATGAATTGTGAGTTTATGATCAAGGTTATCTATGAAAGATATTTGGTTCTTCTCTGAACTTTTTTTGTGTGCTCATAATATCCTTGCAAGTCTCTTCGAATTATTGGTTTGGTTTGGCCTACTAGATCTATAGTTCTTGCAATGGGAGAAGTGCTTGGCTTTGGGTTCAATCTTGCGGTGTCCTTTCCCAGTGACAGTAGGGGCAGCAAGGCACATATTGTATTGTTGCCATCGAGGATAAAAAGATGGGGTTTTCATCATATTGCTTGAGTTTATCCCTCTACATCATGTCATCTTTCTTAAGGCGTTACTCTGTTCGTATGAACTCAATACACTAGATGCAGGCTAGATAGCGGTCGATGTGTGGAGTAATAGTAGTAGATGCACGCAGGAGTCGGTCTACTTGTCTCGGACGTGATGCCTATATACAATGATCATGCCTAGATAGTCTCATAATTATTCGCTTTTCTATCAATTTCTTGACAGTAATTTGTTTACCCGTCGTAGAATACCGCTATCATGAGAGAAGCCACTAGAGAAAACAATGGCCCCCAGGTCTATCTTTATCATATTACTTTCCCGTCAATTTCTATTGCCGTAGTTTATTTGCTGTTTTATTAAACTAAAAATACCAAAAATATTACTTATCATCTCTTTCAGATCTCACTATCGTAAGTGACCGCAAAGGGATTGACTACCCCTTATCGCGTTGGCTGCGAAGTTCTTATTTGTTTGTGCGGGTGTGAGGGACTGGCGCGTGGTCTCCTACTGGATTGATACATTGGTTCTCAAAAACTGAGGGAAATAATTATGCTACTATGCTGCATCTCCCTTTCCTCTTCGAGGGAATACAACGCAAGCTCAAGAGGTAGCAAGGGCTGATCTGGAGTCCGTTTGGGGCTCCAGAGAGTGGAGATCGTCTCCATCGTCATCATCGACCTTCCTCCATCACCAATTCCATGATGCTCACCGCCGTGTGTGAGTAATTCCATCATAGGCTTGCTGGACGGTGATGGGTTGGATGGGATCTATCATGTAATCGAGTTAGTTTTGTTAGGGTTTGATCCCTAGTATCCACTATGTTCTGAGATTGATGTTGCTATGACTTTGCTATGCTTAATGCTTGTCACTAGGGCCCGAGTGCCATGATTTCAGATCTGAACCTATTATGTTTTCATGAATATATGTGTGTTCTTGATCCTATCTTGCAAGTCTATAGTCACCTACTATGTGTTATGATCCGACAACCCCAAAGTGACAATAATCGGGACCACTCCCGGTGATGAACATAGTTTGAGGACTTCATGTATTCACTATGTGTTAATGCTTTGGTCCGGTACTCTATTAAAAGGAGGCCTTAATATCCCTTAGTTTCCAATAGGACCCCGCTGCCACGGGAGGGTAGGACAAAAGATGTCATGCAAGTTCTTTTCCATAAGCACGTATGACTATATTAGGAATACATGCCTACATTGCATTGATGAACTGGAGCTAGTTCTGTGTCACCCTAGGTTATAACTTACACGATGAATTGCATCTGACGTAATTTCCCATCACCGATCTAATGCCTACGAGCTTTACCTATATTGCTAGTTGCTTATTTACTTTTCCGTTGCTATTATCACAAAAACTACAAAAACACTATCTTACTTTTATTGCTGCTACCGCCACTATCATATTACTTTGCTACTAAACTACCTTGCTGCAGATACTAAGTTTCCAGGTGTGGTTGAATTGACAACTCAGTTGCTAATACTTAAGAGTATTCTTTGGCTCCCCTTGTGCCGAATCAACAAATTTGGGTTTAATACTTTACCCTCGAAAACTGTTGTGATCCCCTACACTTGTGGGTTATCAAGACTATTTTCTGGCGCCGTTGCTGGGGAGCATAGCTCTATTCTTTAAGTCACTTGGGATTTATATCTGCTTATCACTATGAAGAATTTGAAGGACTCAAAAACCAAGATCTTACCCTCAACTACGAGGGGAGGTAAGGAACCGCCATCTAGCTCTGCACTTGATTCTCCTTCTGTTATGAGTAAACTTGCGACACCTACTCCTACTATTGAATCTGATATGTCGTATGTTCTTGATGATGCTACTTCTGCTATGTATGATGAAACTACCTCTATGCCTGATACTGTGCCACTAGGTGAATTTCTAGATGAACAAATTGCTAAGGTTAGGGAGAGTGCAAATGTTGACGATATTTATGAAAGTGATGATGAAACTACTCCCAATAGATATGAATTGCCTGTCGTGCCTGAGGGTTATGTTATGGATGAAGAAACTGCTAGAGACTTTCTTGCTTGCAATGATAGATATGATCTTAAGAAGTTATTAGCTAAGCTGAAAGAAAAGTCATTGAATGCTAGAATGAAACATGACCCTGCTTTTGCTACTTCACCTATATGTGTCACTAATAAGGATTATGAATTCTCTGTTGATCCTGAGTTAATTACTTTGGTTGAATCTGATCCTTTCCATGGCTATGAGTCTGAAACTATTGTGGCACATCTTACCAAGTTGAATGATATAGCCACCCTGTTTACCAATGATGAAAAGATTCGTTACTACTATATCCTTAAGCTATTTCTGTTCTCGTTAAAGGGTGATGCTAATACTTGGTTTAATTCTCTTGATCCTGGCTGTGTGCGTAGTCCCCAGGATATGATGTATTACTTCTCTGCTAAATATTTCCCCGCTCATAAGAAACAAGCTGCCTTACGGGAAATATATAACTTTGCTCAAACTGAAGAAGAGAGTCTCCCACAAGCTTGGGGGGGGGGTGGGGTGGGCTTCTCCAGTTACTTAGGCTTTGCCTGATCATCCTCTTGAGATGCATGATATACTTGATGTCTTTTATAATGGACTAACCGATGCTTCCAGAGACCACCTGGATAGTTGTGCTGGTTGTGTTTTCAGGGAAAGAACAGTTGAACAAGCTTAATTACTATTGAATAATATGCTAGCCAATGAAAATAATTGGACACTTCCTGAACCAGCCCCTAAGCCAACTCCAAAGAAAAGAGGTGTTTTATTTCTCGGTCCTGAAGACATGCAAGAGGCAAAGAAATCTATGAAAGAAAAAGGTATTAAAGCTGAAGATGTTAAGAATTTACCGCCTATTGAAGAAATACATGGTCTTGATAACCCGACACGGGTAGTAAAGGTAAATTCTCTTTATAGATTTGATGAAAGTAATATTCCTCGTTATAAGTCTGCTAGCCAATGCTTAGATGAGTTTGACAATTTTATTGTGAAACAAGAAAACTTCAATGCTTATGTTGGTAGACAACTACAACATAATGCTTATATGATTGAACGCTTGAGTGATTATCTGTCTAGTGCTAAAGATGAACTGAAACTTATTAGTAAACATGCTTCCATGGTCACCACTCAAGTAGAACAAGTACTTAAGGCTCAGAATGATTTGCTCAATGAATTAAATAGTAAAAATTATGAATATGCTATTAGAGTTGCTACTAGAGGTGGTAAAATGACTCAGGAACCTCTGTATCCTGAAGGCCACCCTAAGAGAATTGAGCAAGATTCTCAGAGAGCTAATTTAGATGCATCTAGTTCTTCTAAGAAGAAGAAAAATAAAAATGATAGAACCTTGCATGCTTCTAGCGAACCTGTAGCTCCCCCACCTGAAAATCCCAATGATATATCTGTTTCTGATGCTGAGACACAATCTGGTAATGAACATGAACCTAGTGATAATATTAATAATGATGTTCATGATGATGCTCAACCTAGCAATGATAATGATGTAGAGATTGAACCTGTTGTTGATCTTGATAACTCACAATCAAAGAATCAACGTTATGATAAGAGAGACTTTGTTGCTAGGAAGCACGGTAGGGAAAGAGAACCATGGGTTCAGAAACCCATGCCTTTTCCTCCGAAACCATCCAAGAAAAAAGATGATGAGGATTTTGAGCGCTTTGCTGGAATGATTAGACCTATCTTTTTGCGTATGCGTTAGACTGATGTGCTTAAAACAAATCCTTATGCCAAGTATATGAAAGATATTATTACCAACAAAAGAAAGATACCTGAAGTAGAAATCTCCACCATGCTTGCCAATTACACTTTTGAGGGTGGAATGCCTAAGAAATTAGGAGATCCAGGAGTTCCTACTATACCTTGCTCCATTAAGAGAAACTATGTTAAAACTGCTTTGTGTGATCTTGGAGCCGGTGTTAGTGTTATGCCGCTCTCTTTATATCGTAGACTTGACTTGAGTAAGTTGACAAATGGCTGATAAATCAACTTCTATACCTGTCGGTATTTGTGAGGATGTGCCTGTTGTAGTTGCAAATGTTACTATTCTAACGGACTTTGTTATACTTGATATTCCCGAGGATGATAGTATGTCTATTATTCTTGGAAGACCTTTTTTAAATAATGCAGGGGCTGTTATTGATTGCAACAAAGGCAATGTCACTTTTCATGTCAATGGTAATGAGCATACGGTACACTTTCCGAGGAAACAACCTCAGGTTTATAGTATCAATTATATTGGAAAAACTTCGACTATTACTATAGGAGGTTTTGAGTTTCCTATTCCTACTATCAAGAAGGCATATGACATACTTATTGTTGGGGACATACATATCCCCATTGAGGTAACATAGTGTTATTCAAAAATTCTCCGGTTTCATGTTACTCGGAAAGAGTTTATTAACAAGACCTGATCAACCTTGTTAATGGATTCCTTTTGATGAACATGGGATAGGTGAATCTAGATGGCACAAATCTTCTGTACCCTCCTTTTAATTTATGTTAATTAGGTTAAATAAAAGAAAAATAGCATTATATGTCTGTTTCCAGACTTATCCGTGCAATAAAAAAATATCCCGAAAATAAAAGTTCTCCAAATGCCATGAAAATGAAATATGATTTTTTCTAGAATATTTAAGAAAATATGGCACTGAACACAGAGCGAGGGGAGCCAGCACGTGGCCTCGAGGGCACAGGGTGCGCCCCCTGCCTCGAGGGCCCCACGTGGCCCCCCTCCAATTATCCTTTCACCCATGCTCTTCTCCTTCCTCCCAAAAAAATACCCAACCAGCTCAAACCCGAGTTCTAGCTCATTTTGCTGCCATTTTCGATCTCCTTGCTCAAAGCACCATTCACCAAAATGTTTGGGGAGATTGTTCCTTGGTATGTGACTCCTCCATTGGTCCAATTAGTTTTTGTTCTAGTGCTTTATTTGTTGCAAATTTATGCTGCTGTGGTGACCTTGTTCTTGAGCTTGCATGTCAAATTTTCTTGGTCCCAAGTAGTTCCATTGCATGATATAGCCTCTAGGCACTTATAGGAGTTGTTGCTATCAATCTTGTTGAGTTTCGTTAACTTTTATTGTGAGTTACTAAAAATTTCAGAAATTTTCAGAAAAGAAAAATGTTAAAAATATTATTGAGGGGCTCTTCCAGCAAGAGCTCAGAGGAGAAGAAGAAAGAAGAAAATAAAAAGCCCAAGTATCATCTTCCTCGCATGGCGGAAGTTCGACTGTGCGATTGGCCCTGTAATAATTTCATGATGTCCGCCGGTATTTACGAAGACTTCTATTGGATGGCGAATAATGCAGGCCTCACCGACTTCCTCAACGACCAAAAAGAACAATATCTCTTACTCACCAATATTTTCACGCAAAGTTTTCATTTTCATTCTAGAAAAACACCACCTACGGTGGAGTTTCGCTTATATGATGTGAGTAAGGAGATATCACTATTAGACATTTGCGAAATATGCAAGGTACCCTTTGGAGGTAGACTTGATGAACCATGCCATGAAGACGTTAAAGGGTTTATTGATATGATAGCCGTAGGAGAAACTAGACAAGTTGCAGGGGCAAGAATCACTAGTATACACTTCCCTGTTCTGCGCTACTTTGCTTTATTTGCTAGTAGGTGTTTAATTGGTCGCGGGAACAGTGGAAATCTCAGTGCCCCTGATATTATCATTTTACGCCATGCTTTGTTTCGTGACACAACTTTTAGCTTGGGCGCCGTCGTTGCCAAACGATTGAGTCTTAACCGCTCAAGAAGGCCTGTCTTTGGAGGCATCTTTGCTTCTGGTCTTGCTGAACATTTTAATATACCCATTAGGCATCATGAGAAGGAAGAGAAATTGCTTGCCCTGTTTATCTGGACTACAAGAGCATGGTAGCTCATGACTTTATTGTTAAAGACAAAAATATGCAACTCCATTATAAATTGAGGTTTGATGAAATATACTGTGAAATTGTTACCTTGCCTGCACCTTCTTTGTTTGATCTATCTACAGGCGTATTCCTCATCACCTCAGATGTCTTCTACAAGTACCAAGGCCAGGCACAAGCTTCAGAGCCTGAGCCAGAACCACCACTTGATCCTTCCAATCAATTTGTTTATGGGCGGGAGCTGGACGAGCTCGCCAACCAGTGGCGCCCGGAGGACACATCTCAGTACACTGGAGGGAGTGGCTTCGATCCGTGGCCATAGACCAACTTGGGCCAAAAGCCTAAGCTTGGGGGAGTACGTGTTTCTCACCGACTTACATTCATGTTCACACTTATTCTAGTTGTCGGTGCTCACACTCTTTCACTGTACCATCCATGCTTAGTTTAAATTTTCTCTTTCTTAGCCTTTTTCTTGTGTGCTAGAAAAACCCAGAAAGACAAAAAATTATTAGTAGTATCTAAAAATGAAACCCAAAAAGATTTCCCGTTCTTCTTTTTCTTGTTGGGAGCTTTCCCGTGTAAATAGTTTCTTTTCTTTTCTTTAGGGGTTAAGAGTAGAAGACCATGATTAAAATGCTTAGTGGCTCTCATATGCTTTGTTGATGATTTAATCTTGAGCCATATTACCTTGTCTTCTCTCTTGTATCAAATGCCTGCGGATTCCAGCTTAGTCCAATGCACGTGCACTATTATTATTTTCCACACCATTCGGTCGTGCGAGTGAAAGGCAATAAGGATGATATATGATGAACTAATTGAGATGAGAAAAGCTGGTATGAACTCGACCTCTCTTGTTTTTGTAAATATGATTGCTCGTCGTTCTTGAGTCAGCTTGTTATGAATGAAACATGCTTCTAATGACAATTAGAGATCATAGCTGCTTATGCCATGCTTAATGAGCTGAGAGTCTATAATGGTCTATCTTGCGTGCCAACATGATATTAAAATGGTTGTGATGTGGTATGATGGGTGGTGTCCTCCTCTAAACGATTTAAGTGACTTGACTTGGCACATGTTCACGCATGTAGTTGAAACAAATCAACATAGCCTTCACGATATTTATGTTCATGGTGATTTATATCCTACTCATGCTTGCATTCATTGTTGATTAATTTTAATTCATGTTCATGACCGTTGTTGCTCTCTAGCTGGTCGCTTCCCAGTCTCTTTCTAGCCTTTACATGTACTAAGCGGGAATACTGCTTGTGCATCCACTTCCATAAACCCCGAAGTTATTCCACATGAGTCCACCATACCTTCCTATATGCGGTATTTACCTGCCGTTCCAAGTAAATTTGTATGTGCCAAACTCTAAACCTTCAAATGAAACTCTGTTTTGTATGCTCGAATAGCTCATGTATCAAATAGGGCTGTCTATATCTTCCATGCTAGGTGGGTTATTGATACGTCTCAAACGTATCTACTTTTCCAAACCCTTTTGATATTGTTTTGACCTCATTCTTGCATAATTTGGACTAAACTAACCCGGACTAACGCTGTTTTTAGCAGAGTTGACTGTATGGTTTATTTGTGTGCAGGAAAACGGATTTTTAAGCATCTCAGAAAAATCCACGAAAAATCACGAAAAATCCACGCACCCGAAGAAACCAAATACCAGAAGTGGGGCCAAAGGGGGGCCAGGGGGTGCCCAGGCACCCTGTGGGCGCGCCCCCCTGGGCCGCGCTGGGGGGGCGCCTGGGTGGGGCCCACACCCCCTGGTGCCCTACTTTAGCCCGTATTTTTCCTCGCGATGCAGAAACCCCAGATCGGAAGTCCTTTCGCTGTTTTTCTTCGCGGAGCCGCCGCCACCCTCTGTTCTTCTTCGGGAGGGCTAATCTGGAGGCTGATTTGGCCTCCGGAGAGGGGAGATCGTCGCCATCGTCATCATCATCACCACTCCATCATCCCTCCATGACTTCCCCCTTCATGTGTGAGTAATTCCCTTGCTGTAGGCGAAGGGGGTGGTAGGGATTGGATGAGTTAGATCATGTAATAGTTCGTCAGATTGTCGGGGGCATGTTGCCTATCATCTAGTATGGTGTTTATCATCTTTGCTACAACTTGTTATTCTTAATGCTTGACACTTAGGGCCCGAGTGCCATGATTTCAGATCTGAACCATATGTGTTTGCATGAATATATTTGTGTTCTTGATCCTATCTATGAGTTGTATGCACCTGTTACGGTTCGGAACCGGCGATCCCAAAAGTGACAGCTTGGGACACCAAAGGGGATGGTCCGTAATTTGAGGATTACATGTATCCATTGAGTTCATTGCTTTGTTCCGGTGCTCTTTGACAGGAGCACCTTAATATCCATTAGTTCCTTTTGGCCCCGTTCGTAGCGGGATGGTAGGAAAAAAGATGTTGTGCAAGTTCTTATTGCAAGCACGTACAACTACCTACGGGATACATGCCTAATGTTTGATATTTGCCTAGATGATCATTACTTTTCCGTGTGACGTACCCCGAGTTAGAAACTATCTCATCCATGCAACGCCCAACCATCCATCTCCCTAGCCTACAATATTTTAAACCTTGCTTGTTACTAGTTGCTATTTCTGCCATTTACTACTGCTATTTACTTTTGCTGTTTATTTTTACTATTACTATCATCACTATCATATCACTGTTACCACTTATCTTTTGTTGCAAGTTAGTATATTTCAGGTGCGGTTGAATTGACAACTCAACTGTTAAAGCTTATAAATACTCTTTGGCTCCCCGTGTGTCGAATCAATAAATTGGGTTATTCTTACCCGCGAAGACTATCTCGATCCCTTATGGTTGAGGGTTATCAAGTACCGTTTTCTGGCGCCGTTGCCGGGGAGCATAGCAATATTTACAAGTCTACTTGAGGTATCCTACCTGCTGCACTTTATTCACTATGGGTAAGAAAGGAGACCCCAAGGTTCCGATCTTACGATCCACTACAAGAAGAGGTACTGCTCTGAGCACTAGTGCTACTCTTGATTCACCTTCTGTTATGAGTAAGTTTGCCTCACCACCACCACATGATGCTCCTACTGAATCTATTACTATGTCTGATACTCTTGATGATGCTTCTACCACTTTTGATGATGATATTAGTTCACTTGGTTATGCTCTTGAGAAACAAATTACTGCTGCTGCTGAAAAATATGGAATTGAACTTCCTGTTACTCGCTACCCTATTGGTGAAACTTATGATTTTCCTGAATTGAGTAAACTTCAGGAGAGGCTCCTTGATGATGATTACTATATACTTGATGAAGATTTATGCAGGGAACTGACAGAGTTTGCCGGCTCTGACCCTGAAACTATTAAGAAAATATTTGAAAAACAAAACCGTTCCTAATCCTGAGTTTGCTACATCTCCTATATGCATTGATGATCCTGATTTTGATTTCTCTGTTGATCTTTCACTTATACCTATGGTTGAAGCTGACCCCTTTTATGGTAGAGAAAATGATGATGCTATTGCACACCTAACTAAACTTGGTGAGCTAGGTAGCCTGTTTACCACAGATGAGAAGATACGCTACTTTTATGTGACCAAGCTTCTTCCTTTCTCCTTGAAGGAAGGTGCTAAAGCATGGTATGATTCACTCCCATGCGGTTCTATTAAGAGTCCTCAGGACTTAGCTCACTCTTTTGTTGATAAATACTTTCCTGCTCATATGCAACATGCTGCTTTACAAAGAATTTATAATTTTAAACAGTTGCAGGATGAGTCCCTCCCTAAAGCTTGGGGGAGGTATTGCAGTTTGATTCAGGCTAGACCAGGACATGGAGTTCCTAAGAATGAATTGATTGATATATTCTATGCTGGTTTAACTGATGAATCTAGGTCCTACTTGGACAGTTGTGCTGGTTGTGTTTTCAGGAAAAGAACATCGGACGATGCGGAAGATCTAATGGGCAGGATTGCCAAAAACCATGAAGATTGGTCCATCCCTGAACCACCTCCACCAACAAAGAAGAGGGGCATGTTTGTTCTGAGCCCCGAGGACATGCGAGAAGCAAAGAAGTCTATCAAAGAGAAAGGTATTAAAGCTAAAGACGTGAAGAATCTACCCCCTATTGAGAAGCTGTGTGAGCCTACCACTCACCCTCCTATGGTAGAGGTACACTCTCTTTTAGATTTCAACGCAAGTGACATCCCTCATGGTAAACCTCCTGATCAATGTTTATATGAGTTTGATAATTTTATTATGAAACAGAATCATTTTAATGAGAGGATAGAAAGTCAGTTGCATGATAATTCCCTTGCTATCAAAAAATTGCTTGGTGTTTTAGATAGAACAGTTAATGATGTTCAATGTCTTGTGAAGCATTTTCATATGGTTCAAACTCAGCTTGATCAAATTTCTAATGTGCAAAGGGATTTACTTGCTAACAATGCCAAACAAGATAAATTGCAGGCTTTTGGGATTAAGACCCGAGGAGGAACTAGTACTCAAGATCCTCTTTATCCAGAGGGACATCCGAAGAGAATTGAGAAAGATTCTCAAATGCAGGAAGAAGAAATTGTTGTCTCTCCAAATAAGAAAAAGAAACATAAAGAGGCTGACAATTCTAATGATCCTATTGCAGATAAAGAGCCAGCTATTGATCCCAACAATGTATCTATTTCCGATGCTGAGACTGAAGACGGAGCTGAACCTGAAGGTAATGATAATGAGAAAAATGATCCGCCTGAAGTTTGAGAAGAAGAAGCACCTGACAAACGTAAGAGGTACACTAAAGAGGACTTCATCGCAAGGAAACATGGGAAGGAGAAAGAACCATGGGTACAGAAACCCATGCCCTTTCCAGGTAAGTCCATCAAATCTAAAGAAGAAGAGCATTATAATAAGTTTTGTGAATGGATTAAACCTCTTTTTCTTCAAATCCCTTTGACTGATGCTATTAAGTTACTTCCTTATTCAAAATATATGAAAGATATTGTCACTAACAAAAGAAAAGTTCCTAATGATGCAATATCTACTATGCTTGCTAACTATTCTTTCAGTGGAAAGATTCCTGAGAAGCTCGGTGATCCAGGTATACCCACCATTCCTTGCTCCATAAAGAATAATTATGTCAAAACTGCTTTGTGTGATCTTGGAGCGGGAGTAAGTGTTATGCCTCTCTCTCTTTACGAGAGGCTCTGTTTAGAAAAACTAATTCCTACATATATCTCCCTTCAGATGGCTGACAAGTCAACCGCTGTTCCGATAGGTATTTGTGAGGATGTTCCAGTTGAAGTTGCTAATTGTTTAATTCTTACTGATTTTGTTGTGCTTGACATGCCCGAGGATGGGAGCATGTCCATTATTCTTGGTAGACCTTTCCTTAACACCGCAGGTGCTATTATTGATTGCGACAAAGGGAAGGTTACCTTTCATGTGAATGATAAAGAACACACGGTATATTTTCCGAAGAAGACCGACAGGAGGCATGCCCTCAACTCTATAGAGAATATCGAGACCGTGAAAATTGGAGAATGGGACTGTCCACTACATGTGCCTCACAAATACAAAACTATCATGGTAGGGACAATGTCCATCAAGGTAAAAGTTCAGTGATTACTTTGTAGGAGGTGATACCTTTTGCTCTATATATCGCTTGTTTGTTGGTAAGACTTGATCAACCTTACTAGTGAACGTGTTTTATATGGATAAAAAGTTGAGCTTTCTATGCTTTCATTTGTTTTTAGTATTGTCCTACTTGCTGTACCAAGTATCTATGTTTTTGAAGCTTCACAATACTACTAACTACTTCAAGTTTTCAGAGAGTTTCGCAGCTTTTTGAACTTCGAAAAAATTTCAACAGTGAAGTTTTCAGAAAAATTCCAGAAAAATTATATTAAAAATTTCCACAACGGGAGAGACCTGGAAAGTCCTGGGGCCAGCCAGGGGGGGCTACCAGTGGCCCAGGCGGCCAGCTGGCGCGGCCCAGCCCCTGGCCGCGCCCACAGGGCGCCTGGGGCCCACGGGACCCCCCTCCAGGTACTTCTTCTTCCCCTCTCTCTCTCTCTTTTTCCAGAAACCCGAGTTCTGGTCTTGTTCTTGCTGTTCTTGGGGGCGATTCTTCGATCTCTCTCTACAGCCCATCATTTGAGCTGAAATTTTGAGCAAATACTCCCTGGTATGTGACTCCTCCACTCCTCCAATTAGATTTTTGATTGGTGGCCTCATTTGCGAGTATTTAGTAGTTCTTGGTGCTGTAGAGATGAGCTTGCATGCATGTGTAGAAAGTTGTTTTCCAAGTTTTGATGCAAGTTTATGCCTTGGGCAAGTGAGTTGAGTAGTTTGCCTTAGCTCACTTTGTTTTAATCCTCGTTTTTGTGAATTGTATTTTTTTTCTTCAGAAATGAGTTTATTAGGAAGGGCAAAAGGATGGCTTGAGAAGAGGAGGCCCGCACACTCCGATCGAGTCACTAGGGCCGCAGCTTCACCAACGACTGCCAGGGTGAGCTATAATGAAGATCATGTGCCCGTGGAGTTGTTGGAAGATAAAAGTCCAGCACGTGCGATGACATATCCATGTGACGAATTCATGGAAGCTGCGGGAATCAAGGATGAGTTTTATAATCTTTGTGCTAATGCAGGTTTGACACGGCTCGTCACCAGCCGTGTTACTCAGTATCAAAAACTCACCTCCATTTTCATTAACAGTTTTAGATATAATCCTGAATCAGGTGCTATTGAGTTTAAAATTTATAATGATCTTATCACCATGACTTTGGGAAATTTTTGTGAAGTAATAGGTGTGCCGAACGTTGGGAGGACAACAAGGATGGCTACTCAGCCCTCCGAGCTGAAAACCGTCATCAACTCTCTCTGCAGCATGGGTACGAGGGATATTCATCGGTCGAAGATCTCCAGTATCTTGTTTCCTCACCTCAGGTATTTTGCATATTATATTGCTAGAGGGGTGTTAGCTCGTGACAACACGAGCAGCATTTCTGCTCCGGATATTGCTATCCTGGCAGCAGCCCTCTCAGGGAGGTCTGATTATAATATTGGTACCTTAATTGCTCGACGCCTTGCTATGAACGGTAACAAGGGGGACTTATATGGTGGCATTTATGCCACGCTTATCTTAGAGCATCTTGGAGGCACCCCACATCCTGATGATACTCCTTTTACTTATTTAAGATTTGATCTTGCTGCTATGAAAAGGCATAAGTTTGTTACCATGGGTTCTGAGCTTGATAACCTTGTTTATATCTTGCGTTTCAGAACTACCGCGGAACGCGAGATCCGTCTACCTGCACCTCTTTTGTTTGATTTTTCTCGCAGGAACGGATGGTCCTTTGATGTTGTCCAGTTCGAGGAGTTCATGGTCCAGCATCAGTTCCATAACCCCATGGAGGGGGTTGTGCCCGACGAGGAGAGGCACGGTGAGATACCACATTTTCAGGAAGAAACCGCCACCGAGTTTGGTGAAGGGTCTTCCTCTGTTTGGCGCTCGGAGCCTTCCTCGTGGGAGACTCCGAGGAGTTCGGTGTACGCGCCATCATCCTTCTACGACCCTTGGTCTCACCACCATACCCCTGGAGCAGGAGGCTCCTCGGGGCAGTAGCTGCTACCAACTTAGGCAAAAAGCCTAAGCTTGGGGGAGTACGTGCCCTTCTCACTTTTCCATTGTATTATCCATTTTATTCGCTTTGATCTTTTCGAAGTTTTTGCCCGTTCTTCGTTATTCCTCTATTTGCAAAAACAACAAAAAGATTTTCCCTTTCTTTTGCTTTTATTCAACCTTTGAAAAACCCAAAAAAATAATTCCTTTCTCTCTTTAGTTTGCTTTGTTTTCATAGATCAGCTCGAGTCCGTGATGGCATTTGATTATATTTCCTACGTTCGATCGTGCAAGTGACAAGCAGTAATGACGAAGATCGACTGAAAGGAAGCAACAAGGAAGACCGGTATGAACTCTTATTGTTTCTACTTTTGTACATATGCCTGTACTTATGATCTAGAGACCAGCTTGTAGCGACATAGTGCTATGTTTACAATGCTATTCCAGTGGTTCATGCTTTCCTTGTGGCTAGTCTCCAATAACTAGAGTATATAATGTGTTACTGAAATGATCTACATGCATTGCACTGTTCATAGTCTGGTATACTAAGGTGGTATTTCCCTTTAGAGAATTTTTGGATTGACTTGGCACATGCTTACACATGTTTAAGACTAAAAGTCTACTTTGCCTTGATGATCTTTGAGTTTTAGAATTGTTATATCACTTTCATGCCCGATTCAATGTTGCTTTGTCGCTCTGCATGATTATGACTATTATTGCTCTCTAGTTGGTCGCTTCCCAGTCTTTTGCTAAAACTCCACCCGTACTAAGCGGAATGACTGCTTGTGCATCCAAAACCTTTAAACCTGTTATGCCATACGAGTCCACTATACCTTCCTATACATGGTATTTACCTGCCATCCCTAACGAAGACTTTCATGTACCATCTCGAAATTAATCAAAAGCATTTCCCATTTTTGTGCCTATGTTTTAGCTCATGAGGAAGTAGTAGTTAATTCATGATCTCTTTAAGTTGGACAAGTTTCACCCCTGGATTGCATGTATAATGTGCGAACCCCTAATATGAAAAGGAACTGGCATTGAGTGCGCCCGGCTCGAAAAGATAATATAACAAACAAACCCTCCTTCACGCTTTGTTCATGAGAAATCAGAAAACTTTGGCAGTGATAAACAAAGGAGATTAAGAGGATGTGATCGTCCTCATGCGGGAGCCGTTCCTCGAGACTTGTCTAGCTTAAAAGGTGATTGAGTTATCTACTAGCATTCGTTGACGAAATATGCACCTCTCAAAACATATTTACTTCTGTTTTTTAAACCAAGAGCTCTGGTACATGTTTAGTTTTTGTTTCCGATCACGGATTTTCAACTTTGCCAATAAAAGCCATGGTTCGAGAGTCTCATCTTCTTTCTTCAAAGCACTGACTAGGAGAGCATAATTGTCATTCTGAGTGTAATGTGCATTGTCCCAAAGTATTACATTGTCTTCTGCATATTTGTGATATGATTTATTCTGAAATTCTTCGTTCTAGTCTCCTTTAAGACTCTGGAGGAGTCTCTGCATTTATGTTTTGCTTCACTCATGGAGGCTAGCGAGATACCACCTTAATATGCCCAAGCTATGTGCAATGTGATCTTGTCTTGATTTTCAGTAATATATTGTTTACTCTTGATTATTTGTGACTGGTCACTTGAAGGAAGGATTGCTCCTTGCATTGTTCTCATAAGTACTGTTTCAATACTTGCTGAACTCTTTTCGAAGTACATGCTTATATACATCTAATGAAGCAAAAGAGTTTGTCAAAGTTTTCTTTGTCGCGTCCAGTTCGTTGAACTGAATTGCTTGAGGACAAGCAATATGTTAAGCTTGGGGGAGTTGATACGTCTCAAACATATCTACTTTTCCAAACCCTTTTGATATTGTTTTGACCTCATTCTTGCATAATTTGGACTAAACTAACCCGGACTGACGCTTTTTTCAGCAGAGCTGCCTGTATGGTTTATTTGTGTGCAGGAAAACGGATTTTAAGCATCTCAGAAAAATCCATGAAAAATCACGAAAAATCCACGCACCCGAAGAAACCAAATACCAGAAGTGGGGCCAGAGGGGGGCCAGGGGGTGCCCAGGCGCCCTGTGGGCGCCCCCCCCCTGGGCCGCGCCGGGGGGGCGCCTGGGTGGGGCCCACACCCCCTGGTGCCCTACTTTAGCCCGTATTTTTCCTCGCGATGCAGAAACCCCAGATCGGAAGTCCTTTCGCTGTTTTTCGTCGCGGAGCCGCCGCCACCCTCTGTTCTTCTTCGGGAGGGCTAATCTGGAGGCTGATTTGGCCTCCGGAGAGGGGTGATCGTCGCCATCGTCATCATCATCACCACTCCATCATCCCTCCATGACTTCCCCTTCATGTGTGAGTAATTACCTTGCTGTAGGCGAAGGGGATGGTAGGGATTGGATGAGTTAGATCATGTAATAGTTCGTCAGATTGTCGGGGGCATGTTGCCTATCATCTAGTATGGTGTTTATCATCTTTGCTACAACTTGTTATTCTTAATGCTTGACACTTAGGGCCCGAGTGCCATGATTTCAGATCTGAACCATATGTGTTTGCATGAATATATTTGTGTTCTTGATCCTATCTATGAGTTGTATGCACCTGTTACGGTTCGGAACCGGCGATCCCAAAAGTGACAGCTTGGGACACCAAAGGGGATGGTCCGTAATTTGAGGATTACATGTATCCATTGAGTTCATTGCTTTGTTCCGGTGCTCTTTGACAGGAGCACCTTAATATCCATTAGTTCCTTTTGGCCCCGTTCATAGCAGGATTGTAGGACAAAAGATGTTGTGCAAGTTCTTATTGCAAGCACGTACAACTACCTACGGGATACATGCCTAATGTTTGATATTTGCCTAGATGATCATTACTTTTCCGTGTGCCGTACCCCGAGTTAGAAACTATCTCATCCATGCAACGCCCAACCATTCATCTCCCTAGCCTACAGTATTTTAAACCTTGCTTGTTACTAGTTGCTATTTCTGCCATTTACTACTGCTATTTACTTTTGATGTTTATTTTTACTATTACTATCATCACTATCATATCACTGTTACCACTTATCTTTTGTTGCAAGTTAGTATATTTCAGGTGCGGTTGAATTGACAACTCAACTGTTAAAGCTTATAAATACTCTTTGGCTCCTCGTGTGTCGAATCAATAAATTGGGTTATTCTTACCCGCGAAGACTATCTCGATCCCTTACGGTTGAGGGTTATCAGTTATTCTCACGATGAGTGGACTCTGCTCATAGTTCATGAGAAAATGGCCGGTAACCGGGATGCCCAGTCCCTTGCTCAAAATCATAATAATTAAACAAAACCCCCCAGGGCTGTTGCTTGTTTGGACGGTAACCCGTGGATTCGGCTGGCCATGGAGTGTGCTTGTTGGTGGTTGGGGGAGTATAAACTTTACCATTATGTTTGGGAACCGCCTATAATGTGCGTAGCATAGGAGATATCGAGATTCTTGGTTGTTATGTTGACAATGAAAGTATACCGCTCAAAATGTTATTCAATCTCTATTTAAAAATCGAGCTCTGGCACCTCTACAAACCCCTGCTTCCCTCTGCGAAGGGCCTATCTATTTACTTTTATGCAGAGTCATCACCCTCTTATCAAAGAGCACCAGTAGAAGAGCACCTCTGTCGTTGCATGTATTACTATTAATTTACATTGAGTATGATCATGACTGGATCTCTTTTACCATGAATTACAATGTCTAGTCAGTCCTTGATCTTTAAAGGTGCTCTGCATTTATGTTTTGCGGTCTCAAAAAGGGCTAGCGAGATACCATCCTGTTATATCATATCATGATTGTTTTGAGTAATGTTATCATCCGAGGTTTATTACTATTGCTCGCTAGTTAATTATGCCATTGATGTGAGTAGTCTTGAGACCTGAAAGTTATTGTGAATGTGGTTAGTTCATGATCTTGTTGAAAACCTGAATGCTAGCTTACATATTTATAACAACAAGAGCAAACAGAGTTTGTCAAAGTTTTTCTTTATCATTTTCAGTTTATCAACTGAATTGCTTGAGGACAAGCAAAGGTTTAAGCTTGGGGGAGTTGATACGTCTCCAACGTATCTACTTTTCCAAACCCTTTTGCCCTTGTTTGGACTCTAACTTGCATGATTTGAATGGAACTAACCCGGACTAACGTTGTTTTCAGCAGAACTGGCATGGTGTTGTTTTTGTGCAGAATAAAAAGTTCTCGGAATCGCCTGAAAATCAACGAAGAATTATTTCAGAAAATATAAAAAATACCTACAAGAAGATCCACACCGGGGGGCCCACGGCCTGTCCTCGAGGGTGGGGGGCGCGCCCCCCTTCCCAGGGCGCACCCCCCTGCCTCGAGGGCCCCCTCGATGCTTCACTGACGTATCCCAAGGTCCTATATATTCTGTTTCAGGGAGAAAAAAACCAGGGAGAAGGAATTATCGCGTTTCACGAGACGGAGCCGCCGCCAAGCCCTAATCTCTCTCGGGAGAGCTGATCTGGAGTCCGTTCGGGGCTCCGGAGAGTGGAGATCGTCGCCATCGTCTGTTGGAAATATGCCCTAGAGGCAATAATAAAAGGATTATTATTATATTTCCTTGTTCATGATAATTGTCTGTTATTCATGCTTGAATTGTATTGTACGGAAACAACGATACATGTGTGAATACATAGACCACAACGTGTCCCTGGTAAGCCTCTAGTTACTAGCTCGTTGATCAACAGATGGTCACGGTTTCCTGACCATGGACATATGATGTCATTGATAACGGGATCACATCATTAGGAGAATGATGTGATGGACAAGACCCAATCCTGAGCCTAGCACGAGATTGTATAGTTCGTAATTCTTAAGCTTTTCCAGTGTCAAGTATTTATTCCTTAGACCATGAGGTTGTGCAACTCCCAGATACCGTAGGAATACTTTGGGTGTGCCAAACGTCACAACGTAACTGGGTGACTATAAAGGTACACAACGGGTATCTCCGAAAGTGTCTGTTGGGTTGGTACGAACCGAGACTGGGATATTGTCACTCCGTATGACGGAGAGGTACCTCTGGGCCCACTCGGTAAGACATCATCATAATGAGCTCAAAGTGACTAAGGAGTTAGTCACGGGATGATGGAATACGGAACGAGTAAAGAGACTTGCCATGACGAGATTGAACAAGGTATCGGGCATACCGACGATCGAATCTCGGGCAAGTACCGTACTGACAGACATAGGGAATATCATACGGGATTGAGTGAATCCTTGACACACTGGTTCATCCGATGAGATCATCGAGGAACACGTGGGAACCAACATGGGTATCCAGATCCCACTGTTGGTTATTGACCGGAGAGTCGTCTCGGTCATGTCTGTGTGTCTCCCGAACCCGTAGGGTCTACACACATAAGGTTCGGTGATGCTAGGGTTGTAGAGATACATGCACACGGAAACCCGAATGTTGTTCGGAGTCCCGGATGAGATCCCGGACGTCACGAGGAGTTCCGGAATGGTCCGGAGGTAAAGAATGATATATAGGAAGTCCAGTTTCGGCCATCGGGATAGTTCCGAGGGTCACCGGGAGTTTCCCGGGACCACCGGGACCACCAGAAGGGTCCCGGGGGTCCACCGGGTGGGGCCACCCATCCCGGAGGGCCCCGTAGGCCGCAAGCGGAAGGGGGCCAGCCCCTGGTGGGCTGGCACACCCACATGGGGCCCCTCCATGCGCCTAGGGTTGAAACCCTAGGGGGTGGGGGCGCCTCCTATGCCTTGGGGGGCAAGTTCCCCCCCCCCCCCCTTGGCCGCCGCCCCTAGGAGATTGCATCTCCTTGGGCTGGCGCCCCCCTGGCCCCCTATATATAGTGGGGGGAGAGAGGGCAGCCGCACCCCAAGCCTCTGGCGCCTTTCCCCCCGTCACACCTCCAACTCCTCTCGCAGGGCGCCGGCGAAGCCCTGCAGCTTTTCCTGTTGCATCCACCACCACGCCGTCGTGCTGCTGGATCTCCGTCAACCTCTCCTCCGCCCTTGCTGGATAAAGAAGGAGGAGACGTCGTTGTACCGTTGATGGCTTCTCGCCCCTCGTTGGTTACCCCAAGTGGAAGGTTTGACATGCAGTGTAGCGGTAGTTTTCCCTTGGCAAAGATACCAAGGATCGAATTCCCCTGAGACTCCGAGGGTCAACAAGAAGGTGTCAACTGCTAGCGGTGCAACTAGCGATCGACAGGACCTGCACACAGATACAAATAACTTTGCTCCCAACGAGTACAGAGAGGTTGTCAATCCCTCCGGCCTTGTCGTTTACAAAGGATCAAACGCAAGAGATAATATGATAGGTATTACTGCAACTAGTAAGTAAGAACTGAAAGTAAATAGCGGATGTGATCAGTGATGGTAATATGGACCGGGGTCCCATGATGTTCACTAGTGATGTCTCTCTCCCAAAAGACAATAAAACAGCTAAGCGAGGTAAACGAATTACAGCTGGGCAATTGACAGAATTATGTGCGCAAACCAATGCTAACTATGCTACAAAGAAAGGTAGAGGCTCAAAAGCATGGGCGGTACGCCAAGGCAAGTAGACCGAAATCCATCTGCATCTACTACTAGTCATCCACCTTGAGATATCTATCCAGAACATCTCGCTGGTATTAAGTTGCGAGTCCCACCCAAAGTGTAAACTCAAAGCAACAGACAACTACATTAAAAGAACTTTGCGTAAAGTAAAAAAATCCTTGCACCCGCGAGTACAAGCACCGTTGTTTTCCCCCTTATGGCAACAGCACATCCCCTAGACTCATGTTTCTGTCACTCAAGCTAGTCATCGAGGGGCATGAACCCACAATCAAGCATAACGTTCCCTCTTGGAGTTACTACCTACTACTTGGCCAAAGCAATAAACAGCAACGGAGAACATGCAAGAATTACTCAAGAACATAAATATAAAAGAGGTAAATCAAATATATTACTCACACACAATCTGAACATAATCTCATAATCCATCGGATCCCAGCAAACTCATCATAGCAACAGCATAAGGATTACATATGTGCCTCGATCATGTAGGGCAGCTCACGAGGTCTAATCGGTGAAGAACAAAAAGGGGAGGAGAACATCACATAGCTACTGGTCATGGACCCATGGTCCAAGGGAGACTACTCACAACTCATTCGGGAGGCGTCCATGGTGGTGGAGAGGCTCCCGGTGGTGATCCTCCCCTCCGGCAGGGTGCCGGGA
Source organism: Secale cereale (assembly GCA_902687465.1). Lineage (NCBI taxonomy): Eukaryota > Viridiplantae > Streptophyta > Magnoliopsida > Poales > Poaceae > Secale > Secale cereale. The sequence continues at coordinate 566,942,535 of LR738713.1, read as the reverse complement.
AGAGTTTTCCTGGTGCTCCCGATCTTGGAAGCGCGGCGGCGGAGGAACAGAGATGAGATCGCGAAAAAGGGTTCCGTCCTCGAGGGTTTCGGGATGCGGTGTAAATATATGCCAAAGGGGGGCGTCAGAGGAGGCCTGGGGGGCCCAGGCGCCCTGGCGGCGCGGCCAGGAGGGGGGCGCGCCCTCTGGCCGCCTGGAGCCCTGGTGGCCCCCCTCCGGCCCTACTTTGGCCGCATGGAAGCTTCCGGAACGCTGATTTTTATATATTTTTCCGGGATTTTTCTCGCAATTTACGTAATGGGAAAACCTGAAATACAAAAACTGCAGAAAACAGAAACTGACACTGGGGTGCACTGAGTTAATAGGTTAGTCCAAATATGATCAAAAGTGTATGGAAGTGCATAAATATCATAGCAATATCACACAAAAGAGGCATGGAGCAAGCAGAAATTATAGATACGTTTTGGACGTATCAACATCCCCAAGCTTAATTCCTGCTCGTCCTCGAGTAGGTAAATGATAACAAGCATAATTTCTGTGGTGACATGCTATTAACCATATAAGAACTTTTCACAGTCACATGACAAATGCTTACTAAGACAATGAATCTGTAGTAATTAAGTTGCATCATGAGAAAATCACAAAGAACTGAAAGTTTTACAATATGATACTGAAACACTCAATTGATTTGTAGTGAGCATGGTGTGCAAATATGATAAAGTGGTACCTCGCTTGCCCCCTTTAGTGAAGCAAAACATAAATGCAGGGGCACCTCCAAGGTTTAAGTGAGGACTAGATACAATGATTTTAGAATAAACGATATCATAATCATGCAAAAGGCAATGGTACTTTGGGACAATGCACATTACACTCAGAATGACAATCATGCTCTCAATATTGGTGCTTTAAAGAAGGTGGAGACTCTCGAACCGTGGCTTTTGATGGCAAGGTTGAAAACCCGTTGTCGGAAACAAAAACTAAACATGTACCAGAGCTCTTGGTTTTTAAAAACAGAAGTAATAATTATTTTTTTAGAATATGCATATTTCGTCAACGAATGCTAGCAGATAACTCAATTACTTCTCGAGCTGGACAAGTTTCGAGGAACGGCTCCCGCATGAGGACGATCACATCCTCTTAATCTCCTTTGTTTATCACTGCCAAAGTTTTCTGATTTCTCATGAACAAAGCGTGAAGGAGGGTTTGTTTGTTGTATATTTTTTAATGAGCCGGGCGCACTCTTTGCCAGTTCCTTCTTGTATTAGGGGTTTGCACATTAGACATGCAATCCCGGGGTGAAGCTTGTCCAACTTAAAAAGATCATGAATTAACTACTACTTCATCATGAGCTAAAACAGAGGCACAAAAGAGAAATGCTTTTTTGAATAATTTCGAGATGGTACATGAAAGTCTTCGTTAGGAATGGCAGGTAAATACCATGTATAGGAAGGTATGGTGGACTCATATGGCATAACTGGTTTAAAGGATTTTGGATGCACAAGCAGTCAGTCCGCTTAGTACAGGCGAAGGTTAGCAAAAGACTAGGAGCGACCAACTAAAAGAGCAATGACGGTCATAATCATGCAGAGCGACAAAGCAACATTGAATCGGGCATGGAAGTTATATCGCTACTCAGAAATTAAAGATCATCAAGGCTTGATAGACTTTCTTTATAGTCTTAAATATGCGTGAGCATATGCCAAGTCAATCAAAAATAAATTCTTGGAGGAAGATATCACTAAACCATACCACATCATAGGCAAACAAATCATGTTGGTACTCCAATAACACATTGAAAACCCCCCAGCTATTTGAGACTAACCATAAGAAAACATGAACTACTTAGCACCATTATGCACATAGCATTTTTATCATAGACATATCAACCAGTGCAACAGAAGCCAACTCTCTTAACAAGATAAGCATGATAACTCAAGAGAGTTCCAGCGACCAACTAAACAAAAGCTCTTTAAAAAGAAAAGCGTGAAAGCTAAGAGCTAAGCATGACAGTAGCTATTGAAAGACCAAGAACATACACAGCAAAGATAGACATGAAAATTCTATGTTGTGTTCTAGGTTGAAGTGGAGCGTGTTTCTCTCCCACACAAAGAAGGCTGAGTCCCAACTCGTTATGAAAAGCAATCAAAGCTAAAGAAAACTAAAAAGGAAACTAAAAGCAAGACGCTCCAAGCATAGCACATAACACATGAAGTGATAAAAATATAGTGGAACGAAAGACGAACTGATAATTGTTGATGGAGAAGGGGATGCACGGGGGCATCCCCAAGCTTAGACGCTTGAGTCTTCTTGAATATTTCTTGGGGGTGCACGGGGGCATCCCCAAGCTTGAGCGTTTGACACTCCTGAATATTTTTATCATCTTCCCTCGCACACTTGAAAACTCCCTTCATACATAACTCATCATAATCTGATTAGCGAGGTTAGTACCCATAATAAAATAATTTTTCCTTGCTGGAAATAAATATATTCTTGAAGGTCTACTGTTTCTCAAGATTGCCAAAAGGTTTTTGCAAAGAAAAAGCAAGCTCAAGGTTTGCAAAACGAAGGAAAGGCAAAACAGGACAGAATCTATGAAAAACAGACCAGCAGGTAGTAAATAATTTTTTCGGGGCACTTCTACAACTCAAATCAAAAAACTCAGAACATACGCCCGAAAGCCAATTGTATAGAGCACACTGTCGAAAAAATTCAGACCATAAAGATGATCTGGTGATTTTATACGAATTTTTCTGTCCAAGGACAGAATCTGTTTCTTGGACAACACGTCACAACTTTTGAACTTTCTTGCAATCAGAGGCTACACTTGGCACAAAGTTTAAAAGTAAAGATACAATGATGATGCTACTGTAGTAACAACATCAAGACACAACAAAAGCAAAATAAAATTTTATTCATTGTGGGCTGCCTCCCAAAAGCGCTTTCTTTTATGCCTTTAAGCTAGGCATAATGCAAAGAGATCAAGTTGTATCAATTGAACCATCATCAAGATCATCAAAAAGCTCTTCAATAGTACAACTAGTCTTAATAGGACTTTCAAATAAAGGCCTAATAGAGATATTTCTAGGGAGAAGACCAAAAGGAAAAAAGTCAAGGGAAGATTCATTTATAAATTTATCAAAGAGAGGTGTTTCTTCCAAAGTCTTCACAGTTTCAACCCCTTTGGCAATAGATGGATTACTTTTAGAGCGGGGAGCCTTTGGAACATAAACGAACTTAGGCTCCTTCTTTGCCGGAGTTTCTACCTTTTTGGTTTTGATTGAGGAGAAAGTAGTTCCTAGAGTATCAAAGATTTCCTCAATCTTGTCTATCCTAGAAGAATCCAAGTCATGGGATTTGATGGTCTCCAAATTTTTGAGAATTTTATGCATGGAGCTATCAAGCCTATTCAAATTCCCTTGGATCTTACGATCCAACTCATTTATCTTATTAATGTTTGGCATCTCTAGCTCTATCTTTTCAAGTTTTTTCATAATGTGAGCTAGGGTGATGTCCTCTTGAATGCTAACAACAGGGGGATTTCCAACAAGATTTTCAATAATACTAAGAGATTCCCAAACTGGGGCCTCTAGGAAATTCCCATTGATAGCAGAATCTAGAATAAACCTATTCCAAGAAGTAATTCCAACATAAAAATTTCTAAGCAGGATAGTAGTAGATTGTTTCTTGGTGGCTCTTTTTTGAAAATCATTAATTCTATACCAAGCATCTTTTAGACTTTCCCCACCTCTTTGTTTAAAGGTGAGAACTTCTGCCTCACCAAAGACAAAAGGACCAGACATAATTACAACTAAAGAATGAGATAACTATTTTTGTGATTTTTTTGATAAAGGATACTAAAGAAAAAACTGAAAGGTAAACTAACAAGACTAAAAAGCAAAGGTAAAAGATAGCGTGCAACTCCCCTATCTTGAAGAGTGGAGTCCCCGGCAACGGCGCCAGAAAACTTTGCTTGACGGCTTCTCGCCCTTCGTTGGTTACCCCAAGTGGAAGGTTTGAGATGCAGTGTAGCGGTAGTTTTCCCTTGGCAAAGATACCAAGGATCGAATTCCCCTGAGACTCCGAGGGTCAACAAGAAGGTGTCAACTGCTAGCGGCGCAACTAGCGATCGACAGGACCTGCACACAGATACAAATAACTTTGCTCCCAATGAGTACAGAGAGGTTGTCAATCCCTCCGGTCTTGTCGTTTACAAAGGATCAAACGCAAGAGATAATATGATAGGTATTACTGCAACTAGTAAGTAAGAACTGAAAGTAAATAGCGGATGTGATCAGTGATGGTAATATGGACCGGGGTCCCATGATGTTCACTAGTGATGTCTCTCTCCCAAAAGACGATAAAACAGCTAAGCGAGGTAAACGAATTACAGCTTGGCAATTGACAGAATTATGTGCACAAACCAATGCTAACTATGCTACAAAGAAAGGTAGAGGCTCAAAAGCATGGGCGGTACGCCAAGGCAAGTAGACCGAAATCCATCTGCATCTACTACTAATCATCCACCTTGAGATATCTATCCAGAACATCTCGCTGGTATTAAGTTGTGAGTCCCACCCAAAGTGTAAACTCAAAGCAACAGAAAACTGCATTAAAAGAACTTTGCGTAAAGTAAACAATCCTTGCACCCGCGTGTACAAGCACCATTGTTTTCCCCCTTGTGGCAACAACACATCCCCTAGACTCATGTTTCTGTCACTCAAGCTAGTCATCGAGGGGCATGAACCCACAATCAAGCATAACGTTCCCTCTTGGAGTTACTACCTACTACTTGGCCAAAGCAATAAACAGCAACGGAGAACGTGCAAGAATTACTCAAGAACATAAATATAAAAGAGGTAAATCAAATATATTACTCACACACAATCTGAACATAATCTCATAATCCATCGGATCCCAGCAAACTCATCATAGCAACAGCATAAGGATTACATATGTGCCTCGATCATGTAGGGCAGCTCACGAGGTCTAATCGGTGAAGAACAAAAAGGGGAGGAGAACATCACATAGCTACTGGTCATGGACCCATGGTCCAAGGGAGACTACCCACAACTCATCCGGGAGGCGTCCATGGTGGTGGAGAGGCTCCCGGTGGTGATCCTCCCCTCCGGCAGGGTGCCGGGAAGAGTTCTCCTGGTGCTCCCGATCTTGGAAGCGCGGAGGCGGCGGAACAGAGATGAGATTGCGAAAAAGGGTTCCGTCCTCGAGGGTTTCGGGACGCGGTGTAAATATATGCCAAAGGAGGGCGTCAGAGGAGGCCTGGGGGGCCCAGGCGCCCTGGCGGCGCGGCCAGGAGGGGGGGGCGCGCCCTCTGGCCGCCTGGAGCCCTGGTGGCCCCCCTCCGGCCCTACTTTGGCCGCATGGAAGCTTCCGGAACGCTGATTTTTTATATATTTTTCCCGGGATTTTTCTGGCAATTTACGTAATGGGAAAACCTGAAATACAAAAACAGCAGAAAACAGAAACTGGCACTGGGGTGCACTGAGTTAATAGGTTAGTCCAAATATGATCAAAAGTGTATGGAAGTGCATAAATATCATAGCAATATCACACAAAAGAGGCATCGAGCAAGCATAAATTATAGATACGTTTTGGATGTATCAACCGTACGTGTGTTGAACGCGGAGGTGCCGTCCGTTCGGCGCTGGGATCATCGGTGACGAGGATCACGAAGAGTACGACTCCATCATCCACGTTCCTTCGAACGCTTCCACGCGCGATCTACAAAGGGTATGTAGATGCACTCCTTTATGCTCGTTGCTAGATGACTCCTTAGATTGATCTTGGTGAAGCGTAGGAAATTTTTTGAATTCTGCTACGTTCCCCAACAGTGGCATCTGAGCTAGGTCTTTGCGTAGCATCTTGCATGAGTAGAACACAAACAAGTTGTGGGCATTGAGTTTGTTCAATTCTCTTGCCGTTACTAGTCCAATCTTGATTCAGCGGCATCGTGGGATGAAGCGGCCCAGACCGACCTTACACGTACGCTTACGTGAGACTGGATCCACCGACAGACATGCACTAGTTGCATAAGGTGGCTGGCGGGTGTCTGTCTCTCCCACTTTAGTCGGATCGTATTCGATGAACAGGGTCCTTATGAAGGGTAAATAGAAATTGACAAATCACGTTGTGGTTTTGGCGTAGGTAAGAAACGTTCTTGCTAGAAAACCTATAGAAGCCACGTAAAAACTTGCAACAACAATTAGAGGTCGTCTAACTTGTTCTTGCAGCATGTGCTATGTGATGTGGTATGGCCAAGAAGATGTGATGAATGATATATGTGATGTATGAGATTGATCATGTTCTTGTAATAGGGAATCACGACTTGCATGTCGATGAAAATGACAACCGACAGGAGCCATAGGAGTTGTCTTAATTATTGTATGACCTGCGTGTCACTGAATAATGCCATGTAATTACTTTACTTCATTGCTAAACGTTAGCCATAGTAGTAGAAGTAATAGTTGGCGTGACGACTTCATGAAGACACGATGGTGGAGATCATGATGATGGAGATCATGGTGTCATGCCGGTGACAAAGATGATCATGGTGCCCCGAAGATGGAGATCAAAGGATCAAGATGATATTGGCCATATCATGTCACTTTATTTGATTGCATGTGATGTTTATCATGTTTATGCATCTTGTTTACTTAGAACGACGGTAGTAAATAAGATGATCTCTCACTAAAAATTTCAAGAATTGTGTTCCCCTTAACTGTGCACCGTTGCTAAGGATCGTTGTTCCGAAGCACCACGTGATGATCGGGTGTGATAGGCTCTAACGTTCGCATACAACGGGTGTAAGCCAGATTTACACACGCAATACACTTAGGGTTGACTTGACGAGCCTAGCATGTACAGACATGGCCTCGGAACACGGAAGACCAAAAGGTCGAACATGAGTCATATAAAAGATACGATCAACATGAAGATGTTCACCGTTGATGACTAGTCCGTCTCACGTGATGATCGGACACGGGCTAGTCGATTCGGATCATGTATCACTTAGATGACTAGAGAGATGTCAATCTGAGTGGGAGTTCATTAAAATTTGATTAGATGAACTTAATTGTCATGAACTTAGTCTAAATTCTTTACAATATGTCTTGTAGATCAAATGGCCCACGCTCATGTCACCCTCAACTTCAACGCGTTCCTAGAGAAATCCAAGCTGAAAGACGATGGTAGCAACTATACGGACTGGGTCCGTAACCTGAGGATCATCCTCATAGCTGCCAAGAAAACTTATGTCCTAGAAGCACCGCTAGGTGACGCTCCCGCCCCGGCAAACCAAGATGTTATGAACGCTTGGCAGTCACGTTGTGATGATTACTCCCTGGTTCAGTGCGGCATGCTCTACAGCTTAGAATCGGGGCTCCAAAAGCGTTTTGAGCACCACGGGGCATATGAGATGTTCCAAGAGCTGAAAATGGTTTTCCAGGCTCATGCCCGAGTTGAGAGATATGATGTCTCCAATGCATTCTACAGTTGTAAGATGGAGGAAAACAGTTCTGTCAGTGAGCACATACTCAAGATTTCTGGGTTGCACAACCGCTTGTCTCAGTTGGGAATGAATCTCCCAGACGAAGCGGTCGTTGACAGAATCCTCCAGTCGCTCCCACCTAGCTACAAGAGCTTCGTGTTGAACTTCAATATGCAAGGGATGGAGAAGTCCATTCCCGAGGTGTATTCAATGCTGAAATCAGCGGAGGTGGAAATCAAGAAAGAGCATCAAGTGTTGATGGTCAATAAAACCACTAAGTTCAAGAAGGGCAAGGGTAAGAAGAACTTCAAGGAGGACGGCAAGGGAGTTGCCGCGCCCGGTAAGCCAGTTGCCGGGAAGAAGCCAAAGTATGGACCCCAAGCCTGAGACTGAGTGCTTTTATTGCAAGGGAACGAGTCTCTTGAAGCGGAACTGCCCCAAATACTTAGCAGACAAGAAGGCCGGCAACGTCAAAGGTATATGTGATATACATGTTATTGATGTGTACCTTACCAGCGCTCGTAATAGCTCCTGGGTATTTGATACCGGTGTAGTTGCTTATATTTGTAACTCAAAGCAGGAGCTACGGAATAAGCGGAGACTGGCGAAGGATGAGGTGACGATGCGCGTCGGGAATGGTTCCAAGGTTGATGTGATCGCCGTCGGCACGCTACCTCTACATCTACCCTCGGGATTAGTTTTAAACCTTAATAATTGTTATTTAGTACCAGCTTTGAGCATGAACATTGTATCTGGATCTCGTTTGATGCGAGATGGCTACTCATTTAAATCCGAGAATAATGGTTGTTCTATTTATTTGAGAGATATGTTTTATGGTCATGCCCCGCTGGTCAATGGTTTATTTTTGATGAATCTCGATCGTGATGATACACATATTCATGGTGTGAATGCCAAAAGATGTAAAGTTGACAATGATAGTCCCACATACTTATGGTATTGCCGCCTTGGTCATATTGGTGTCAAACGTATGAAGAAGCTTCATGCAGATGGACTTCTAGAGTCTCTTGATTATGAGTCATTTGACACGTGCGAACCATGCTGATACGTCCAAAACGTATCTATAATTTCTGCTTGCTCCATGCCTCTTTTGTGTGATATTGCTATGATATTTATACACTTCCATACACTTTTGATCATATTTGGACTAACCTATTAACTCAGTGCACCCCAGTGCCAGTTTCTGTTTTCTGCTGTTTTTGTATTTCATGTTTTCCCTTCACGTAAACTGCCAGAAAAATCCCGGAAAAATTATATAAAAAATCAGCGTTCCGGAAGCTTCCATACGGCCAAAGTAGGGCCGGAGGGGGGCCACCAGGGCTCCAGGCGCCCTGGTGGCGCGGCCCCCCTCCTGGCCGCGCCGGGGGCGCCTGGGCCCCCCAGGTCTCCGCTGATACCCCCCTTTGGCATATATTTACACCACGTCCCGAAACCCTCGAGGACGGAACCTTATTCGCGATCTCATCTCTGTTCCGCCGCCGCCGCGCTTCCAAGATCGGGAGCACCAGGAGAACTCTTCCCGGCACCCTGCCGGAGGGGAGAACCACCACCGGGAGCCTCTCCACCACCATGGACGCCTCCCGGATGAGTTGTGAGTAGTCTCCCTTGGACCATGGGTCCATGACCAGTAGTTATGTGATGTTCTCCTCCCCTCTTTGTGCTTCACTAATTAGACCTCGTGAGCTGCCCTACATGATCGAGGCACATATGTAATCCTTATGCTGTTGCTATGTTGAGTTTGCTGGGATCCGATGGATTGTGAGATTATGTTCAGATTGTGTGTGAGTAATATATTTGATTTACCTCTTTTATATTTATGTTCTTGACTAATTCTTGCATGTTCTCCGTTGCTGTTTATTGCTTTGGCCAAGTAGTAGGTAGTAACTCCAAGAGGGAACGTTATGCTTGATTGTGGGTTCATGCCCCTCGATGACTAGCTTGAGTGACAGAAACATGAGTCTAGGGGATGTGCTGTTGCCACAAGGGGGAAAACAACGGTGCTTGTACTCGCGGGTGCAAGGATTGTTTACTTTACGCAAAGTTCTTTTAATGCAGTTGTCTGTTGCTTTGAGTTTACACTATGGGTGGGACTCGCAACTTAATACCAGCGAGATGTTCTGGATAGATATCTCAAGGTGGATGATTAGTAGTAGATGCAGATGGATTTCGGTCTACTTACCTTGGCGTACCGCCCATGCTTTTGAGCCTCAACCTTTCTTGCAGCATAGTTAGCATTGGTTTGCGCACATAATTCTGTCAATTGCCCAGCTGTAATTCGTTTACCTCACATAGCTGTTTTATCGTCTTTTAGGAGAGAGACATCACTAGTGAACATCATGGGACCCCGGTCCATATTACCATCACTGATCACATCCACTATTTACGTTCTGCTTTTACTTACTAGTTGCAGCAATACCTATCACTATTATCTCTTGCGTTTGATCCTTTGTAAACGACAAGGCTGGAGGGATTGACAACCTCCCTATACTCATTGGGAGCAAAGTTATTTGTATCTGTGTGCAGGTCCAAATTGATAGCTAAGTATCTGGCGCCGTTAGCAGTTGACACCTTCTTGTTGAACCTTGGAGTCTCAGGGGAATTCGATCCTTGGTATCTTTGCCAGGGGAAAACTACCGCTACACTGCATCTCAAACCTTCCACTTGGGGTAACCAACGAGGGGCGAGAAGCCATCAAGCAAAGTTTTCTGGCGCCATTGCCGGGGACTCCACTCTTCAAGATAGGGGAGTTGCATGCTATATTTTACCTTTGCTTTTTAGTCTTGTTAGTTTACCTTTCAGTTTTTGCTTTAGTATCCTTTATCGAAAATCACAAAAATAGTTATCTTGCTTGCTTGCTGCTATGGGTTCCACCGAGAACACCAAGTTGTGTGACTTCACTAGTCATAACAACGATGACTTTATTTGCACGCCTATCACTACACCTGCCACTTCAGCACCTTCTTATGAAATTAAACCTGCTTTACTAAACCTAGTTATGAAAGATCAATTCTCCGGTGCTGGAGATGATGCTGCTTTACACTTGAAAAACTTTGTTGAACTCTGTGATATGCAAAAGTACCAAGAAATAGATGGTAATATTGTTAAGCTTAAGCTTTTTCCTTTCTCCTTGAGAGGAGGAGCTAAAATTTTCTTTCAATCCTTGCCTAGAAATAGCATAGATTCGTGGGACAAGTGCAAGGATGCTTTTATTGGAAAATACTATCCACCTGCTAAAATTATCCAACTAAGAAGTAACATAAAGAATTTTAAACAATTGGATAATGAACACGTTGCCCAAGCTTGGGAACGCATGAAATCTCTTGTCAAGAACTTCCCTACTCATGGTTTGACTACTTGGATGGTTATCCAAACTTTTTATTCAGGCTTGAACTTTACCTCGCGGAACTTGTTAGATTTGGCCGCGGGAGGAACCTTTATGTCAACTACACTTGGTGCTGCCACGAAGCTTCTCGATGAGATGATGACCAATTATTCCCAATGGCACACCGAACGCGCTCCAACAGGTAGGAAGGTAAACTCTATCGAGGAGATTTCCTCCCTAAATGAAAAAGTTGACTTGATCATGTCTCTACTTTCGAAGCAATCTTCTATTGATCCTCATGATGTTCCTTTAAATTCTTTGATTGCTCAAGAACAAGTAGATGTGAACTTTATCTCTAGAAACAATTTTAATAATAATGCTTATAGGAGTAATTTTGGTAGCAATCCTAGACTGTTCCCCTCTAATTCTTATGGGAACAACAATGCTTATCCTAGCACCAAGAACTCCACTTCTGAACTAGAGAGTATGCTTAAAGATTTCATCACTACCCAAAAAGCCTTCAATAAGAGTGTAGAAGAAAAACTAAACAAACTAGATAATCTCTCTTCGAAGGTAGACAATTTAGCCCATGAGGTAGAATTGCTTAAAATTAGAACTTCTCCTCTTGAGGAGAGGAAGGTCACTCCTATGAATGCTATTCAAGTGAAAATTAATGAAAACATTAGGATGTTGGCTAAACTTAAAGAGATATGGGCTAGAGAAAGGGAGGAAGAAGATAGAATTAAGAACCTTCCTGCCCACCACACTATTGCTACTATCCAAGTTGTTGAGGATATCCAAACTCTTAGCACCCAATGCACTCCTGGTCCCGATGGACCTATTAATGGTGATACTATGACTATAGAAACTACCAAACAAGTGAACCTAAAGGACACCACTACCACCTTACTTGATAGTAGTGACCTTGATTTTGATAATTGCACTCTTACCGAAGTTATTGATTTCCTTCACAAGATGTCTAGAGATCCCCGCACTAGCACACTTAACCTTGCCTTCACCAAGCATATCACTAATGCTCTCATCAAAGCTAGGGAGGAGAAACTTAGAGTAGAAGCCTCCATACCTAGAAAGCTAGAAGATGGTTGGGATCCTATGATTAAAATTAAGTTGAATAACTTCTCTTGCTATGCTTTATGTGATGTTGGAGCCAGTACCTCTGTTATGCCCAAAAGAATATATGATATGCTTAAATTGAAACCTTTTGATTCTTGTTCTTTTGGTGTTCGTCTCGTTGATTCTTCCATAAAGAAACCTTTGGGGAGGATCGACGATGTTCTTATCATTGTCAATGACAATTACGTTCCCGTTGATTTTACTATTATGGATATTGAATGTAAACCTTCTTGTCCAATTATTTTGGGACGTCCTTTTCTACGCACCGTAGGTGCTATCATTGACATGAAAGAGGGGAATATAAAATTTCAGTTTCCTCTCAAGAAAGGGATGGAACACTTCCCTTGAAAGAAGATTAAGTTACCTTTTGAGTCCGTTATACGGGCTAGCTATTCTTTTACTCTTGATAAGACTTGATCTCTTTGCATTATGCCTAGCTTAAAGGCATAAAAGAAAGCGCTTTTGGGAGGCAGCCCACATGAATAAATTTTATTTTGCTTTTGTTGTGTCTTGATGTTGTTCTTACAGTAGCATCATCATTGTATCTTTACTTTTAAATTTTGTGCCAAGTGTAGCCTCTGATTGCAAGAAAGTTCAAAAGTTGTGACGTGCTGTCCAGGAAACAGATTCTGTCCTTGGATAGAAAAATTCGCATAAAATCACCAGATCATCTTTTTGGTCTGAATTTTTTCGACAACGTGCTCTATATAATTTTATTTCGTGCGTCTGTTTTGAGTTTTTTGATTAGAGTTGCAGAAGTGCCCCGAAAAAATCATTTACTACCTGCTGTTCTGTTTTTCACAGATTCTGTCCTGTTTTGCCTTTCCTTCATTTTGCAAACCTAGAGCTTGCTTTTTCTTTGCAAAAACCTTTTGGCAATCTTGAGAAACAGTAGACCTTCAAGAATATCCCTATTTCCAGCAAGGAACAATTATTTTATTATGGGTACTAACCTCGCTAATCAGATTATGATGAGTTATGTATGAAGGGAGTTTTCAAGTGTGCGAGGGAAGATGATAAAAATATTCAGGAGTGTCAAACGCTCAAGCTTGGGGATGCCCCCATGCACCCCCAAGAAATATTCAAGAATACTCAAGCATCTAAGCTTGGGGATGCCCCCGTGCATCCCCTTCTCCATCAACAATTATCAGTTCGTCTTTCGTTCCACTATATTTTTATCACTTCATGTGTTATGTGCTATGCTTGGAGCGTCTTGCTTTTAGTTTCCTTTTTAGTTTTCTTTAGATTTGCTTGCTTTTCATAACGAGTTGGAACTCAGCTTTCTTTGTGTGGGAGAGAAACACGCTCCACTTCAACCTAGAACATAACATAGAATTTTCATGTCTATCTTTGCTGTGTGTGTTCTTTATCTTTCAATAGCTACTATCATGTTTAGCTCTTAGCTTTCATGCTTATCTTTTTAAAGAGCTTTTGTTTAGTTGGTCGCTGGAACTCTCTTTAGTTATCATGCTTATCTTATTAAGAGAGTTGGCTTCTGTTGCATTGGTTGATATGTCTATGATAAAAATGCTATGTGCATAATGATGCTTAGTAGTTCATGTTTTCTTATGGTTAGTCTCAAATAGCTGGGGGGGTTCTCAATGTGTTATTGGAGTACCAACATGATTTGTTTGCCTATGATGTGGTATGGTTCAGTGATATCTTCCTTCAAGAATTTATTTTGATTGACTTGGCGTATGCTCACGCATATTTAAGACTGTAAAGAAAGTCTATCAAGCCTTGATGATCTTTAGTTTCTGAGTAGCGATATAACTTCCATGCCTGATTCAATGTTGCTTTGTCGCTCTGCATGATTATGACCGTCATTGCTCTTTTAGTGGGTCGCTCCCAGTCTTTTGCTAACCTTCGCCTGTACTAAGCGGACTGACTGCTTGTGCATCCAAATTCCTTTAAACCAGTTATGCCATATGAGTCCACCATACCTTCCTATACATGGTATTTACCTGCCATTCCTAATGAAGACTTTCATGTACCATCTCGAAATTATTCAAAAAAAAGCATTTCTCTTTTGTGCCTCTGTTTTAGTTCATGAGGAAGTAGTAGTTAATTCATGATCTTTTTTAAGTTGGACAAGCTTCACCCCGGGATTGCATGTCTAATGTGCAAACCCATAATACGAGAAGGAACTGGCAAAGAGTGCGCCCGGCTAAAAAATAATACAACAAACAAACCCTCCTTCACGCTTTGTTCATGAGAAATCAGAAAACTTTGGCAGTGATAAACAAAGGAGATTAAGAGGATGTGATCGTCCTCATTCGGGAGCCGTTCCTCGAAACTTGTCCATCTCAAGAAGTGATTGAGTTATCTGCTAGCATTCGTTGACGAAATATGCATAATCTAAAAAAATAATTATTACCTCTGTTTTTTAAAACCAAGAGCTCTGGTACATGTTTTGTCTTTGTTTCCGACCATGGGTTTTCAACCTTGCCAACAAAAGCCACGGTTCGAGAGTCTCCACCTTCTTTTAAAGCACCAACTATTAAGAGCATGATTGTCATTCTGAGTGTAATGTGCATTGTCCCAAAGTAGCATTGTCTTTTGCATGATTGTGATATCGTTTATTCTGAAATCATTGTATCTAGTCGTCACTTAAACCTTGGAGGTGCCCCTGCATTTATGTTTTGCTTCACTAAAGGGGGCAAGCGAGATACTACTTTATCATATTTGCACACCATGCTCATTACAAATCTTTTGAGTGTTTCAGTATCATATTGTAAAACTTTCAGTTCTTTGTGATTTTCTCATGAGGCAACTTAATTACTACAGATTCATTGTCTCAGTAAGCACTTGTCATGTGACTGTGAAAAGTTCTTATATGGTTAATAGCATGTCACCACAGAAATTATGCTTGTTATCATTTACCTACTCGAGGACGAGCAGGAATTAAGCTTGGGGATGTTGATACGTCCAAAATGTATCTATAATTTCTACTTGCTCCATGCCTCTTTTGTGTGATATTGCTATGATATTTATACACTTCCATACACTTTTGATCATATTTGGACTAACCTATTAACTCAGTGCACCCCAGTGCCAGTTTCTGTTTTTTGCTGTTTTTGTATTTAAGGTTTTCCCGTCACGTAAACTGCCAGAAAAATCCCGGAAAAATTATATAAAAAATCAGCGTTCCGGAAGCTTCCATACGGCCAAAGTAGGGCCGGAGGGGGGCCACCAGGGCTCCAGGCGCCCTGGTGGCGCGGCCCCCCTCCTGGCCGCGCCGGGGGGGTGCGCCTGGGCCCCCCAGGTCTCCACTGATGCCCCCCTTTGGCATATATTTACACCGCGTCCCGAAACCCTCGAGGACGGAACCCTTTTTCGCGATCTCATCTCTGTTCCGCCGCCGCCGCGCTTCCAAGATCGGGAGCACCAGGAGAACTCTTCCCGGCACCCTGCCGGAGGGGAGAACCACCACCGGGAGCCTCTCCACCACCATGGACGCCTCCCGGATGAGTTGTGAGTAGTCTCCCTTGGACCATGGGTCCATGACCAGTAGCTATGTGATGTTCTCCTCCCCTCTTTGTGCTTCACTAATTAGACGTCGTGAGCTGCCCTACATGATCGAGGCACATATGTAATCCTTATGCTGTTGCTATGTTGAGTTTGCTGGGATTCGATGGATTGTGAGATTATGTTCAGATTGTGTGTGAGTAATATATTTGATTTACCTCTTTTATATTTATGTTCTTGAGTAATTCTTGCATGTTCTCCGTTGCTGTTTATTGCTTTGGCCAAGTAGTAGGTAGTAACTCCAAGAGGGAACGTTATGCTTGATTGTGGGTTCACGCCCCTCGATGACTAGCTTGAGTGACAGAAACATGAGTCTAGGGGATGTGCTGTTGCCACAAGGGGGAAAACAACGGTGCTTGTACTCGCGGGTGCAAGGATTGTTTACTTTATGCAAAGTTCTTTTAATGCAGTTGTCTGTTGCTTTGAGTTTACACTATGGGTGGGACTCGCAACTTAATACCAGCGAGATGTTCTGGATAGATATCTCAAGGTGGATGATTAGTAGTAGATGCAGATGGATTTCGGTCTACTTACCTTGGCGTACCGCCCATGCTTTTGAGCCTCAACCTTTCTTGCAGCATAGTTAGCATTGGTTTGCGCACATAATTCTGTCAATTGCCCAGCTGTAATTCGTTTACCACACATAGCTGTTTTATCGTCTTTTGGGAGAGAGACATCACTGGTGAACATCATGGGACCCCGGTCCATATTACCATCACTGATCACATCCACTATTTACTTTCTGCTTTTACTTACTAATTGCAGCAATACCTATCACTATTATCTCTTGCATTTGATCCTTTGTAAACGACAAGGCCGGAGGGATTGACAACCTCTGTGTACTCGTTGGGAGCAAAGTTATTTGTATCTGTGTGCAGGTCCAAGTTGATTGCTAAGTATCTGGCGCCGTTAGTAGTTGACACCTTCTTGTTGAACCTTGGAGTCTCAGGGGAATTCGATCCTTGGTATCTTTGCCAAGGGAAAACTACCGCTACACTGCATCTCAAACCTTCCACTTGGGGTAACCAACGAGGGGCGAGAAGCCATCACATGCCTCTTGGGCAAGATGACCAAGACTCCGTTCTCCGAAACAATGGAGCGAGCAACCAACTTACTGGAAATCATACATACCGATGTGTGCGGTCCAATGATTGTTGAGGCTCGCGGAGGCTATCGTTATGTTCTCACCCTCACAGATGACTTGAGTAGATATGGGTATATCTACTTGATGAAGCACAAGTCTGAGACCTTTGAAAAGTTCAAGGAATTTCAGAATGAGGTTGAGAATCAACGTGACAGAAAAATAAAGTTCTTGCGATCGGATCGTGGGGGTGAATATTTAAGTCATGAATTTGGCACGCACCTTAGGAACTGTGGAATTGTTTCACAATTGACACCGCCCGGAACACCTCAGCGTAATGGTGTGTCCGAACGTCGAAATCGTACTCTGTTGGACATGGTGCGATCTGTGATGTCTCTCACCGACTTACCGCTATCTTTTTGGGGTTATGCTTTAGAGACTGTCGCATTCACTTTAAATAAGGCTCCGTCGAAATCCGTTGAGACGACACCGTATGAACTTTGGTTTGGCAAGAAACCTAAGTTGTCGTTTCTAAAAGTTTGGGGTTGCGATGCTTATGTCAAGAAACTTCAACCTGAAAAGCTCGAACCCAAATCAGAAAATGTGTCTTCATAGGATACCCAAAGGAAACGATTGGGTACACCTTCTACCACAGATCCGAAGGCAAGGTCTTTGTTGCCAAGAATGGATCCTTTCTGGAGAAAGAGTTTCTCTCGAAAGAAGTGAGTGGGAGGAAAGTAGAACTTGATGAGGTGACAGTCACCCCTCCCGAACCGGAAAGTAGTGCAGCGCAGGAAATTGTTCCTGAGGTGCCTGCACTGACAAGGGAGGAAGTTAATGATGATGGTCATGAAGAAACAGATCAAGTTACTACAGAACTTCGAAGGTCCACAAGGACACGTTCCGCACCAGAGTGGTACGGCAACCCTGTCATGGAAATCATGTTGTTAGACAACGGTGAACCTTCGAACTATGAAGAAGCGATGGCGGGCTCGGATTCCAATAAATGGCTTGGAGCCATGAAATCCGAGATAGAATCCATGTATGAAAACAAAGTATGGACTTTGGTGGACTTGCCTGATGATAGGCACGCCATAGAAAATAAATGGATATTTAAGAAGAAGACAGACGCGGATGGTAATGTGACCATCTATAAGGCTCGGCTTGTCGCTAAGGGTTATCGACAAGTTCAAGGGATTGACTACGACGAGACTTTCTCTCCCGTAGCGATGCTGAAGTCAGTCCGAATCATGTTAGCAATTGCCGCATTCTATGATTATGAGATATGGCAAATGGACGTCAAAACGGCGTTCCTTAATGGTTTCCTCAAGGAAGAGCTGTATATGATGCAGCCGGAAGGTTTTGTCGATCCAGAGAATGCTAACAAGGTATGCAAGCTCCAGCGCTCGATCTACGGGCTGGTGCAAGCATCTCAGAGTTGGAATATTCGCTTTAATGATGTGATCAAAGCGTTTGGTTTTATACAGACTTGGGGAGAAGCCTGTAACTACAAGAAAGTGAGTGGGAGCTCTGTAGCATTTCTCATATTATATGTGGATGACATATTGCTGATGGGAAATGATATAGAATTCTTGGAGAGCATAAAGGCCTACTTGAATAAGAGTTTTTCAATGAAGGACCTTGGAGAAGCTGCTTACATATTAGGCATCAAAATCTATAGAGATAGATCAAGACGCCTCATTGGTCTTTCACAAAGCACATACCTTGACAAGATATTGAAGAAGTTCAATATGGATCAGTCCAAGAAGGGGTTCTTGCCTATTTTGCAAGGTATGAGATTGAGCACGGCTCAGTCCCCGACCATGGCAGAAGATAGAGAAAAGATGAGTGTCATTCCCTATGCCTCGGCCATAGGTTCTATCATGTATGCCATGCTGTGTACCAGACCTGATGTGAACCTTGCCATAAGTTTGGTAGGGAGGTACCAAAGTGATCCCGGTATGGAACACTGGATAGCGGTCAAGAACATCTTAAAGTACATGAAGAGGACTAAGGATATGTTTCTCGTTTATGGAGGTGACGAAGAGCTCGTCATAAAGGGTTACATCGATGCTAGCTTCGACACAGATCCGGATGACTCAAAGTCACAAACCGGATACATGTATATTTTGAATGGTGGAGCAGTCAGCTGGTGCAGTTGCAAGCAGAGCGTCGTGGCGCATTCTACATGTGAAGCGGAGTACATAGCTGCTTGCGAAGCAGCACAAGAAGGAGTCTGGATGAAGGAGTTCATCACCGACCTAGGAGTCATTCCAAGCGCATCAAGCCCGATGACTCTCTTCTGTGACAACACTGGAGCTATTGCCATTGCCAAGGAGCCCAGGTTTCACAAGAAGACCAAGCACATCAAGCGCCGTTTCAACTCCATCCGGAATTATGTTCAAGATGGAGACATAGATATTTGTAAAGTGCATACGGATCTGAATGTCGCAGACCCGTTGACTAAACCTCTTCCACGGGCAAAACATGATCAACACCAGAACTCTATGGGTGTTCGATTCATCACAATGTAACTAGATTATTGACTCTAGTGCAAGTGGGAGACTGTTGGAAATATGCCCTAGAGGCAATAATAAAAGGATTATTATTATATTTCCTTGTTCATGATAATTGTCTGTTATTCATGCTTGAATTGTATTGTACGGAAACATCGATACATGTGTGAATACATAGACCACAACGTGTCCCTGGTAAGCCTCTAGTTACTAGCTCGTTGATCAACAGATGGTCACCGTTTCCTGACCATGGACATAGGATGTCATTGATAACGGGATCACATCATTAGGAGAATGATGTGATGGACAAGACCCAATCCTGAGCCTAGCACGAGATCGTATAGTTCGTAATGCTTAAGCTTTTCCAGTGTGAAGTATTTATTCCTTAGACCATGAGGTTGTGCAACTCCCGGATACCGTAGGAATACTTTGGGTGTGCCAAACGTCACAACGTAACTGGGTGACTATAAAGGTACGCAACGGGTATCTCCGAAAGTGTCTGTTGGGTTGGTACGAACCGAGACTGGGATATTGTCACTCCGTATGACAGAGAGGTACCTCTGGGCCCACTCGGTAAGACATCATCATAATGAGCTCAAAGTGACTAAGGAGTTAGTCACGGGATGATGGATTACGGAACGAGTAAAGAGACTTGCCATGACGAGATTGAACGAGGTATCGGGCATACCGACGATCGAATCTCGGGCAAGTACCGTACCGACAGACAAAGGGAATATCATATGGGATTGAGTGAATCCTTGACATAGTGGTTCATCCGATGAAATCATTGAGGAACACGTGGAAACCAACATGGGTATCCAAATCCCGCTGTTGGTTATTGACCAGAGAGTCGTCTCGGTCATGTCTGCGTGTCTCCCGAACCCGTAGGGTCTACACACTTAAGGTTCGGTGACGCTAGGGTTGTAGAGATACATGCACACGGAAACCCGAATGTTGTTCGGAGTCCCGGATGAGATCCCGAACGTCATGAGGAGTTCCGGAATGGTCCGGAGGTAAAGAATGATATATAGGAAGTCCAGTTTCGGCCATCGGGATAGTTCCGGGGGTCACCGGGAGTGTCCTGGGACCACCGGAAGGGTCCCGTGGGTCCACCGGGTGGGGCCACCCATCCCGGAGGGCCCCGTAGGACGCAAGGGGAAGGGGACCAGCCCCTGGTGGGCTGGCGCACCCACATGGCCCCCCTCCATGCGCCTAGGGTTGAAACCCTAGGGGGTGGGGGCGCCTCCTATGCCTTGGGGGGCAAGTTCCCCCCTGGCCGCCGCCCACTAGGAGATTGCATCTCCTAGGGCCGGCGCCCCCCTGCCCCCCTATATATAGCGGGGGGGGGAGAGAGGGCAGCCGCACCCCAAGCCTCTGGCGCCTCTCCCCCCCGTCACACCTCCAACTCCTCTCGCAGGGCGCCGGCGAAGCCCTGCAGCTTTTCCTGTTGCATCCACCACCACGTCGTCGTGCTGCTGGATCTCCGTCAACCGCTCCTCTGCCCTTGCTGGATCAAGAAGGAGGAGACGTCGCTGTACCGTACGTGTGTTGAACGCGGAGGTGCCGTCCGTTCGACGCAGGGATCATCGGTGACGAGGATCACGAAGAGTACGACTCCATCATCCACGTTCCTTCGAATGCTTCCGCACGCGATCTACAAAGGGTATGTAGATGCACTCCTTTATGCTCATTGCTAGATGACTCCTTAGATTGATCTTGGTGAAGCGTAGGAATTTTTTTGAATTCTGCTACGTTCCCCAACATCGTCATCATCAACCTTCCTCCATCACCAATTCCATGATGCTCACTTCCGTGTGTGAGTAATTCCATCGTAGGCTTGCTGGATGGTGATGGGTTGGATGGGATCTATCATGTAATCGAGTTAGTTTTGTTAGGGTTTGATCCCTAGTATCCACTATGTTCTGAGATTGATGTTGCTATGACTTTGCTATGCTTAATGCTTGTCACTAGGGCCCGAGTGCCATGATTTCGGATCTGAACCTATTATGTTTTCATGAATATATGTGTGTTCTTGATCCTATCTTGCAAGTCTATAGTCCTACTATGTGTTATGATCCGGCAACCCCGAAGTGACAATAATCGGGACCACTCCCGGTGATGACCATACTTTGAGGAGTTCATGTATTCACTATGTGTTAATGCTTTGGTCCGGTACTCTATTAAAAGGAGGCCTTAATATCCCTTAGTTTCCAATAGGACCCCGCTGCCACGGGAGGGTAGGACAAAAGATGTCATGCAAATTCTTTTCCGTAAGCACGTATGACTATATTAGGAATACATGCCTACATTGCATTGATGAACTGGAGCTAGTTCTTTGTCACCCTAGGTTATAACTTCTACATGATGAATTGCATCCAACGTAATTTCCCATCACCGATCCAATGCCTACGAGCTTTACCTATATTGCTTGTCGCTTATTTACTTTTCCGTTGCTACTATCACAAAAACTACAAAAACATTATCTTTACTTTTATTGCTGCTACCACCACTATCATATTATTGTGCTACTAAACTACCTTGCTGCAGATACTAAGTTTCCAGGTGTGGTTGAATTGACAACTCAGCTGCTAATACTTAAGAGTATTCTTTGGCTCTCCTTGTGTCGAATCAACAAATTTGGGTTTAATACTTTACCCTCGAAAACTGTTGCGATCTCCTACACTTGTGGGTTATCAGGTACACCTTCTATCACAGATCCAAAAGGAAAGATATTCGTTGCTAAGAATGGATCCTTTCTAGAGAAGGAGTTTCTCTCGAAAGAAGTGAGTGGAAGGAAAGTGGAACTTGATGAGGTAATTGTACCTTCTCCCGAATTCGAAAGTAGTACATCATAGAAACTAGTTCCAGTGATTCCTACACCAATCAACGAGGAAGCTAATGATGATGATCATGAAACTTCAGATCAAGTTACTACTGAACCTCGTAGGTCAACCAGAGTACGTTTCGTACCAGAGTGGTACGGTAACCCAGTTCTGGAAGTCATGTTACTAGACCATGATGAACCTACGAACTATGAGGAAGCGATGATGAGCCCAGATTCCGCAAAATGGCTTGAGGCCATGAAATCTGAGATGGGATCCATGTACGAGAACAAAGTGTGGACTTTGGTTGACTTGCCCGATGATCAACAAGCCATTGAAAATAAATGGATCTTTAAGAGAAGACTGACGCCGATGGTAATGTTACTATCTACAAAGCTTGACTTGTTGCGAAAGGTTTTCGAAAAGTTCAAGGTGTTGACTACGATGAGATTTTCTCACTCGTAGCGATGCTTAAGTCTGTTCGAATCATGTTAGCAATTGCCACATTTTTATGAAATCTGTCAAATGGATAACAAAACTACTCCCTCCGTTCGGAATTACTTATCGCCGAAATGGATTTATCTAGACGTATTTTAGTTCTAGATACATTCATTTGGGAGACAAGTAATTCCGAACGGAGGGAGTACATTCTTTAATGGATTTATTAAAGAAGAATTGTATATGATGCAACCAGAAGGTTTTGTCAATCCTAAAGGTCCTAACAAAATATGCAAGCTCCAGCGATCCATCTATGGACTGGTGCAAGCATCTCAGAGTTGGAATATACGCTTTATAAGTTGATCCAAGCATATAGTTTTATACAGACTTGCGGTGAAGCCTGTATTTACAAGAAAGTGAGTGGGAGCACTATAACATTTCTGATAAGTATATGTGAATGACATAATGTTGATCAGAAATAATGTAGAATATTCTGGAAAGCATAAAGGAGTGTTTGAAAGGAGTTTTTCAAAGAAAGACCTTGGTGAAGCTGCTTCCATAATGGGCATCAAGATCTATAGAGATAGATCAAGACGCTTGATAAGACTTTCAATGAGTACATACCTTGATAAGATTTTGAAGTAGTTCAAAATGGATCAATCAAAGAAGGAGTTCTTGGCTGATTTGTAAGGTGTGAAGTTGAGTAAGACTCAAAGCCTGACCACGGCAGAAAAATATAGAGAGAATGAAAGTCATTCCTTATGCCTCAGCCATAGGTTATATAAAGTATGTCATGCTGTGTACCAAATCTGTTGTGTACCTTGCCATGAGTTTTGGCAAGGAGGTACAATAGTGATCGAGGAGTAGATCACTAGACAGCTGTCAAAATTATCCTTAGTAACTGGATGACTAAGGAAATGTTTCTCGATTATGGAGGTGATAAAGAGTTCGTCGTAAAGGGTTACGCCGATGCAAGCTTTGACATTAATCCAGATGACTCTAAGTATCAATCTGGATGCGTATTGAAAGTGTGAGTAATTAGCTAGAGTAGCTCCATGCAGAGCATTGTAGACATAGAAATTTGCAAAATACATACGGATCTGAATGTAACAAACCCGCTGACTAAACTTCTCTCACGAAGCAAAACATGATCACACCTTAGTACTCTTTGGGTGTTAATCACATGGCGATGTGAACTAGATTATTAACTCTAGTAAACCCTTTGGGTGTTGGTCACATGGCGATGTGAACTATGGGTGTTATTCACATAACGATGTGAATTATCGATATTAAATCACATGGCGATGTGAACTAGATTATTGACTCTAGTGCAAGTGGGAGACTGAAGGAAATATGCCCTAGAGGCAATACTAAAGTTGTTATTTATATTTCCTTATATCATGATAAATGTTTATTATTCATGCTAGAATTGTATTAACCGGAAACTTAGTACATGTGTGAATACATAGACAAAACAGTATGTCCCTAGTATGCCTCTACTAGACTAGCTCATTGATCAAAGATGGTTATGTTTCCTAGCCATAGACATGAGTTGTCATTTGATCAACGAGATCACATCATTAGGATAATGATGTGATGGACAAGACCCATCAGTTAGCTTAGCACTATGATCGTTTAGTTTTACTGCTATTGCTTTCTTCATGACTTATACATGTTCCTATGACTATGAGATTATGCAACTCCCGAATACCGGAGGAACACCTTGTGTGCTAACAAACGTCACAACGTAACTGGGTGACTATAAAGATGCTCTACAGGTGTCTCCAAAGGTGTTCGTGGTGTTGGCATAGATCAAGAATAGGATTTGTCACTCCGAGTGTCGGAGAGGTATCTCTGGGCCCTCTCGGTAATGCACATCATAATAAGCCTTGCAAGCAAATGACTAATGAGTTAGTCACGAGATGATGTATTACGGAACGAGTAAAGAGACTTACCGGTAACGAGATTGAACTAAGTATTGAGATACCGACGATCGAATCTCGGGCAAGTAACATATCGATGACAAAGGGAACAATGTATGTTGTTATGCGGTTCGACCGATAAAGATCTTCGTAGAATATGTAGGAGCCAATATGGGCATCCAGGTTCCGCTATTGGTTATTGACCGGAGAGATGTCTCGGTCATGTCTACATAGTTCTCGAACCCATAGGGTCCGCACGCTTAAACGTTCGTTGACGATATAGTATTTAATGAGTTATGTATGTTGGTGACCGAATGTTATTTGGAGTCCCGGATGTGATCACGGACATGACGAGGAACTTCAGAATGGTCCGGAGATAAAGATTAATATATGGGATAATAGTGTTTGACCTCCGGAAGGGTTTCAGAATTCACCGGAAGGGGTTCCGGATGTTTCCCGAAATGTTTGGGTACGAGAATGCTTTATTTGGGTCAAAAGGGAAAGCACACAAGGCTTTTGGAAGGCGCAAAAGGAAGTTTTGCGGAGTCCAGGGGCCAGACGCCAGGGTCCCTGGCGTCTGGGTCCAGACGCCGGGAACCCTGGCGTCTGGCCCTGGAGTCCGAGAAGGACTCTTGCCTTTCGGGTGAAACCGACTTTGTGAAGGCTTTTACTCCAAGTTTCGACCCCAAGGCTCAACATATAAATAGAGGGGTAGGGCTAGCACCCAAGACACATAAAGATACACCAAGCCGTGTGCCGGCAACCCCGACCCTCTAGTTTATCCTCCGTCTAGTTTCTGTAGTGCTTGACGAAGCCCTGTAGAGATTATTCTTCATCAACAACCGTCACTACGCCGTCGTGCTGCCGGAACTCATCTACTACTTCGCCCGTCTTGCTGGATCAAGAAGGCGAGGACGTCATCGAGCTGAACGTGTGCTGAACGCGGAGGTGCCGTACGTTCGGTAGTAGATCGGGATGGATCGTGAAGGTGCACGACTACATCAACCGCATTGATAAACGCTTCCACTTTCGGTCTACGAGGGTACGTAGACACACTCTCCCTTCTCGTTGCTATGCATCTAGTAGATAGATCTTACGTGTTCGTAGGATTATTTTTGAAATACTACGTTCCCCAACAGATGCTCTGTCGCTCGCTCCTCCACGACACTGATTCGGTGGCGCCACCGAAGACACTTCTCTGCGCCATCGAGTCGGAGCCTCCTTCCTCTATCTGCACTCCCCAACCGCGACGTCCAAACGGACGCCACATGGTTAAGGAGGAGCGGCTGTCGCCACTGTCTCCCAGCCACGTCAAGGAGGAGCAGGTCTCACCACTGCCTCCCAGCAACATCAAGGAGGAGCAGCTCTCGCCATTGCCTAGTCGCACCGGTGGTGACCTGTCCCACGCGATCGCCGCGAAAGTGCGCAGGCGGATACTGCACTACCTCGACGGCCGCCGCGGAGGGAGCAACATCGACAAATCATCCTCCCGGAGCACCATGACGACGCAGGAGTATGTAGACAGGGAGCGGCGGCAGGGGGCAGGTGCGACGCCTCGCGTGAGGCGGAGTTTGTGGTGTCTGACGTCCCACTGCCAGAAATTGCCAACTACTCGGAGCTCGCAACAGCCTGGGTCATGGACCGATCTAAGACCACGACGGAGAGGAGCAAGCGCCGTCTCCGTCGCCTCGACAAGTAGATGGCCAAGTACACGAGTGGTCTCTCACGAGACCACCGCTGCCACAGCCGACCGTCTCTGCCCCACCCACGTCTACGATGGTCGCGGCTGCACTGCACGCGGCGCGGGAGCAAATGGAGAGGATCATCCGCAAGCGCTAGGCGGCGACAGGAAAGCCCTGCCGCGACATCCGCCCTCTGCCGCCCGAAGCACGACGACTTTGACAACGACAATGACAGAGGTGCTGCCGGTCTGCCCGACATGGTGTCTGATGTCACCGTCAAATATAGGATAGTTTATTTTTTCGATATTAGTTCACCGGACTAAATAACGGCTGGTTTTATGTAAAAACCAGCCAAGTTTGAATGAAAATCATCCAATTTGTTTAAATTTGTATCGATTTTTTTATTAAATTCCATTTGAAAATGTCTTCGAACATTTACGACTAGTTTTGGATGACCGGCTTCTGTATCGGTGTCATGGACTGATTCGGGCAAAAAGAGAAAGGAAAATAATAATATGTATTTGACTAGGTGATATAGTATATACAAAAATAAAAAAGGAAAATTGAAAAGAATTTTTTTGTATAAATTTCCATGCAAGATCAAGGCAATATATGGTTGACTGAGACATAACAAAGTCTCCGACTTAGAGTTGGCAGATACCCAAAAAAAAAAGCAGAACGGGGGCAGAGAGAGTCTTGACCACTAGCAAAAACAGAACAGCCCCTCTCCTCCTCCGTCCCCATCAGCGTCGTCCCCCAATTTCCGCTGCAAAACCCTCGCCCCCCTCCGCGATTCCCCGCCGCCACGCCAAGCGCCGCCGCGAAGCCTGCCCTCCCGACCTCCTCCAAGGCGCCCGTGATGACGACGACGGCCCACTCCGGCGCGGCGGGCGTGTCGTCGTCCCTGTACGCGCCGCCCTCCCGCCGCCTCCACTTCTTCGTGCGCGCCACCGACTCCAAGACCATCGCGATGCACGCGGCCGCGGACGACACCGTCGCCGCCGTGCTCGCCCACCTCGCCGACTGCGGCTACGGCCGCGACCTGCGCCTCCTCCACGCGGGGCGCCAGCTCGAGCCGGAGGCCACCGTCGCCTCGCTCGGCCTCCCGCCCGACTCCACCCTCCAGCTCGCCGCGCGCCTCCGCTCCACCCCGCACCCCAAGGCCTGGCAGCTCGCCTCGCACATCGCCGCCACCGCTGCCTCCGGGGACGCCGGCACCTTCACCGCCAACACCCTCGAAGACCTCGTCAAGGAGTACATCTTCTGCTGCGACGACGCCAACGAGCAGAACTGGAATGATTGCAGGGCCAAGGGCGACACCAAGAACCACGCCGAGGAGTACCTCAACATATTCCTCCAGTCGGGCGCCGCCATGGCGCTGGTTCACCTGTACCTCTCAGATTTCTCCTCCTCTCGCCTCTACGCCGAGCGCGCCATCAGGTGCTTTCTCAGCACTGACCCTGTGACCTTACCGCCCAATGTGATGCTCGTCGCGGCGCCGGTGCTGCTGGAATTCTGCCGCTTGCTTTCTCTGGCCGCGGGCAATAAGGATTCCCTCTACAAGTCATGCCGTCATACACTTGCATCGGTACTCTGCTTGCCACTCTCAGGGTTCGTTGCCTCCAAATCTCCGACCAAGGTCATCGAGCTGGTCCTCCCGTTTGCCAGAGAAGTAGTTGAATTGGTTCTGGATGGACTTGGATCAGAGTCCATGATGGTGTCAATGACAGACCTTGAGGAGCTCTCAAACTTCTTTGAAGTCTTGCGCCAGCAGGTACTCCTTTGGATGCCAAAGAATGTGCACAGCAGGGACTGTAAGCCTGCCGACACATGGGTGTGGGAGTTGCACGAAATGTCGACCAACCTGCTGAAAAAGATGGATGAGTGTCTGAACAGGTTGGAGATGGATCTTTCATCTTTATCATCTGACAGTATGGGGGTCATAGAAAGTCAACCATTCATGGCCAGCCGATTACATGTTCTTGCCATATTGACAGAACTGGATATTCGAGGATGTGGCGCACAACCTTCGGTTAGTACTAATGCTGGCACACAAAGCACCTCTCAATGCACTCGTGCGCAGTTCCAAGAGGAACGAGCATCTCCACTGGCTCGTGAAGCATAAGGATCTGCTTTGCTTCGTAGCAAGAAGGGACTTAAATTGAGAAATCCACCGAACGCTATGCTTGTTTTCACATAGATTGAGAAAGTATACAATGTAGCAGTCTAACAGGCCTGATTATATCATGCAGGTATATTCAGCATCTCCTAAGGTTCGTTTCCAATAGCCGTCAAATTATGTCATACTATCAAAGAACAGAGCAGCCTGGTGTCGCCATAGATTTTGATAGTTCCATTCACCATTTTTGCCTATTTAACTGCTTGGAATAACTTACTTTTGCATATTTCACAGCCGTTTTTCCTCACCAAATTAATAAAATATATTCCACAGTTTAGCAATCACAAACTGAGCCTTTTTATAGCTTTTTTCCACATCGAATTGTAAGATAATTTAGCAGTTCAACAGTCACAAACTTAGCCTCAAACTAACTAATTTCTAGCGCTCCCCGTTCTTAACTGAGTAGAGGGTGAGTTCTTTGTGTTTTAAGTTGGCTGAAACCAAGCCTTTAGAGATATAATGATGGAATATTTAAAGTGCCGTGAGCAACTTGTTCCCACATCCACCTGAACCTAGAATGAGAAAATAATCTGATAATCATGCAGCCTCGACCATGACATTAGGAGTTTTCCTCTGTGCTGGTTTTCCAGTCACATTTGGTAGCTCTTAGGTTTTGGCTAGTTGAGGTTTGCTCTGGTTTCTGCTTTTGTCCCGTTTTTCTTTCCTTCCCATTTTCTCAGCAATCTTTTAATACAACCGAAAAATTCAAGACAGGAACTTGTTTTCTCATAAAAATATGTTCCTAAGAAAACCAAAAATGTTTTTCACATTGATCTGAACCTTAAATCTGGAAATAATCTCTGATTATCTGATTTTAGCGAGAAAAATAAAATCAGCGGAACAGGAAATTATTCCACAATGTTGCCATCCCAGCCTCGCTGTCGTTCTC
This sequence comes from Secale cereale, assembly GCA_902687465.1. Taxonomy (NCBI): domain Eukaryota; kingdom Viridiplantae; phylum Streptophyta; class Magnoliopsida; order Poales; family Poaceae; genus Secale; species Secale cereale. The sequence continues at coordinate 566,913,500 of LR738713.1, read as the reverse complement.
CTTGTTTGTTTGAGACACTGATACGACATACATCTACAATTATGAAACGTTAGAATCAGCATGAAAATCCTGATACCAAGAATCAAAATTTGAATTCTTTTGAGAATGTCATGGTTCATGTTTTACTTCATAGCCTTGCTTAATTATTTGTTGATAAGGCCCTTATTCTCTCACACACAAAAGTAGGGATAACAGTGGGAAGTTGAGAGTGGTCGATGTGGGATATAGAAGGGGGTATAAGTGTTATTCATTACATTTGGCGAACGCTTACGAGCTGAAAGGAAGCAACATTCATGTAGCAGCCTTTTATTAGATTACAAAGAAAACGAAAACATATACTTCTCCATAACACGTGAACTGTAGTGCCGAACCATTCACTGTCTTTATTCTTCTGGTCTTTTTAACTAGTAGCTCCCTATTCTCCGAGAGCGAACGCGGCCGCGTCATGGGTGTCAGACAGACCGGTGTCCGTCTTGACAGTGACCTTATCAGCAGAAGACTCATCCACATGGACCTCAACCAAGGACACCTCGATCTTGACACCGGTGACCTTCTTGATCTTGCCCTTCTCCACAAAAGCGGTCACCTCAGTGTCGTAGGAGACGGTCTGGTTGATCTTCTTGAAGGTGTGCTCTGTCTTCTTCTTCTGAAGTATCCACACGAACCCACTCTCACAGTTGTGCCCGACCTCCTCGATGTCATCCATAGGAAAGAGGCCTTTCGGGAGGCCGAGCTCTTCGAGAAGCTCGACGGTCTTCTTCTTGCAGATAACGTTCCCCTTGTGGACCTCGGCACCAGCACGGTGGCTCTCGACGAGCTGGGACGCCATTTGAGCAATGTCTTGTCTGGGAATTGTTTGCTTGGGAAGTGGGGTTTTTAGTTTGCTGGATTGGTAGATGAGCTGGTTGAACGTGATAGATCAGGATCCGATGGCGCTGCCTTATATAGTTGCTGGAAATTGTACTGGCTGCGAAGAGCCTCTTTGATGGTTCTATGCGCGCGCCAGCCAAGTGAGACCGACAGCTCTCCTCTGTGGACTTCCTCTTTCAGATACTTCCAGTTTTGGAGTTAGCTCATTACGTCCAGCTCCAGCCATATCTGACCATTGAAATGCCTTATGCTGAACTCCACAACAGAACACTGGAGTTGAGCTTGTCAAGGATGACTAAATTGACCATTGCGTATATTGGCGTAGAAGAAGTCCATGTGATCTTGTCCAAGAAGCCGGTCTCCATACCAAGTGAAAATAAGCACACTCGTTCGAGATTCTTCTTAAAAGAAAGAAGCATAAGTTGGTGGCCTCGGGTGATACAAAAATTCAGTTCCCGAGTCAAAAAAAAAAAAAAACAGTCACCATTGCACTTAGACTCAAACAAGCTTTGTGGGCAAAACAATTCACTGAACGGCGACCTTGTTTTCGAGAAATTATTGGACAATGTTGCAGTCTAAGAGCATCTCCAACAGCAGCACTACAACGCAGTGATGCCCAATTTTTTGTTGTTGCTTGTTGCTAAACAATCACCTCCAACAACAGCCCTGCTGTAAGGTGATACAAAAAAAAAATTAGGTCCTGACCAAAATATTGATCCAAGTGCTGCATAATGCATCTGCACACCACCATCGGCAGCATACCCAAAACCCAAAATGTTGTGGCGGGAGTCCAACAGTCGAGACTGAACATTCACCCCACAGCCGCCTCCTCGCCCTACGCCACCGCCGTCTCCATTTCGGACGCCCCAAGCGCCACGCCGCCACCTTGCCGGCTATTCCTGCCAGGGAATCCGGCGCCCACGATTGTAGCCGCCTGAACACCCAGGCCAACCGTCGCCCGATTCCGCCCACTCCCATCACCTAAACCACTTTGCTCTGGTTTCTGCTTTTGTCCCCCTTTTTTTCCTTTGCATTTTATCTGTGTTCTTCTAATACAAAACAAATTTTTAGAGAAGACCCGTTTTTCTCTATTACCTGAAAAAGATGGATGAGTGTCTCGAGAGCTTGGAGATGGATCTTTCATCTTTATCATCTGACAGTACGGGTGTCATAGAAAGTCAACCATTCATGGCCAGCCGATTACATACACTTGCCATATTGACAGAACTGGATATTCGAGGATGTGGCACACAACCTTCGGTTAGTACTATTGCTGGCACACAAAGCACTTCTCAGTGCACTCGTGCGCTGTTCCAAGAGGAACGAGCATCTCCACTGGCTCCTGAAGCATAAGGATTTGCTTTGCTTCGTAGCAAGAAGGAACTTAAATTGAGAAATCCACCGAACGCTGAGCTTGTTTTCACATAGATTGAGAAAGTATACAATGTATAGCAGTCTAACATGCCTGATTATATCATGCAGGTATATTCAGCATCTCCCAAAGTTCCTCTCCTGCATCTTGCATTTGTTTCCAATAGCCGTCAAATTATGTCATATGCTATCAAGGAACAGAGTAGCCTGGTGTCGCCGTAGATTTTGGCAGTTCCGTTCACCAAATTACTTTTGCCTATTCAACTGCTTGGAATAACTTACTTTTGCATATTTCAGAGCCGTTTCTTCTCACCAAATTAATAAAAAATATTCCATATTTTAGCAATCACAAACTTAGCCTTTTTATAGCTTTTTTCAATATCAAACTGTAAGATAATTTAGCAGTTCAACAGTCACAAACTTAGCCTCAAACTTACTAATTTCTAGCGCTTCCCGTTCTCAACTGAGTAGAGGGCGAGTTCTTTGCGTTTTATGTTGGCTTGGCTGAAACCAAGCCTTTAGAGATGTAATGATGGAATATTTAAAGTGCCGTGAGCAACTTGTCTTCACATCAACCTGAACATAGAATGACAAAAATAATCTGATGATCATGCAGCCTCTACCATGGCAGTAGGAGTTTTCCACTGCGTTGGTTTTCCCATTCACTTTTGGTAGCTCGGTTTTGGCTAGTTGAGGTTTGCTCTGGTTTCTCCTTTTGTCCTATTTTTCTTTCCTTTGCATTTTCTCAGCAATCTTTTAATACAACAAAAAAAATTCAAGACAAGAAGTTGTTTTCGCATAAAAATATGTGTCTATGAAAACCCAAAATGTTTTTCACATCGATCTGAACCTTAAATCTGGAAATAATCTCTGATTATCTGATTTTAGCGAGAAAAATAAAATCAACAAAACAGGAAATTATTCCAGTGTTGCCATCCCAGTCTCGCCATCTCTCTCCTTGTTTGTTTGAGACACTGATACAACATACATCTACAATTATAAAATGTTAAAATCAACATGAAAATCCAGATACCGAGAATCAAAATTTGAATTTTTTTGTGCATGTCATGGTTCATGTTGTATTTCATACCCTTGCTTAATTATTTGTTGATAAGGCCCTTATTCTCTCACACACAAAGGTAGGGATAACAGTGGGAAGTTGAGAGTGGTCGATGTGGGATATAGAAGGGGGTATAAGTGTTATTCATTACATTTGGCGAACGCTTACGAGCTGAAAGGAAGCAACATTCATGCAGCAGCCTTTTATTAGATTACAAAGAAAACAAAAACATATACTTCTCCATAACACGTGAACTGTAGTGCCAAACCATTCACTGACTTTATTCTTCTGGTCTTTTTAACTAGTAGCTCCCTATTCTCCGAGAGCGAACGCGGCCGCATCATGGTTGTCAGACAGACCGGTGTCCGTCTTGACGGTGACCTTATCAGCAGAAGACTCATCCACATGGACCTCAACCAAAGACACGTCCTCGATCTTGACACCGGTGACCTTCTTGATCTTGCCCTTCTCCACAAAAGCGGTCACCTCAGTGTCGTAGGAGACGGTCTGGTTGATCTTCTTGAAGGTGTGCTCTGTCTTCCTCTTCTGAAGTATCCACACGAACCCACTCTCACAGTTGTGCCCGACCTCCTCGATGTCATCCATAGGAAAGAGGCCTTTCGGGAGGCCGAGCTCTTCGAGAAGCTCGACGGTCTTCTTCTTGCAGATAACGTTCCCCTTGTGGACCTCGGCACCGGCACGGTGGCTCTCGACCAGCTGGGACGCCATTTGAGCAATGTCTTGTCTGGTCTGGGAATTGTTTGCTTGGGAAGTGGGGTTTTAGTTTGCTGGATTGGTAGATGAGCCTGTTGAACCTGGTGGATCAGGATCCGATGGTGCTGCCTTATATAGATGCTCAAAGTTGTACTAGCTGCGAAGAGCCTCTTCGAAGGTGCTACGTCCGCGCCAACCTAGTGAGACCGGCAGCTCTCCTTTCTGGACTTCCTCTTTCAGATACTTCCTGTTTTGAAGAAAAACAATGGACGTCTCCCATTTGGAATTAGCTCATCACGTACAGCCATATCTGACCATTGAAATGACTTATGCTGAACTGCACACCAGAACGCTGGAGTTGAGCTGGTCACCGGTCACGGATGACTGAATTGACCATTGCGTATATTTGGTGTGTCATCACAGCTGTGTGAGGTTGAAGGAATCGTACGTGCGCGCATGGAAGCAATGTGCTTGCCGCTGTTCTGCAAGAAGGAAACAAAGCAGAGGTCGTTTTGTCTCCTCTGGTGATCGCCAAAGCACGAGGAGTTGATCCCTAGCAGTAGCATGTCTAGAGCAAAGCGTCCAAACAGCAGGTTCAGTGTTAAAGTCACGTGGACATGCACCCCTCTAATATTCTGTTGTGACCATCCTCCAGTGGTTAGGTTGGTCACTGTGCTCATGTTATGTAGGTTAGGTTGTATCGATTTTAACCAGGTTTCCCGTTAATTAAGCAGGCAATTCTCACTCTTTTCTTAATTAATGAAAATAATAAGTCTTTTGCCTCGTTAAAAAATTATGCTGTTAAAGAATAGACTAGCTTGGCATCGTCGTAGATTTTGGTAGTTCTGAATTATTTTTGCCTATTTAAATGTTTGGAATAGTTTACTTTTGCATATTTCATGGCTGTTTCTCTCACTAAATAAAAAAATCCATAGTTTAGCAATCACAAACTTAGACTTTTTGTAGGTATTTTCCCCATCAAATTGTAAGATAATTTAGCATTTCAACTGTGACAAACTTAGCCTCAAAACTAACTAATTTCTAACCCTTCCTGTTCTCAACTGAGTATAGGGTTGTGGCGTGATGGGTGCTTTCCGTTTAATGTTGTCTGTGAGACTGTGACCAAACCTTTAGAGATGTAATGGTGGAACATTAAAAATGTCGTGAGCAACTTGTTTCACATCAATCTGAACTTAGAATTAGAAAATAATCCAATCCTCAACCATAGCAGTAGGAGTTTTGCTCTGTGTTGGACTGTTGGTTTTGCCATTCTCTTTTACTAGTTCTTAATTTTTGGCTAGTTTTGACTTGCTCTGGTTTCTGCTTTTGTTCTCTTTTGTTCCTTTGCATTTTCTCAGCAATCTGTCAACACAAGAAAAGAAAATCAAGACACAAACATGTTTTCGCATAAAAATATGTGTCTAAAAAAATAGTTTTTCACATCGATTTGAACCATAAATGTGGAAATAAACTCCGATGATTTGATATTAGCGAGAAAATTAAAATCAACAAAACAGGAAATTATTCCACAATGTTTCCATTTGAGCCTTGCAGTCGATCTCTTTTTTTTTTAGACACTGCTATCACATACATCTAAAATTATGAAATGTGAAAATCAACATGAAAATCCAGATATCGAGAATCAAAATTAAATTTCTTCTGTGCATGTCATGGTTCATGTTGTATTTCAAATCCTTGCTTAACTATTTGTTGATAAGGCCCTTATTCTCTCACACACAAAGATAGACAACGACGGGAAGTTGAGAGTGGTCGATGTGGGATATAGGAGGCGGTATAAGTGTTATTCATTACATTTGGCGTACACTTACGGGCTGAAAGGAAGCAACATTCATGCAACATCCTTTATTACATTACAAAGAAAACATAAACATAAATTTCTGCATAACATGGGCTGAAAGGAAGCAACATTCATGCAACAGCCTTTATTAGATTACAAAGAAAACGGAAACATATATACTGCTGCATAACATGTGAACTGCAGTGCCGAACCATTCACTGACTTTATTCTTCTGACCTTTTTAACCAGTACTCCCTATTCTCCGAGAGCAAACACGGACGCATCATGGGTGTCAGACAGACCGGTGTCAGTCTTGACGATGACCTTATCAGAAGAAGACTCATCCACGTAGACCTCAACCAAAGATACGTCCTCGATCTTGACCCCGGTGACCTTCTTCATCTTGCCCTTTTCCACAAAAGCGGTCACCTCAGTGTCGTAGGAGACGGTCTGGTTGATCTTGTTGAACGTGTGCTCTTTCTTCTTCTTGTGAAGTATCCACACGAACCCACTCTCACAGTTGTGCCCGACCTCCTCGATGTCATCCATAGGAAAGAGGCCTTTCGGGAGGCCGAGCTCTTCGAGAAGCTCGACGGTCTTCTTCTTGCAGATAACGTTCCCCTTGTGGACCTCGGCACCGGCACGGTGGCTCTCGACCAGCTGGGACGCCATTTGAGCAATGTCTTGTCCGGGACTTGTTTGTTTGGGAAGTGGGGTTTTAGTTTGCTGGATTGGTTGATGAGCTGGTTGAACGTGATAGATCAGGATCCGATGGCGCTGCCTTATATAGTTGCTTTGTACTGGCTGCGAAGAGCCTCTTTGATGGTTCTATGTGCGCGCCAGCCAAGTGAGACCGACAGCTCTCCTGTGTGGACTTCCTCTTTCAGATACTTCCTGTTTTGGAGTTAGCTCATTACGTCCAGCTCCCTGAACTGCACACCAGAACGCTGGAGTTGAGCTGGTCACGGATGACTGAATTGACCATTGCGTATATTGGTGTGTCATCGCAGCTGCCTGAGGTGGAAGGAATCGTACGTGCGCGCATGGAAGCAATGTGCTTGCCGCTGTTCTGCAAGAAGGAAACAAAGCAGAGGTCGTTTTGTCTCATCTGGTGATCGCCAAAGCACGAGGAGTTGATCCCTAGCAGTAGCATGTCTAGAGCAAGCATCCAACAGCAGGTTCAGTGCTAAAGTCACGTGGAGATGTACACCTCTCTAATATTCTGTTGTAACCATCCTCCATGGTCTCCTTGTCAGTGGCCAGGTCGGTCGCTGGTGCTCATGTTATGTGGATTAGGTTGTATCGATTTTAATCCGGTTTTCCGTTAATTAAGCAGGCAATTCTTACTCTGTTCTTAATTAATGAATATAACAAGTTTTTTGCCTCGTTAAAAAATTATGCTATTAAAGAATAGACTAGCTTGGCATCATCGTAGATTTTGGTAGTTCCATTCACCGAATTATTTTTTTCCTATTTAAATGTTTGGAATGGCTTACTTTTGCATATTTCATGACTGTTTGTCCTCACTAAATTAAAAAAAAATCCATAGTTTAGCAATCACAAACTTAGACTTTTTGTACCTATTTTCCCCATCAAATTGTAAGATAATTTAGCATTTCAACTGTGACAAACTTAGCCTCAAAACTAACTAATTTCTAACACTTCCCGTTCTCAACTGAGTAGAGGGTTGTGGCATGATGAGTGCTTTCCGTTTTATGTTGTCTGTAACCAAACCTTTAGAGATGTAATGGTAGAACATTAAAAATGTCGTGAGCAACTTGTTTTCACATCAATCTGAACTTAGAATTAGAAAATAATCTAATCCTCAACCATAGCAGTAGGAGTTTTGCTCTGTGTTGGACTGTTGGTTTTGCCATTCTCTTTTACTAGTTATTAAATTTTGGCTAGTTTTGGCTTGCTCTGGTTTCTGCCTTTGTTCTCTTTTGTTCCTTTGCATTTTCTCAGCAATCTGTCAACACAAGAAAAGAAAATCAAGACACAAACTTGTTTTCGCATAAAAATATGTGTCTAAAAAAATAGTTTTTCACATCGATTTGAACCATAAATGTGGAAATAAACTCCGATGATTTGATATTAGCGAGAAAATTAAAATCAACAAAACAGGAAATTATTCCACAATGTTTCCATTTGAGCCTTGCTGTCGATCTCTTTTTTTAAACACTGCTATCACATACATCTAAATTGAAATGTTAAAATCAACATGAAAAATCCAGATATCGAGAATCAAAATTAGATTTCTTCTGTGCATGTCATGGTTCATGTTGTATTTCCAAGCCTTGCTCAACTATTTGTTGATAAGGCCCTTATTCTCTCACACACAAAGATAGGGACAACAGCGGGAAGTTGATAGTGGTCGATGTGGGATATAGGAGGCGGTATAAGTGTTATTCATTACATTCGGCGTACGCTTACGGGCTGAAAGGAAGCAACATTCATGCAACATCCTTTATTACATTACAAAGAAAACAGAAACATACATTTCTGCATAACATGGGCTGAAAGGAAGCAACATTCATGCAACAGCCTTTATTAGATTACAAAGAAAACGGAAACATATACTGAACTGCAGTGCCGAACCATTCACTGACTTTATTCTTCTGGCCTTTTTAACTAGTACTCCCTATTCTCCGAGAGCGAACACGGCCGCATCATGGGTGTCAGACAGACCGGTGTCAGTCTTGACGGAAACCTTATCAGAAGAAGACTCATCCACGTAGACCTCAACCAAAGACACGTCCTCGATCTTGACCCCGGTGACCTTCTTCATCTTGCCTTTTTCCACAAAAGCGGTCACCTCAGTGTCGTATGAGACGGTCTGGTTGATCTTGTTGAACGTGTGCTCTTTCTTCTTCTTGTGAAGTATCCACACGAACCCACTCTCACAGTTGTGCCCGACCTCCTCGATGTCATCCATAGGAAAGAGGCCTTTCGGGAGGCCGAGTTCTTCGAGAAGCTCGACGGTCTTCTTCTTGCAGATAACGTTCCCCTTGTGGACCTCGGCACCGGCACGGTGGCTCTCAACCAGCTGGGACGCCATTTGAGCACCTTCTTAGCTGTGACTTGTTTGCTTCAGAGTGGGTTTCTAGGTTTGTGAATTGGCAGATGAGCTTGTGGTACTTGATAGATCAGGATCTGATGGTGCAAACTGTAACGGCTCCTAAAGGCCTCTAGGATGGATTCATGCGCGGCTGCGCCCGCACCAACCCATTGAGACCGGCAGCTCTCCTATGTAGACTTTTCTCAGATACTTCTCGTTTTGAAGGAAAAAAGATGAACGTCTCCCCATTGGAGTTAGCTCATTACGTCCAGCTCCAGCCATATCTGACCATTGAAATGTCTTATGCTGAACTCCACACCAGAACGCTGGTCAAGGATGACTAAATTGACCATTGCTTACACAAGAAGAATCTTCAGGTCTTTTGATCTCGAGCGACCAAATTGACCGGAGTGTAGAAGTCCCACTGATCTTGTCTAATCAAGAAGCTGGGCTCCGTACCAAATACCAAGTGAAAAAATAGATTCTTTCAAGAAACATGAGTTGGCAATCTCGAGTGATACAAAGTTCAGCTCCCATTGCACTTACACTCGAACAAGCTTTGTGAGCAAAGCAATCCGATGAATGCTGAACTAGTTTCCACATAACAATGCGTGCCTGAGAAAAAACGTGTTTTCCACATCTACCTGAACCTAAAACCAGGAAATTTCCTCTGATGGCCAGAATAAAAATCAAAAACACAGAAAGTCAGAAACTATTCAACAATGCCGCAAGCTGACAAGCTAGATTAGATGTCTATATGCACCATCTGCCAAATTTTCCCATCTGCAACTTAGCCTCGAGTGCTAACCTCTGTTCCATGTAACTGGCAGGAAATCTGGTGGAACATAAGTCGATATCGAGTGATACAAAAATGCAATCCCCGAGGTATGTGAGCAAAGCAATGCACCGAATGCTGACAAAGAAACATTCAGAGAACACAATAATCATAACAATGACAAAATCAACACCAAATATGTCCATCAACACATCCAAAGAGGAACCACACTGAAGATGTTACATCATGCATCCGAGTAAGTTCACTAGAACCACAATCTAACTCCATCTACCATTACAAGATCAGACAAGCAAGCAAAACATCCGGTGAACAAGGCAACCTGCAGTCAGACCGGAGATCTCATTCCTGCGCCGTCTCCCTTTCACGGTTCCACTACTCGATCTTCAGCCTCCTCTCCTCGCTGATCTCCCTTGCCGGGCTCCTAGTCCTAGACCTGCGGCGTCGCCACCCGCTCCCATCGGTGTTATAGTTGCGATTCCTCTCACTGCTCTATGGTGGTGGTAGTCACCATAGTCGCCGCGGTCCAAGCTGACTCCATAGTAATCGCCAGGGGACCGTGAGGAGCGATAAAAATTATGATCGTAGTAGTGTTTAAGTTATGTCGTTTCATGTTTAATGAGCTACATTTAGTACTAGAGTTCAAAATATGCAGTGAATTAACGTACTTATGTTCATACTCCAAATATTGGGGCACCGATTTTTGGTCTGCTAGAAAAGCAGAAAGTTTTCTGGTGACCAAAAACCTTCCATTCACCGAATTATTTTTGCCTATTAACTACTTGCAATAACTTACTTTTGCATATTTGACAGCTTTTTTTCCTCACCAAATTAATAAAAATATATTCCATTGATTGGCAATCACAAACTTAGCCATTTTATAGATATTTTCCACATCAATTTGTCAGATAATTTAGCAGTTCAACAGTCACAAAGTTAGCCTCAAACTAACTAATTTTAAACCCTTACCATTCTCAACTGAGTAGAGGGTTGGCATGATGAGTTCTTTCCGTTTTATGTTGTCTGAAGCCAAGCCTTAAAGATATAATGATGGAACATTAAAGCAACTTGTTTTCACAACAGCCTGAACTTAGAAAGAGAAAATAATCTATGGATCATGCAACCTCAACCATAGCACTATGAGCATTGCTCTGTGTTGATTGTGTCATTCTCTTTGCTAGTTCTTAGATTTTGGCTACTTTAGGTTTGTTCTGGTTTTTGCTTTTGTCCCTTTTTTTCTTTGCCATTTTCTCGGTGTTCTTCTAATACTACAAAACAACATTCGAGAGAAGAACTTGCTTTCACATAAAAATATGTGCTTAAGAAAAACTTTTTCTTCACATTCATCTGAAGATTTTGAACCATTCACTGGGATAAAAGTTGAGAGTCATCAATGTGGGATAGAGGAGGGGGTATTAAATTTATAATTGCAGTCATTCATTCACTGTCGAAATCTTACAGGCCGAAAGAGAACAACATTCACGCAGCAGCCTTGAGCTTACAAGAAAATGGAAAGATACTTCTGCATAACATGCGAACCATAGTGTGGAACCATTCACTGGCTTTATTTTGTGTCATTCTACTTAGCTCCCTATTCTCCGAGAGCGAACACTGCCGCATCATGGGTGTCAAACAGACCGGTATCAGTCTTGAAGGTGATCTTATTAGCAGAAGACCCATCCACATAGACCTCGACCAAAGACAGGTCCTCCATCCTGACCCCGGTGACCTTCTTGATCTTGCCCTTCTCCACAAAAGCGGTCACCTCGGTATCGTAGGAGACGGTCTGGTCGATCTTCTTGAAGTTGTGCTCGTTCTTCTTCTTCTGAAGCATCCACACGAACCCGCTCTCGCTGTTGTACCCGATCTCCTCGATGTCGTCCATTGGAAAGAGACCTTTCGGGAGGCCGAGCTCTTCAAGGAGCTCGACAGACTTCTTCTTGCAGACTTCGTCCCCCTTGATGACCTCGGCCCCGGCGCGGTGGCTCTCGACTAGCTGGGACGCCATTGGAGCGCTTGTCTAGGACTGGCTTGCGTAGAAAGTGGGTTTTTAGGTTTGTGAATTGGCAGACGAGCTTGTTGTAAGTGATAGACCAGGACCCTATGGCGCTGCCTTATATAGATGCTGCAAGCTGTAGCGCGTTCATGCGTGCGCCAACCTAGTGAGACCGGCAGCTCTCCTCTATGGACTTCTTCTTTCATATACTTCCTTTTTCTGAAAAGATAAGGAGGTCTCCCCTTTGGAGCTAGCATTATGACGTGGTGACAAACAAATGATTTTGGATTGTCCGGCCACATCTGACCATTGAAATGCCTTTGTGCTGAACTGCACGTCAGAACACTGGAGTTGAGCTGGTCAAGGATGACTACATTGACCATTGCTTACACAAGAAGAATCTTCAGGTCTTTTTATCTCGAGCTACTAAATTGACATAGTGTGAAAGTCCCTGTGATATTGAGAAGCTGGGGTCCGTAGTTAGAAGATCAGGATTCGTACACTCGAGTGATACAAAATTCAGTTCCCATTGCACATACACTCGATGACTCAAACAAGCTTTCACATAAAAGTTTTTCACATCTAAAAACGGGGAAATTATATCTGATGAGCTGATTTTTGGCGAGGATAAAAATCATTAACTCGGAAAATCAGAACCTATTCAACAATGCCGCAAGCTGACAAGCTAGATTAGATGTCTGTCAAAGTTTTCCACCTGCAACTTAGCCTTGCTCTGTGTCTTTTAAACTGGCAGGAGATCTGATGGAAGATAAATTGATGTCAGTTGTACAAAAATCCAATCCCAATGCATTTAGACTGAAACATGGAATATGAGTAAAGGAACATTCAGGGAACACACTAATAATCATAACAATAACAAGTTCAACACCAAATATGTTCCCTCAACAAATTCAAAAAGGAAGTTCAACAAGAACCACACTGAAGATGTTACATCAGGCATCTGAGTAAAGTTCACTAGGACCACATCTAACTTCATCTACCATTACAAGATCAGACAACCAAGCAGAACATCCGGTGAAGAAGGCAACACTGCGACCTACAGACAGAGAGGAGATCTCAGGCCTGCGCCATCTCCCTTTGGCTGTTCCACTGGTCGATCTTTGCCCTCCTCTCTTCGCTGCCCTGCCTGGCAGGCGCCTCCCTTTCACGGTTTCACTGCTCAATCTTCTCCCTCCTCTCTTCGCTGCCCTCCGTGACCGGGCTCCTAGTCCTAGACCTGTGTCGCCGGCGCCGCCTGCTCACAACTTGTTTTCACATCAACCTGAACTTGGAATTAGAAAATAATCTAATCCTCAACCACAACAGTAGGAGTTTTGCTCTGTGTTGGTTTTGTCATTCTCTTTTACCAGTTCTTAAATTTTGGCTAGTTTTGGCTTGCTCTGGTTTTTGCTTTTGTCCACTTTTTTTCCTTTGCATTTTCTCAGCAATCTTTCAACACAAGAAAACAAAATCAAGACAAGAACTTGTTTCCGCATAAAAATATGTGTCCCAAAATATTGTTTTTCACATCGATTTGAAACATAAATGTGGAAATAAACTCCAATGAATTAATATTAGCAAGAAAATTAAAATCAACAAAACAGGAAATTATTCCACAATGTTTCTATTCGAGCCTTGCTTCCGATCTCCTTGTTTTTTTGAGACACTGATATGACATACATCTAAAATTATGAAATGTTAAAATCAACATGAAAATCCAGATACCGAGAATCAAAATTAGAATTCTTCTCTGCAAGTCGTGGTTCATGTTGTATTTCAAAGCCTTGCTTAATTATTTGTTGATAAGCCCCTTATTCTCTCACACACAAAGATAGGGACAACAGTGGGATGTTGAGAGTGGTCGATGTGGGATATATGAGGATGTGTTATTCATTACATTTGGCGAACGCTTACGGGCTGAAAGGAAACAAACATTCATGCAACATCCTTTATTAGATTACAAAGAAAACAAAAATATATATTTCTGCATAACATGGGCTGAAAGGAAGCAACACTCGCGCAACAGCCTTTATTAGAACACAACGAAGACGGAAACATATACTTTTGCATAACATGTGAACTGTAGAGCCGAACCATTCACTGACTTTATTCTTCGGGCCTTTTTAACTAGTAGCTCCCTATTCTCCGAGAGCGAACGCGGATGCATCATGGGTGTCAGACAGACCGGTGTCGGTCTTGACGGTGACCTTATCAGCGGAAGACTCATCCACATAGACCTCGACCAAAGACATGCCCTCGATCGTGACCCCGGTGACCTTCTTGATCTTGCCCTTCTCCACAAAAGCGGTCACCTCGGTGTCGTAGGAGACAGTCTGCCCAATCTTCTTGAAGTTGTGCTCGTTCTTCTTCTTCTGAAGCATCCACACGAACCCGCTCTCGCTGTTGTACCCGATCTCCTCAATGTCGTCCATTGGAAAGAGACCTTTTGGGAGGCCGAGCTCTTCAAGGAGCTCGACAGACTTCTTCTTGCAGACTTCGTCCCCCTTGATGACCTCGGCCCCGGCGCGGTGGCTCTCGACTAGCTGGGACGCCATTGGAGCGCTTGTCTAGGACTGGCTTGCGTAGAAAGTGGGTTTTTAGGTTTGTGAATTGGCAGACGAGCTTGTTGTAAGTGATAGACCAGGACCCTATGGCGCTGCCTTATATAGATGCTGCAAGCTGTAGCGCGTTCATGCGTGCGCCAACCTAGTGAGACCGGCAGCTCTCCTCTATGGACTTCTTCTTTCATATACTTCCTTTTTCTGAAAAGATAAGGAGGTCTCCCCTTTGGAGCTAGCATTATGACGTGGTGACAAACAAATGATTTTGGATTGTCCGGCCACATCTGACCATTGAAATGCCTTTGTGCTGAACTGCACGTCAGAACACTGGAGTTGAGCTGGTCAAGGATGACTACATTGACCATTGCTTACACAAGAAGAATCTTCAGGTCTTTTTATCTCGAGCTACTAAATTGACATAGTGTGAAAGTCCCTGTGATATTGAGAAGCTGGGGTCCGTAGTTAGAAGATCAGGATTCGTACACTCGAGTGATACAAAATTCAGTTCCCATTGCACATACACTCGATGACTCAAACAAGCTTTCACATAAAAGTTTTTCACATCTAAAAACGGGGAAATTATATCTGATGATCTGATTTTTGGCGAGGATAAAAATCATTAACTCGGAAAATCAGAACCTATTCAACAATGCCGCAAGCTGACAAGCTAGATTAGATGTCTGTCAAAGTTTTCCACCTGCAACTTAGCCTTGCTCTGTGTCTTTTAAACTGGCAGGAGATCTGATGGAAGATAAATTGATGTCAGTTGTACAAAAATCCAATCCCAATGCATTTAGACTGAAACATGGAATATGAGTAAAGGAACATTCAGGGAACACACTAATAATCATAACAATAACAAGTTCAACACCAAATATGTTCCATCAACAAATTCAAAGAGGAAGTTCAACAAGAACCACACTGAAGATGTTACATCAGGCATCTGAGTAAAGTTCACTGGGACCACATCTAACTTCATCTACCATTACAAGATCAGACAAGCAAGCAGAACAACCAGTGAAGAAGGCAACACTGCGACCTACAGACAGAGAGGAGATCTCAGGCCTGCGCCATCTCCCTTTGGCTGTTCCACTGGTCGATCTTTGCCCTCCTCTCTTCGCTGCCCTGCCTGGCAGGCGCCTCCCTTTCACGGTTTCACTGCTCAATCTTCTCCCTCCTCTCTTCGCTGCCCTCCGTGACCGGGCTCCTAGTCCTAGACCTGTGTCGCCGGCGCCGCCTGCTCACAACTTGTTTTCACATCAACCTGAACTTGGAATTAGAAAATAATCTAATCCTCAACCACAACAGTAGGAGTTTTGCTCTGTGTTGGTTTTGTCATTCTCTTTTACCAGTTCTTAAATTTTGGCTAGTTTTGGCTTGCTCTGGTTTTTGCTTTTGTCCACTTTTTTTCCTTTGCATTTTCTCAGCAATCTTTCAACACAAGAAAACAAAATCAAGACAAGAACTTGTTTCCGCATAAAAATATGTGTCCCAAAATATTGTTTTTCACATCGATTTGAAACATAAATGTGGAAATAAACTCCAATGAATTAATATTAGCAAGAAAATTAAAATCAACAAAACAGGAAATTATTCCACAATGTTTCTATTCGAGCCTTGCTTCCGATCTCCTTGTTTTTTTGAGACACTGATATGACATACATCTAAAATTATGAAATGTTAAAATCAACATGAAAATCCAGATACCGAGAATCAAAATTAGAATTCTTCTCTGCAAGTCGTGGTTCATGTTGTATTTCAAAGCCTTGCTTAATTATTTGTTGATAAGCCCCTTATTCTCTCACACACAAAGATAGGGACAACAGTGGGATGTTGAGAGTGGTCGATGTGGGATATATGAGGATGTGTTATTCATTACATTTGGCGAACGCTTACGGGCTGAAAGGAAACAAACATTCATGCAACATCCTTTATTAGATTACAAAGAAAACAAAAATATATATTTCTGCATAACATGGGCTGAAAGGAAGCAACACTCGCGCAACAGCCTTTATTAGAACACAACGAAGACGGAAACATATACTTTTGCATAACATGTGAACTGTAGAGCCGAACCATTCACTGACTTTATTCTTCGGGCCTTTTTAACTAGTAGCTCCCTATTCTCCGAGAGCGAACGCGGATGCATCATGGGTGTCAGACAGACCGGTGTCGGTCTTGACGGTGACCTTATCAGCGGAAGACTCATCCACATAGACCTCGACCAAAGACATGCCCTCGATCGTGACCCCGGTGACCTTCTTGATCTTGCCCTTCTCCACAAAAGCGGTCACCTCGATGTCGTAGGAGACAGTCTGCCCAATCTTCTTGAAGTTGTGCTCGTTCTTCTTCTTCTGAAGCATCCACACGAACCCGCTCTCGCTGTTGTACCCGATCTCCTCAATGTCGTCCATTGGAAAGAGACCTTTTGGGAGGCCGAGCTCTTCAAGGAGCTCGACAGACTTCTTCTTGCAGACTTCGTCCCCCTTGATGACCTCGGCCCCGGCGCGGTGGCTCTCGACTAGCTGGGACGCCATTGGAGCGCTTGTCTAGGACTGGCTTGCGTAGAAAGTGGGTTTTTAGGTTTGTGAATTGGCAGACGAGCTTGTTGTAAGTGATAGACCAGGACCCTATGGCGCTGCCTTATATAGATGCTGCAAGCTGTAGCGCGTTCATGCGTGCGCCAACCTAGTGAGACCGGCAGCTCTCCTCTATGGACTTCTTCTTTCATATACTTCCTTTTTCTGAAAAGATAAGGAGGTCTCCCCTTTGGAGCTAGCATTATGACGTGGTGACAAACAAATGATTTTGGATTGTCCGGCCACATCTGACCATTGAAATGCCTTTGTGCTGAACTGCACGTCAGAACACTGGAGTTGAGCTGGTCAAGGATGACTACATTGACCATTGCTTACACAAGAAGAATCTTCAGGTCTTTTTATCTCGAGCTACTAAATTGACATAGTGTGAAAGTCCCTGTGATATTGAGAAGCTGGGGTCCGTAGTTAGAAGATCAGGATTCGTACACTCGAGTGATACAAAATTCAGTTCCCATTGCACATACACTCGATGACTCAAACAAGCTTTCACATAAAAGTTTTTCACATCTAAAAACGGGGAAATTATATCTGATGATCTGATTTTTGGCGAGGATAAAAATCATTAACTCGGAAAATCAGAACCTATTCAACAATGCCGCAAGCTGACAAGCTAGATTAGATGTCTGTCAAAGTTTTCCACCTGCAACTTAGCCTTGCTCTGTGTCTTTTAAACTGGCAGGAGATCTGATGGAAGATAAATTGATGTCAGTTGTACAAAAATCCAATCCCAATGCATTTAGACTGAAACATGGAATATGAGTAAAGGAACATTCAGGGAACACACTAATAATCATAACAATAACAAGTTCAACACCAAATATGTTCCATCAACAAATTCAAAGAGGAAGTTCAACAAGAACCACACTGAAGATGTTACATCAGGCATCTGAGTAAAGTTCACTGGGACCACATCTAACTTCATCTACCATTACAAGATCAGACAAGCAAGCAGAACAACCAGTGAAGAAGGCAACACTGCGACCTACAGACAGAGAGGAGATCTCAGGCCTGCGCCATCTCCCTTTGGCTGTTCCACTGGTCGATCTTTGCCCTCCTCTCTTCGCTGCCCTGCCTGGCAGGCGCCTCCCTTTCACGGTTTCACTGCTCAATCTTCTCCCTCCTCTCTTCGCTGCCCTCCGTGACCGGGCTCCTAGTCCTAGACCTGTGTCGCCGGCGCCGCCTGCTCACAATTTGTTTTCACATCAACCTGAACTTGGAATTAGAAAATAATCTAATCCTCAACCACAACAGTAGGAGTTTTGCTCTGTGTTGGTTTTGTCATTCTCTTTTACCAGTTCTTAAATTTTGGCTAGTTTTGGCTTGCTCTGGTTTTTGCTTTTGTCCACTTTTTTTCCTTTGCATTTTCTCAGCAATCTTTCAACACAAGAAAACAAAATCAAGACAAGAACTTGTTTCCGCATAAAAATATGTGTCCCAAAATATTGTTTTTCACATCGATTTGAAACATAAATGTGGAAATAAACTCCAATGAATTAATATTAGCAAGAAAATTAAAATCAACAAAACAGGAAATTATTCCACAATGTTTCTATTCGAGCCTTGCTTCCGATCTCCTTGTTTTTTTGAGACACTGATATGACATACATCTAAAATTATGAAATGTTAAAATCAACACGAAAATCCAGATACCGAGAATCAAAATTAGAATTCTTCTCTGCAAGTTGTGGTTCATGTTGTATTTCAAAGCCTTGCTTAATTATTTGTTGATAAGGCCCGTATTCTCTCACACACAAAGATAGGGACAACAGTGGGAAGTTGAGAGTGGTCGATGTGGGATATATGAGGATGTGCTATTCATTACATTTGGCGAACGCTTACGAGCTGAAAGGAAGCAAACATTCATGCAACATCCTTTATTAGATTACAAAGAAAACAGAAATATATATTTCTGCATAACATGGGCTGAAAGGAAGCAACACTAGCGCAACAGCCTTTATTAGAATACAAAGAAGACGGAAACATATACTTTTGCATAACATGTGAACTGTAGAGCCGAACCATTCACTGACTTTATTCTTCGGGCCTTTTTAACTAGTAGCTCCCTATTCTCCGAGAGCGAACGCGGATGCATCATGGGTGTCAGACAGACCGGTGTCGGTCTTGACGGTGACCTTATCAGCGGAAGACTCATCCACATAGACCTCGACCAAAGACATGCCCTCGATCGTGACCCCGGTGACCTTCTTGATCTTGCCCTTCTCCACAAAAGCGGTCACCTCGGTGTCGTAGGAGACAGTCTGCCCAATCTTCTTGAAGTTGTGCTCGTTCTTCTTCTTCTGAAGCATCCACACGAACCCGCTCTCGCTGTTGTACCCGATCTCCTCGATGTCGTCCATGGGAAAGAGGC
>LR738713.1:566869972-566889177 GCA_902687465.1 Secale cereale | reverse complement strand
ACCTAGCGAGAGGGTCGCGTGGAGTCCGGAAGACTGTGTGAAGCCCATTAAGCCAGGTTTAATATGGGACCGCCAAAAATGTTAGTAGAGCAGCGGCCCAACACGGTTAGCGCTAGTTCGTGGCGCTTAGAGCGAAGAGGCGTGGGATTAAGAGCTAATCTGACGGCCAGAAACACCTACAAGTGATGATCGTGCAGCTGTGGAGCCTAATGGCCTGAGAGGGCTGGGAGGGTGCACAGTTTTAATATATCTAAATTTGGCGAACGCTTACGGGCTGAAAGGAAGCAAACATCCAAGCAACATCCTTTATTAGATTACAAAGAAAACATAAATATATATTTCTGCATAACATGGGCTGAAAGGAAGCAACGCTCGTGCAACAACCTTTATTAGAATACAAAGAAGACGGAAACATATACTTTTGCATAATATGTGAACTGTAAAGCCGAACCATTCACTGACTTTATTCTTCGGGCATTTTTAACTAGTAGCTCCCTATTCTCCGAGAGCGAACGCGGATGCATCATGGGTGTCAGACAGACCGGTGTCGGTCTTGACGGTGACCTTATCAGCAGAAGAATCATCCACATAGACCTCGACCAAAGACATGCCCTCGATCGTGACCCCGGTGACCTTCTTGATCTTGCCCTTCTCCACAAAAGCGGTCACCTCGGTGTCGTAGGAGACAGTCTGCCCAATCTTCTTGAAGTTGTGCTCGTTCTTCTTCTTCTGAAGCATCCACACGAACCCGCTCTCGCTGTTGTACCCGATCTCCTCGATGTCGTCCATGGGAAAGAGGCCTTTCGGGAGGCCAAGCTCTTCAAGGAGCTCGACAGACTTCTTCTTGCAGACTTCGTCCCCCTTGATGACCTCGGCCCCGGCGCGGTGGCTCTCGATTAGCTGGGACGCCATTGGAGCGCTTGTCTAGGACTGGCTTGCGTAGAAAGTGGGGTTTTAGGTTTGTGAATTGGCAGACGAGCTTGTTGTAAGTGATAGACCAGGACCCTATGGCGCTGCCTTATATAGATGTTGTAAGCTGTGGCGCGTTCATGCGCGCGCCAACCTAGTGAGACCGGCAGCTCTCCTCTATGGACTTCTTTCAGATACTTCTTATTCTGAAAAGATAAGAAGGAGGTCTCCCCTTTGGAGCTAGCATTATTACGTCGTCACAAACAAATGATTTTGGATTGTCCGGCCACATCTGACCATTGAAATGACTTTGTGCTGAACTGCACGTCAGAACAATGGAGTTGAGCTGGTCACGGATGACTAAATTGACCATTGCTTACACAAGAACCTGTGATCTCGAGCGACTAAATTGACCATAGTGTAAAAGGCCATGTGATCTTGTCCAAGATTCCTAAAAGATCATAGTGTAAAAGTCCCTGTGATCCGTACCAAGTTAAAAAAAACTCAAGATTCTTGCAAGAAACATGAGTTGGTGATCTCCACTGATACAAAATTCCTGTTCCCATTGCACTTGCACTCGAACAAGCTTCGTGAGAAAAGCAATCGGCCGAATGCTGAACTTTTTTTCACATAACACAATGTGTGCCTGAGAAAAAACTTGTTTTCCACATCTACCTGAACCTAAACGGGGAAATAATCTCCCGTGAAGATCTGATTTTGGCTAGGATAATTGAACAATGCCGCAAGCTGACAAGCTAGATTAGATGTCTAACTGCACCATCTGCAAAGTTTCCCACCAGCAATTTAGCCTTGAGTGCTAAACTCTGTGCCTTTTAAACTCGCAGGAAATGTGAATGAGTTCAATCCCAATGCATCTAGACTGAAACATGACATATGAGCAAAGGAACATTAAGGGAACACACTACAATCATAACAATAACAAGAAATATGTTCCATCAACACATCTGAAGAGAGAGTTCAACAAGAACCACACTGAAAATGTTACATCAGGCATCTGAGTAAAGTTCACTAAGACAACATTCTAACTTCATCTACCATTACAAGATCAGACAAGCAAGCAGAACATCCGGTGAACAAGGAGACACTGTAACCTGAAGTCAGACAGGAGATCTCACGCCTGAGCCGTCTCCCTTTCGCGGTTCCACTGCTCGATCTTCGCCCTCCTCTCCTCGCTGCCCTGCCTGGCAGGCGCCTCCCTTTCACGGTTCCACTGCTCAATCTTCGCCCTCCTCTCTTCGCTGCCTTCCCTGACCGGGCTCCTAGTCCTAGACCTGTGTTGCCGGCGCCGCCTGCTCCCATCACTGTCATAGTTGCGATTCCTCTCGCTGCTCCTCCGGCTGTGGTGGTAGTAGTCCCCGTAGTCACCACGGTCCAGGCTGCCTCCATAGTAGTCGCCACGGTCCCTAGACCGTGAGGAGCGATCACGGTCCCTGGCATGGTGACGGTAAGGGCTCGGGCTCCGGGTGTGGCTCCTCCTGGACCTATGCAGGTGCCCATACAGCCTCTTCCTCAGGTCCCTGCCAATCTCCTTGACATGCATGAAGTTGCAGTACCCTCCACGGTTGCAGTTGTGCTCCTCGAACTGCCGGCAGGTGGCCTCCCGGAAGTCGGTGACGGGCGAGAACTCAGCAATGATGGGGCGGCCCGAGTAGAACCTCCCCTGCAGCGCCTGGAGCGCCTTGGCGGCCTGGTCCTCCTCCCTGAACTGCACGTACACGTTGCCAATCAGGTGGTCGGCGAGGTTGTCGCAGACGTGCAGGTTCTCGACCTCGCCGTGCTTGCTGAGCTCGTCGAAGATGTCCTCGTAGAAGTCCTCGAAGTCGCCCTGGATCTTGACGGGGTCGATGGGGTTGCCCTGCGCGTCCACGCCCGGGGTGATCATGTCGGGGCGCTGGTACATGTTGCAGAGCAGCAGCGTCGGCGAGACGGACGGCTTGTTGTGCAGGCGGGAGCAGCGGTCGCCGTGCCGGCACGCGCCGATCTTGAAGTAGAACGGGCAGTTCACGCGGTCCTTCTCCGTGCCGAAGATTGACGCGAGGTGCTCGGCCATAGTGGCGCCCCCTGGATTAGTTCCCTCGCAAAAAAGCTAGATAGATCTCTGCAATTCCACCACACGAATCACAAATCATACACACGAATTTGCAGCCAAGATTAACGGATAACATTCCAGATAATTCAAAGGAGAGGGGACAAGAACTTGACAGACAACATCTCATGAGTAGATACTGCATGCAATTCATCCCAATTCCGGTGGAACTGAAGAAACCTTCAAAATCAGCAGGCACTTAAATTCCGGATCAAATCGAAAGAAAACTGAACTAAACGAAAGTATTAAGACTAATCCATAACTTTATTTATCTCTTCGATTCGCGAGGGGGGAAGAACCTATCTCCCGACCTGATAAGAATCGACAGAGAAGACACACGAAAGCATCGTCAATCCGATCCGTTCGAACCGAGAGAAAAAGGAACGAGCGTAATACGCGGGCACGGGCAACCCAAACAGTTCGAACCTACACATGCATGGATAGATCTAGGCGATTACGGGCGCGGAGGATTCGGCGGCTTACCGGAGAGCAGCGCCGCCGTAGCCGGAGGGGAAGCAGAAGGTGGAGCGGGGCGGATCTGTTTTGGATACTCCTTCCAGTAGCATCTGGAAAGCGGATATAAAGGCCGTGGCCGCGTATCTGGGCGTTGGTTGGGTTTCTGACGGTGGAGATGTGCTAGGCTGGAGACTGCTAGAACCTTCCAGGGGGTTATGGGCGTTTTGGACAGCCCATCGCTGGCCCGGTCCAGCAAGGTGGGTGTTTATGTGTTGAATATTGTAGGCCCATCAAGTCCAATTGTGAGAAGGTTCCTAACAAAAAAGTTCAATTGTGAGTCACAGGGAGCAACTAGTTGGCGAGCACTCCTTGGGAAGCCTCCCAACGATCATTTGGAGTAGGTTAAGAGCGCGTCACTTCGTGTACTCTCAGCCATCGTCACATGTCACGCTCTAGGCGTTCACTCTAGATAATTTTTTATTTTGTTCATGCGTTTTGGGCTTTTTAAACGATTATTCTGTGTTTTTTTTTTTGGTTTTTTCATCGGTCTTCCTCAACTTTAGGACAAAAAATTGCACGAAAATACACGTTTTTTTTCTTTCACGAGAGCCACGGCCGTGCCTCTTGAAAATGGATTTTTTTTTTCTTCCTCGAAAGGCACGGTTGTGCTTTCGCGGTCGTCTTTTCTGTTTTTTTCTTCTGTCAGAAGCACATTTTTGCTTCTGCGGTTGTGCCTCTTAGAAACGAAAAAAAACGTGATTTCTAATTATTTTTTTATTCCACGAAAGGCACGGCCGTGCATCTTTCAGAAAGAAAAAAAAAGGTGCTCCTGGTTCGATTTTTCGTCCGGTTTTTTCATGAAAAAAAGATCTTCAAAACCTATCAACATGGGATCTAGTTTTGAAGATCTCGACGCGAGGAATCCAATGATGAAATCAGTTCGAGATTTGGACGCATAGTTTAAGAGATAAAACATTTTGAATAAAGTGATGTATGAAAAAAAAGGAAAACTCTCAAATTGCAACAAGCGGCTCTCCGCTTAGTGATTTCGGAAAACTCCCATTTTGAATAAGCGGAGCGCCACTTATCGCAACCTGATAAGGTGGGAGTGATCTTTGAAATAAGTACTCCTTAATTAGTGATTTTAGAGTGATCGACATCGCATCACGTGTGTGTGGGCAGGGTAATATTACCAGTTGCTTTTCAAAAGAATAAAGCAAGTATCAATTGGTTGCCCACTAAATTGCTTGTTGTTTCTCAAAAGAAAATTTGCTTGCACTCTCTGAAAAAAGGCCTACATCTTAATTTCTATAAAGTTGCCAGATTTTAGAAAACTTGAGCATTTCCAAATGTTAGCTTGACAAAACATTGGCAACTCAATTTTTGCTACAAACCAAACATGCTTTAAAACCGAACACTGCGCATAGGAGAATATTATAAAGCCTATAAAGAAAGAAGTCATAAATGTTCTCTTTCCCTTGCAAGGCGACTAGGGAAATCATTCATCTATGTCGACAAGTGATAATCCACAAGTATAGGAGATCGTTTTGTAGCTTTTTTTTGAGAAGTAAGAGTGTCGAACCCAACGACAAGCTACAATTAGAATTAATATTCTCTTCAATTTCTATCGACCATCGATACAACTCTACGCACACCAACGTTTGCTTTACCTAGAAACAAGTATAAACTACTTTGTAGGTTTAGTAGGATAAATTTGCAAGATAATAAAGAACATGAAAATAGAAGTTAGATGGTGTCTTAATAAAAGAACACTTTAGTTAGTACAACGAGTGTGGAAAAATGGTGATAGGATTTGCGAAATTTTCATAGGAAATTGATAAGAAGATCGGTAATCATTATTGTAATTTTATATGAAGGAGAGGCATTAGTTAACATATTTTCCGTACTTGGATCATATGAACTTATGATTGAACCTCTAGCAAGCATTTGCAACTACTAGAAATCATTAAGGTAAACTCAACCATAGCGTTAAGTAACAGGTCCCCCTTAGCGAATCATGAACATACTGCAACACCCTACAAAGGGAATTCCCACACATTTGCAACTCAAACCATAGGACAACACCAAAATAAAACACGCAACTCAAACCAGTCATGATCATCAATCAACCCATAGGACAAAAAGAATATACTCAAACATCATAGGATGGCTACACATCATTGAATAATAATATATAGCATAAAGCACCATGTTCAAGTAGGGGGTATAGCGGGTTGCGGGAGAGTGGACTGCCGATAATAGATAAGGGAAGGTGATGGAGGTGTTGAGGAAGATGGAGGAGTTGTTGGAGTAGATCGTAGTCATGATAATTCCCCGGGTGGGTGATCCGACGCCGCCGGGAGAGATGGGGAGAGAGCCACCTCCTTCTTCTTCCTTTGCCTCCCCCTAGATGGGAGGAGGGTGTGATAGTCTGGCTTAATAGGGATGATAGAGTACTCATATCAATAAGGAATTCTTTCTTTTTCAGGAGCCCATTCGGAAAGAACTCCAAAGTTAAGCGTGCTCGGCTTGGAGTAATTTCAAGATGGGTGACCGGCCAGAAAGTTGCTCCGAGGTGCGCATGAGTGAGGACAAAGTGCGCAGAAAAAAACTAGTATTGATCTCTTGGGCCAGTCTAGATCTCGCCAGGAGTAACGACCACCGGCGGGTGTGTCCGGGGCGTTACAAGTTGGTATCAGAGCCGATCCTTGCGGTTACACGGATGTTTGCGGCAGGTGCACGATCATGTTGTTCATGACGTTGTGACCCGTTATGGCACACGACATGTCACATGTACCGGACTGGAAGCACAAACGTTTGTGCGAAGAGGGGACGTTCCTGTGGCCCGACGAGGACGTCGATTCCTCTGAGTGGGAATGTATGTGATAATCTGGCTTAATAGAGATGATAGACTACTCATATCAATAAGGAACTCCTTCTTTTTCGGAAGCCCATTCGGAAAGAACTCCAAAGTTAAGCGTGCTCAGTTCGTAGTAATTTCAGGATGGGTGACCAGCCAGGAAGTTGCTCCCGGGTGCGCATTAGTGAGGACAAAGTGCGCATAAAAGACTAGTATTGATCTCTGGGGCCAGTCTAGATCCTTCCAGGAGTAACGATCACCGGCGGGTGTGTCCGGGGCGTTACAGAGGGTTTCCCCTTTGGTACTTGGCCAGCATGGCTCCCGGAGGGCAAGAGCCCCTCCAAGGTTTAATCTCTCTCTCTCTCTCTCTCTCTCTCTCTCTCTCTCTCTCTCTCTCTCTCTCTCTCTGTGTGTGTGTGTGTGTGTGTGTGTGTGTGTGTGCGCGCGCGCGCGCGTGTGTGCGTGTGTGTGTTTCTCTTCTGTTTCGTGTCTCTGTTTCTGGTTGAACATCGTTTCTTATATTCCCAGAGATCCATAACTTCGATGCGGCTAAAACTTTAACACAATTTTTTCCCGATATAAGCTTCCTTGGTGGCGCCATGTTGCCTTGTGGAGGCTATGGGCCTCCATTTTCATTGATTCTTTGATGCAAAGTATCATACAATCATCCTCATGGACTCACCTTCGTCTTCCAAGACACCACGTGGGCCGATTACTAGAGCTCGTGCAATGGTTATCGAAACCGAGGTGAACTCGCTCCTCTCCAAACTTACACATTCTACACATGAGACGTGCCTACTACCTCAAGCGGATACCTTGTGTGTGATCAGGTACTTGGAGGAAGGCCATGAAGTTGCTACGACCAACAGATAAGATGGCGAGGACACCAAGTGCAAGAAACAAGAGGAAGAGCTGCCAGCAAGTTACAGCCATCCGATGACTGGTCCTTAATGGATTTCCGATGCCTGGAGGGTAGCCAGCAAGAAGGCCTAGCCGACGAATGCTACATCAATCGGACAACCGACACGTATCAGACGTCAGACACACTCCAACGTCTGGATGCCCAACAGCCTCTGAAAATCCGACACCACCAGTTCAGTACCAAAACGCCAGAATACCGATGCATAATTCCTTGTATAAACTCTCTTGAAAGTGATTGTCATCAATTACTAAAACGGGGGAGATTGAAAGAACATGCGGTGCCCCCATGTTTGGTTTTGGTAATTGATGACAAATCTCTATGGACTAATGCTTGCCTTGAGTTATATTTGAAGGATTTGTCCATAGGCTTTTCTTGGATTCCATGTGTTGGTTTCAAGGAGAGTTTGTGTCGACCAAGTTGCTATTCAAGGAATTATCTAAAGATTGGTCATGTGTGAGGTTGATCAAGACTAAGTCAAAGAGTGAATCAAGGTGATCAACACACAAAGCGTAGAAGATGCACCGAGAGGGATCAAGCGGTCACATGGTATGGTAAGCATTGTCAATCATGCTTTGTGTTCTAACCCATGTTCTTTGTGAGAGTTCTATGTGGGATTAGGTTATCTTCCATGGGCTTTCATCAAGAGGAAGATCACATACAACTCATGGAGGATGACAACAAATCAAGGTTGTGGTGTGGAAGTTCAAGTGATGCATCACGAAGAGATCAAGTGCTTTAAGCTTGCTGTCCATTATGGTGACAATGGACTTGTGAAGATGTGCCGAAGAGTGGCTCACCCATAGTGGAGTATGGGGGAGCAATCTAATAGTCTTCACCGAGCCAACGCAATCAAGAAAGGTGGTCCAACTTGAGGAAGTCAAGATCGTCTACATCTAGCTCAAGTGGACTTTGTGCAAGGCAAAGGTTTCCCCTTGATAGGTTCTCTATTTTACCGGTCTCATGGTGGTAGTTTGGAGACTGGGTTATAGGATCAATTGACGTACTATCAAGGGGGGGCTCTCAAGTGCGTAGCTTGATCGTATCGTTCGTAGAGAGCTCAAACCATTGCATGCTTGCATCATCTTTCTTGGTTCTTGTTTGGTTTTCTCCTTGTGAGATTTGGAGCTTATGGTCATCTTCTTGACAAGCTTGAGTTCATCGAAAACGAAGTTCACAAGCTTCTTCTATTGCGTTTTCGATGTTGGAGGTTTTTCTTGTCTCTTTCGAGGAAGGGTTCTCACCATTTTCTTACGGGCCTTTTTTCATTTGCTTCTTATTGTTATTTCTATTAAGATTGTGTTAGCCCATGTCGTTAGATTTCCAACAAACTTGGTTTCATTGAATTCGGAGTCCGTTTGCAGAAGTTGTGTCAGTTTTTGTGTCCTCAAAAAGGCTACAGCGGTACTAATTACATCCCCTCCAAGCGGTACTACCGCTCATGGGAGCGGTACTACTGCTTGGAGGGGATGCAATTTTTTACTTTTGCGGCTACTTTCGTGGCTACTTCCGCTCCGGACCAAAAAACTCGTCATAAGTCCAGCGGTGGTTGGCACGACTATATTTTTTTAGTATCGCTCGCAAGCAGTAGTACCGCTACCATTAGCGGTAGTACTGCTACTGTTGGGGAACGTAGTATTTCAAAATTTTCCTACGATCACGCAAGATCTATCTACTATAAGCATAGCAACGAGAGGGGAGAGTGTGTCTACGTACCCTCGTAGACCAAAAGCGGAAGCGTCTAGTGACACGGTTGATGTAGTCGAACTTTCTTCGCGATCCAACCGATCAAGCATCGAACGTACGGAGCCTCCGCGTTTAGCACACGTTCAGCTTGATGACGGCCCACGAGCTCTTGATCAATAGAACTTCGCGGGAGAGTTTCGTCAGCACGACGGCGTGGTGACAGAGATGATGAAGCTACCGGCGCAGGGCTTCGCCTAAGCACTGCAACGATATGATCGAGGCGTGTTTCTGTGGAGGGGGGCATCGCACACGGTTGGAAGAGATCAACTTGATCAACTTGTGTGTCTAGAGGTTCCCCCTTCCCCCCGTATATAAAGGAGCAAGGGGGAGGCCGGCCGGCCCCTATGGCGCGCCCTAGGAGGGCCACTCCTACTAGGAATGATTCCAATACTATTCCTAGTAGGAGTCCACCAAGAGGGAGAGGGGGAAGGAAGGAGCGGGAGAGGGAGAGGGAAAGAGGGGCCGCGCCCCCTCCCCTAGTCCAATTCGGACTCCCCTTGGGAGGGGGCGCGCCACCTCTTGGTCTGCTGCCCTCTCTCTCTCCCCTAAAGCCCACTAGGGTCCAATACTTCCCCGGGGGGGTTCCTGTAACCCCCCCGGCACTCCGGTTTAATCCGGAACACTTCCGGTGTCCGAATATAGTCGTCCAATATATCAATCTTTACATCTTGGACATTCCGAGACTCCTCGTCATGTCCATGATCTCATCTAGGACTCCGAACTACCTTCGGTACATCAAAACTCATAAACTCATAATGCCGATCGTCATCAAACGTTAAGCATGCGGACCCTATGGGTTCGAGAACTATGTAAACATGACCGAGACTCATCTCTGGTCAATAACCAACAACGGAACCTGGATGCTCATATTTGCTCCTACATATTCTATGAAGATCTTTATCGGTCAAACCGCGTAACAACATACGTTGTTCCCTTTGTCATCGATATGTTACTTGCCCGAGATTCGATCGTCGGTATCTCAATACCTAGTTCAATCTTGTTACTGGCAAGTCTCTTTACTCGTTCCGCAATACATCATCTCGTGACTAACTCATTAGTCAATTGCTTGCAAGGCTTATTATGATGTGCATTACCGAGAGGGCCCAGAGATACCTCTCCGACACTCGGAGTGACAAATCATATTCTTGATCTATGCCAACACCACGAACACTTTCAGAGACACCTATAAATCATCTTTATAATCACTCAGTTATGTTGTGACGTTTGATAGCACACAAGGTGTTCCTCCGGTATTCGGGAGTTGCATTATCTCATAGTCATAGGAACATGTATAAGTCATGAAGAAAGCAATAGCTGTAAAACTAAACGATCATAGTGTTAAGCTAACGGACGGGTCTTGTCCATCACATCATTCTCCTAATGATGTGATCCCGTTGATCAAATGACAGCTCATGTCTATGGCTAGGAAACATAACCATCTTTGATCAATGAGCTAGTCTAGTAGAGGCATACCAGAGACACTCTATTTTGTCTATGTATTCACACATGTACTAAGTTTCCGGTTAATACAATTCTTGCATGAATAAAAGACATTTATCATGATATAAGGAAAATACAAATAACATCTTTATTATTGCCTCTAGGGCATATTTCCTTCAGTCTCCCACTTGAACTAGAGTCAATAATATAGGTTACAAAGTAATGATTCTAACACCCATGGAGTCTTGGTGTTGATCATGTTTTGCCCATGGAAGAGGCTTAGTTAACGAGTCTGCGACATTCAGATCCGTATGTATCTTGAAAAATTTTATGTCTCCCTCCTTGACTTGACCGCGGATGGAATTGAAGCGTCTTTTGATGTGCTTTGTTCTCTTGTGAAACCTGGATCCTTCGCCAAGGCTATTGCTCTAGTGTTGTCACAAAAGATTTTCATTGGACCCGATGCACTAGGTATTACACCTAGATCGGATATGAACTCCTTCATCCAGACTCCTTCATTTGATGCTTCCGAAGCAGTTATGTATTCCGCTTCACACGTAGATCCCACCACGACGCTCTACTTGGAACTGCACCAACTGACAGCTCCACCGTTTAATAAAAATACATATGCAGTTTGTGACTTAGAGTCATCCGGATCAGTGTCAAAGCTTGAATTGACGTAACCATTTACGACGAGCTCTTTGTCACCTCCATACACGAGAAACATATCCTTTGTCCTTTTTAGGTACTTCAGGATGTTCTTGACCGATGTCTAGTGATCCGCTCCTGGATTACTTTGGTACCTCCCTGCTAAACTTATAGCAAGGCACACATCAGGTCTGGTACACAGCATTGCATACACGATAGATCCTATGGCTGAGGCATAGGGAATGACTTTCATTTTCTCTCTATCTTCTGCAGTGGTCGGGCATTGAGTCTTACTCAACTTCACACCTTGCAACACAGTCAAGAACCCTTTCTTTGACTGATCCATTTTGAACTTCTTCAAAACTTTATCAAGGTATGTGCTTTGTGAAAGTCCAATTAAGCGTCTCGATCTATCTCTATAGATCTTAATGCCTAATATGTAAGCAGCTTCACCGAGGTCTTTTAGTGAAAAATTCTTATTCAAGTATCCTTTTATGCTATCTAGAAATTCTATATCATTTCCAATCAATAATATGTCATCCACATATAATATCAGAAATGCTACAGAGCTCCCACTCACTTTCTTGTAAATACAGGCTTCTCCAAAAGTCTGTATAAAACCATATGCTTTGATCACCTCATCAAAGCGTATATTCCAACTCCGAGATGCTTGCACCAGTCCATAGATGGATCGCTGGAGCTTGCACACTTTGTTAGCACCTTTAGGATCGACAAAACCTTCTGGTTGCATCATATACAACTCTTTTTTGAGATATCCATTCAGGAATGCAGTTTTGACATCCATTTGCCAGATTTCATAATCATCAAATGCGATAATTGCTAACATGATTCAGACAGACTTAGGCATCACTACGGGTGAGAAAGTCTCAACGTTAGTCAACCCCTTGAACTTGTCGAAAACCTTTTGCAACAAGTCGAGCTTTGTAAACAGTAACATTACCTTCAGCGTCGGTCTTCCTCTTGAAGATCCATTTATTTTCGATGGCTTGCCGATCATCGGGCAAGTCAACCAAAGTCCATACTTTGTTCTCATACATGGATCCCATCTCGGATTTCATGGCCTCCAGCCATTTTGCGGAATCTGGGCTCATCATCGCTTCTTCATAGTTCGTAGGTTCATCATGGTCAAGTAACATGATTTCTAGAACTGGATTGCCGTACCACTCTGGCGCGGAACGTACTCTGATTGATCTACGAAGTTCAGCAGAAATTTGATCTGAAGTTTCATGATCATCATCATTAGCTTCCTCACTAATTGATGTAGGAATCACTGGAACCAGTTTCTGTGATGTACTACTTTCCAATTCGGGAGAAGGTACAATTACCTCATCAAGTTCCACTTTCCTCCCACTCACTTCTTTCGAGAGAAACTCCTTCTCTAGAAAGGATCCATTCTTAGCAACAAATATCTTGCCTTCGGATCTGTGATAGAAGGTGTACCCAACAGTCTCCTTTGGGTATCCTATGAAGACACATTTCTCTGACTTGGGTTCGAGCTTATCAGGTTGAAGCTTTTTCGCATAAGCATCGCAGCCCCAAACTTTAAGAAACGACAACTTTGGTTTCTTGCCAAACCACAGTTCATAAGGCGTCGTCTCAACGGATTTAGATGGTGCCCTATTTAACGTGAATGCAGCTGTCTCTAAAGCATAACCAGAAAACGATAGTGGTAAATCGTTAAGAGACATCATAGACCGCACCATATCTAATAAAGTACGGTTATGACGTTCGGACACACCATTACGCTGTGGTGTTCCGGGTGGCGTGAGTTGTAAACTATTCCACATTGTTTCAAATGAAGACCAAACTCGTAACTCAAATATTCACCTCCCCGATCAGATCATAGAAACTTTATTTTCTTGTTACGATGATTCTCTACTTCACTCTGAAACTCTTTGAACTTTTCAAATGTTTCAGACTTGTGCTTCATTAAGTAGATATACCCATATCTGCTCAAATCACCAGTGAAGGTCAGAAAATAACGATACCCGCCGCGAGCTTCAACGCTCATCGGTCCACATACATCCGTATGTATGATCTCCAACAAATCTGATGCTCACTCCATAGTTCCGGAGAATGGAGTTTTAGTCATCTTGCCCGTGAGGCATGGTTCGCAAGCACCAAGTGATTCCAAAAGTCCATCACTATGGAGTTTCTTCATGCGTTTTACACCAATATGACCTAAACGGCAGTGCCACAAATAAGTTGCACTATCATTATTAACCTTACATCTTTTGGCTTCAATATTATGAATATGTGTATCACTACGATCGAGATCCAACAAGAATAGACCACTCTTCAAGGGTGCATGACATAAAAGATATTACTCATATAAATAGAACAACCATTATTCTCAGATTTAAATGAATAACCGTCTCGCAATAAACAAGATCCAGATTTAATGTTCACGCTTAATGCTAGCACCAAATAACAATTATTCAGGTCTAAAACTAATCTCGAAGGTAGAAGTAGAGGTAGCGTGCCAACGGCGATCACATCGACTCTGGAACCATTTCCCACGCGCATCGTCACCTCGTCCTTAGCCAATCTTCGTTTAATCCGTAGTCCCTGTTTCGAGTTACAAATATTAGCAACCGAACCGGTATCAAATACCCAGGTACTACTACGAGCATTAGTAAGGTACACATCAATAACATGTATATCACATATACATTTGTTCACCTTGCCATCCTTCTTATCCGCCAAATACTTGGGGCAGTTCCGCTTCCAGTGTCCAGTCCCTTTGCAAAGAAGCACTCAGTTTTAGGCTTGGCTCGAGACTTGGGTTTCTTCGTGGGAGTAGCAACTGTCTTGCTATTCTCCTTAAAGTTCCCCTTCTTTCCCTTGCCCTTTTTCTTGAAACTAGTGGTTTTTTTAACCATCAACACTTGATGCTCCTTTTTGATTTCTACCTCCGCAGCTTTGAGCATAGCGAAGAGCTCGGGAATTGTCTTCTGCATCCATTGCATGTTATAGTTCATCACGAAGCCTTTATAGCTTGGTGGCAGTGATTGAAGAACTCTATCAATAACACTATCTTCGTCAACTTTGCATCCAAGTTGAGTCATATGATTGTAGTACCCAGACATTCTGAGCAAGTGTTCACTGATAGAACTATTCTCCTCCATCTTGTAGCTGTAGAACTAATTGGAAATCTCATATTTCTCAATCCAGGCATTTGCTTGAAATATTAACTTCAACTCCTGGAACATCTCATATGCTCCATGCCGTTCAAAATGTCGTTGAAGTCCCGGTTCTAAGCCGTAAAGCATGGCACACTGAACTATTATGTAGTCATCAGACTGTGCCTGCCAGACGTTCAAAGCGTCTACATTAGCGGGAGTGGGCTTGTCACCTAGCGTTGCTTCAAGGACATAATTCTTCTGTGCAGCAATGAGGATAATCCTCAAGTTACGGACCTAGTCCGTGTAATTGCTACCATCATCTTTCAACTTAGCTTTCTCTAGGAATGCATTAAAATTCAAAGGGACGGTAGCATGGGCCATTGATATACAACAACATAGATATGCAAAAAAAAACTATCAGGACTAAGTTCATGATAAATTAAAGTACAATTAATCATATTACTTAAAGTACTCCCACTTATATAGACATCCCTCTAGTCATCTAAATGATCACGTGATCCAAATCAACTAAACCATGTCCGATCATCACGTGAGATGTAGTTTTCAATGGTGAACATCTTATGTTGATCATATCTACTATATGATTCACGCTCGACCTTTTGGCCTCCAGTGTTCCGAGGCCATATCTGCATATGCTTGGCTCGTCAAGTTTAACCCGAGCATTCTGTGTGTGCAAAACTGGCTTACACCCGTTGTATGTGAACGTAGAGATTATCACACCCAATCATCACGTGGTGTGTCGGCATGACGAACTTTCGCAACGATGCATACTCAGGGAGAACACTTATACCTTGAAATTTTGTAAGGGCTCATCTTATAATGCTACCGCCGTACTAAGCAAAATAAGAAGCATAATAAGATAAACATCACATGCAATCAAAATATGTGACATAATATGGCCATCATCATCTTGTGCTTTTGATCTCCATCACCAAAGCACCGTCATGATCACCATCGTCACCGGCGCGACACCTTGATCTCCATCGTAGCATCGTTGTTGTCTCGCCAACTATTGCTTCCACGACTATCGCTACCGCTTTGTGATAAAGTAAAGCAATTACATGGCAACTGTATTTCATACAATAAAGCGACAACCATATGGCTCCTGCCAGTTGCCGATAACTTTACAAAACATGATCATCTCATACAATAACGTATAACTCATCATGTCTTGACCATATCACATCACAACATGCCCTGCAAAAACAAGTTAGACGTCCTCTACTTTGTTGTTGCAAGTTTTACGCGGCTGCTACGGGCTTAGCAAGAACCGTTCTTACCTACGCATATAAAAACCACAATGATTTTTCGTCAAGTATGTGTTGTTTTAACCTTCACAAGGACCGGGCGTAGCCACACTTGATTCAGCTAAAGTGAGAGAGACAGACACCCGCCAATCACCTTTAAGCAACGAGTGCTCGTAACGGTGAAACCAGTCTCGCGTAAGCGTACGCGTAATGTCGGTCCGGGCCGCTTCATCTCACAATACCGCCGAAACAAAGTATGACATGCTGGTAAGCAGTATGACTATTATCGCCCACAACTCATTGTGTTCTACTCGTGCATATCATCTACGCATAGACCTGGCTCATGATGCCAATGTTGGGGAACGTCGTATTTCAAAATTTTCCTATGATCACGCAAGATCTATCTACTAAAAGCATAGCAACGAGAGGAGAGAGTGTGTCTATGTACCCTCGTAGACCGAAAGCGGAAGCGTCTAGTGACGCGGTTGATGTAGTCGAACTTTCTTTGCGATCCAACCGATAAAGCACCGAACGTACGGAGCCTCCGCGTTCAGCACACGTTCATCTTGATGACGTCCCACGAGCTCTTGATCCAGTAGAACTTCGCGAGAGAGTTTCGTCAGTGCGACGGCGTGGTGACGGAGATGATGAAGCTACCGGCACAGGGCTTCGCCTAAGCAGTGCAACGATATGACCGAGGTGTGTTTCTGTGGAGGGGGGCACCGCACACAGTTGGGAGAGATCAACTTGATCAACTTGTGTGTCTAGAGGTGCGCCCTGCCCCCATATATAAAGGAGCAAGCGGGAGGCCGGCCGGCCCCTATGGCGCGCCCTAGGAGGGCCACTCCTACTAGGAATAGGATTCCAATCCTATTCCTAGTAGGAGTCCACCAAGAGGGAGAGGGGGAAGGAACGAGAGGGAGAGGGAGAGGGACAGAGGGGCCGCGCCCCCCTCCCCTAGTCCAATTCGGACTCCCCTTGGGAGGGGGCGCGCCACCTCCTGGGCTGGTGTCCTCTCTCTCCCCTAAAGCCCACTAGGGCGCAATACTTCCCCGGGGGGTTCCGGTAACCCCCCCGGCACTCCGGTTTAATCCGAAACTTTTCTGGAACACTTCCGGTGTCCGAATATAGTCGTCCAATATATCAATCTTTACGTCTTGGACATTCCGAGACTCCTCGTCATGTCCGTGATCTCATTCGGAACTCCGAACTACCTTCGGTACAATAAAACTCATAAAGTCATAATACTGATCGTCATCAAACGTTAAGCGTGCGGACCCTACGAGTTCGAGAACTATGTAGACATGACCGAGACTCATCTCCGGTCAATAACCAATAGCGGAACCTGGATGCTCATATTGGCTCCCACATATTCTACGAAGATCTTTATCAGTCAAACCACATAACAACATACATTGTTCCCTTTGTCATCGGTATGTTATTTGCCCGAGATTCGATCGTCGGTATCTCAATACCCAGTTCAATCTTGTTACTAGCAAGTCTCTTTACTCATTTCACAATACATCATCTCGTTACTAACTCATTAGTCAATTGCTTGCAAGGCTTATTATGATGTGCATTACCGAGAGGGCCCAAAGATACCTCTTCGACACTCGGAGTGACAAATCCTATTCTTGATCTATGCCAACACCATGAACACTTTTGGAGACACCTGTAGAGCATCTTTATAATCACCCAGTTACATTGTGACGTTTGATAGCACACAAGGTGTTCCTCCGGTATTCGGGAGTTGCATAATCTCATAGTCATAGGAACATGTATAAGTCATGAAGAAAGCAATAGCAGTAAAACTAAACGATCATAGTGCTAAGCTAAGGGATGGGTCTTGTCCATCACATCATGCTCCTAATGATGTGATCCCATTGATCAAATGACAACTCATGTCTATGGCTAGGAAACATAACCATCTTTGATCAATGAGCTAGTCTAGTAGAGGCATACCAGGGACACTCTGTTTTGTCTATGTATTCACACATGTACTAAGTTTCCGGTTAATACAATTCTAGCATGAATAAAAGAAATTTATCATGATATAAGG
The DNA here is from genome assembly GCA_902687465.1 of Secale cereale. Classification (NCBI taxonomy): domain Eukaryota; kingdom Viridiplantae; phylum Streptophyta; class Magnoliopsida; order Poales; family Poaceae; genus Secale; species Secale cereale. The sequence continues at coordinate 566,871,619 of LR738713.1, read as the reverse complement.
AAATACAAATAACATCTTTATTATTGCCTCTAGGGCATATTTCCTTCAGCTACCCCTAGCAGTAGTACCGTGAGGACAAGAGGTAGTACCGCTCCGACGGTTCTACTGGCCTTTTGCCTCCTCACTTTTGTTTTTCAAAGGGCTACTACAGTCCTAGCGGTTGTACCGCTCCTTGGAGCGGTAGTACCGCTCGGTGCGGGCTGTGAGCTTAACGGTTGGATTTTTCCCCACCTATAAAAGGGGGTCTTCTTCCCCAATGAACGTTATCTCTTGAGCTCATGTTCTCCCCCCATTGTTGACCTTCTTCGAGCTTGTTATCTCTCAATCCCTCCAAGGATTCTTGCTAGTTTTGGGGGGGGGGAGAGAGGAGATCCAGATTTACGTTTCCACCAATCACTTTCTCCTCTATGTGAGGGGAACCCTTTGGATCTAGATCTTGGAGTTCTTTGTGTTCTCTTCTTCGTTCTTCCTCTCATTTTCCTCCTTAGCATTTGTTGCTTTGGTGGGATTTGGGAGAGAAGGACTTGGGCACTCTGTGTGCCCTTGCCATAGCATTTGGTGCATCGGTTTGAGTTCTCCACGTTGATACGTGGAAGTTACAAGTTGAGAAGCTTATTACTCTTTGGTGCTTGGTACCCTTGAGCTTGTTCCCCTTGGGTGCTTGGGCGCCCTAGGCGGTTGAGGTCACCTCGGAGCCATATTAAATTGCGATGAAGCTTCATGGTGTCGTTGGGAGCCTCCAATTAAGTTGTGGAGATAGCCCCAACTTTGGTGGTGTTCGGAGCTCAATAATTATGGTGTAAAGCTCCGGGCAAGCGTTGGGGGTCTCCAATTAGGTCGTGGAGATCGCCTCGAGAAATTTGTACGGGTTCGGTGACCGCCCTCAAGGGTCCCTTAGTGGAATCATGCTACTTCTCGAGCTTGCGTTGTATTCCCTCGAAGAGAAAAGGGTGATGCAACACATTAGCGTAAGTATTTCCCTCAGTTTTTGAGAACCAGGGTATCAATCCAGTAGGAGACCACGCGCGAGTCCCTCGCACCTGCACAAACAAATAAGAACCTCGCAGCCAACGCGATAAGGGGTTGTCAATCCCTTCACGGTCACTTACGAGAGTGAGATCTGATAGATAGGATAAGATAATATTTTTGGTATTTTTAATATAGAAACAGAAAGTAAATAAAGCAAATAAGCAACGGTAACAGAAATTGGCTAGTTGAAGGGAAAGTAATATGATAAAGATAGACCCGGGGGCCATAGGTTTCACTAGTGGCTTCTCTCATGATAGCAGAATTCTACGGTGGGTGAACAAATTACTCTCGAGCAATTGATAGAAAAGCGCATAGCTATGAGAATATCTAGGCATGATCATTGTATATATGCATCACGTCCGTAACAAGTAGACCGAAATGATTCTGCATCTACTACTATTACTCCACACATCGACCGCTATCCAGCATGCATCTAGAGTATTAAGTTCATAAGAACAGAGTAACGCCTTAAGCAAGATGACATGATGTAGAGGGATAAACTCAAGCAATATTATATAAACCCCATCCTTTTATCCTCGATGGCAACAATACTATACGTGCCTTGCTGCCCCTACTGTCACTGGGAAAGGACACGACAACATTGAACCCAAAGCCAAG
>LR738713.1:566822432-566869962 GCA_902687465.1 Secale cereale | reverse complement strand
CTAGTGGCTTCTCTCATGATAGCAGAATTCTACGGTGGGTGAACAAATTACTCTCGAGCAATTGATAGAAAAGCGCATAGCTATGAGAATATCTAGGCATGATCATTGTATATATGCATCACGTCCGTAACAAGTAGACCGAAATGATTCTGCATCTACTACTATTACTCCACACATCGACCGCTATCCAGGATGCATCTAGAGTATTAAGTTCATAAGAACAGAGTAACGCCTTAAGCAAGATGACATGATGTAGAGGGATAAACTCAAGCAATATTATATAAACCCCATCCTTTTATCCTCGATGGCAACAATACTATACGTGCCTTGCTGCCCCTACTGTCACTGGGAAAGGACACGACAACATTGAACCCAAAGCCAAGCACTTCTCCCATTGCAAGAACTATAGATCTAGTAGGCCAAACAAAACCAATAATTCAAAGATACTTGCAAGGATATTATAATCATACATAAAAGATTTCAGAAAAGAATCCAATATTGTTCATAGATAATCTTGATCATAAACCCACAATTCATCTGATCTCGAGAAACACACCGCAAAAAGATTACATCGAATAGATCTCCTCGAAGATCGAGGAGAACTTTGTATTGAGATCCAAAGATAAAAAAGAAGCCATCTAGCTAATAACTATGGACCCGAAGGTCTGTGGTAAACTACTGACAACTCATCGGAGGGGCTATGGTGTTGATGTAGAAGCCCTCCGTGATCGATGCCCCCTCCAGCGGAGCTCCGGAACAGGCCCCAAGATGGGGATCTCACAGGAACAGAAGGTTACGGCGGTGGAATTAAGGTTTCTTCGTTCTCCTCGATGTTTTCAGGGTATGTGGATATATATAGGAGGAAAAAATACGTTGGTGGAGCAACGTGGGGCCCACGAGGGTGGGGGAGCACCTACCCCCTGGGTGCGCCCTGCCCCCTCATGGGCACCTCGTTTCTTCTCTGACTTGTACTCCAAGTCTCTCGTGAAGATATCGTTCCAAAAATAACTCCCCCGAAGGTTTCATTCCGGTCGGACTCCGTTTGATATTCCTTTTCTGCGAAACACTGAAATAGGAAAAAAAACAACAATTTGCACTGGGCCTTGGGTTAGTAGGTTAGTCCCAAAAATAATATAAAAGTGTATAATAAAGCCCATTAAACATCCAAAAAAGAATATATAATAGCATGGAACAATAAAAAATTATAGATACGTTGGACACATATCAAGCATCCCCCTGTGTCGGGGGAAACTGTCCGCCACGAACACCTATGGGACCAGAGCCCCTTGTCTGTGCGGTACGAGGGCGGAGGGAGCACGAAGAGCAGATCGTAGCGAGCACGCGGGCAGTTTTACCCAGGTTCGGGCCGCGGTAGACGCGTAAAACCCTACTCCTGCTTGGTTGTGTATTGAGTTAGAGAGCTCGGGAGCTTGAAGAAGCAGCTACACCGAGCGTATGAGCGATTTTTGGTTCCCAACCCCCTCCACGTTGTGCATGGGCCTCCTTTTATAGTGCAAGGGGTCACCGACAGGTGTCAACGTAGGAGAAAGGGGTAAAAACGTAAAAGAGGTGGTAGTTGTAACAGTGCGGGAACAGTGGAGCTACAGTGCGCGAACAGTGGTCGCTACCTAGTTTGACAGTGGGGGACAAGGGCATTTAATACCCGTCGCCGTCGACCCCAAAAGCTCCCGCCCTTGCGTCTCCGTCTGCCACGACGATGGATCCACCACCGTGGAGTGCCACCGTGTCCCCCAGGCTGCACAGCCATCCGCCACGCGTCCCTGGATAGGCCCCAGGGCGACGCGTGGGCCGATGAGCTGGAGCGCGGGCACACAGCGCAACTCTCCCGGCAAGCACCTTGCCGGGGTCTTGATCTTGCCGGGCCCGGGAGCTTGCCGCTCCCCGGGCCCTCGCCGGGGCGCATATAGCGCCGAGGCGTGTCTTCTATGATGGAATCTTCTAGTCTTCCTGGCAAGCTCCTCTTGCCAGGGCCTCGTGCTAGTGAGGTAATCTTGAGCCTGGTACGGCCTTCCCGGCAAGCTCCACTTGCCGTAGTCTCGATCTTCTGTCTTGCATACTTCGTTTTTGAATGGTTTGATATGGAGCAGGAAGGTCTCCGGCGAGCGCGTGGTAAACCCTGCCGCGGGAAGCTGCAACTGCCCGTGCACAAGTTGGGGTACTGAGGTACCCCTACCTCAGTGCACCGACAGGAGCCCCCGGGCCTGGGCCACACACGGTGCCAAGCGCTGTTGGGCCAGGCCCAAAACAGTGCACGGGCACACGCGGCCCATGGCGCGCCGAATCCACTTCCGTATCCGCCGCATCCCCCCGTAACGGCACGCGTCGATTGCGGCGTCGTGGGATGGGACGTGCCCACGTTCTCTTAATGGAAAGGGCGAAACGCCCCCCCACTTCCCCATAAAAGCAGAGGAAGCAGGAGCGGTTCCCCTCCTTGCGCTTTCATTGCATCTTCTTCTTCCTCCAAAGATCCCCTTTGCGCTCCGCCTCCACACCTCCGCCGCCGCCGTTCCCCCCTTCCTCCGCCGCCTCCGCCATGGCCCCGAAGACCGAAAAGGCGAAGGCGGAGAAAGCCAAGAGGGAGAAGTCGGAGCAAGCAGCGAAGCTTACCGCGTACCGGAAGCGGAACCTCGTTTTCCCGCCGAGGCTCGGCGCGCGGGAGCTCTGGAACAAGTATTACTTGTTCTGGGCCAAGGAAACCAAGGCGCACCCCCGCACTCGAGCTTATCCGGCCGCCGCCAAGGACAACTACCCCGGCGGGTACTATTTCTTCGCAGCCTTCTTTCACTGCGGTCTTTGCCCTCCTTTCTCTGATTTCTTCTGCGACATCATGCACACCTATGGCCTCCACCTTCTTGACTTCACCCCCAACGCCATCCTCACAATGGCGGTTTTCGCACACATGTGCGAAAACTTCATAGGAATACACCCAAACGTAGCGCTGTTTAGGCACTTCTTCACTCCTAGAGCAGAGGCCGGCGCCCCCCTCTCCGGGGGAATTTCTTGGGTATTTCGTCTGAACAAGAAGGAGTCGTACTTGCCGGGGGAGCTCCGCGGCAAGTGGGAGGAGTGGCGTGCAGACTGGTGCTGGATCGTTGAGGACGAGCCGCAGCCCTTCACCGCGCCGCGCACAACGCCCATCGTGCGCGGCAGGGATTGGAGCGAGCTGGACTCGGACGACATCAAGCTCGACATCGCCCTCATCCGGATTCTTCGTCTTCGGGTAGCTAGGCTGTCCGTTGCAGAAGTAGGCGCAGACTTCCTCCGCCGCCGCATCGCCCCTCTCCAAGACAGGAAAAGGCCGGCTTGGGAGTACGGCAACGCAGCGGATATAATGAGGCTGCGCCCCGGGCTGAACTTCAACTTCACGACGCTGGAGCTAAAGGGGATGGTCCGGGAACTCTTTAAGTATGACCCGGCCCACCCTGAGTGGTTTAGACCTCCCCGGGGAGTGGTGCCCCTCTGCAACAGCACAGTCCGGGACCGTCTTTGCGCCATGATGCCCGCGTGTGACTCGCAGGGCGTGGACCGCACGTGGATTCCGCCGAAGCCCATAGACGTTCTCAGCTTCTTCGACAACCTTGTGGAGGTGGCGAAGAACAAGGATGACATCAAGGAGCACACGCGGGACACCACTGAACAGGAGCTTGCATACATGGCTTCTTGGGCTGAAGAGGCCGCTGCAGCCGCAGCGGCAGGAGATTTTGGATATACGCCTGAAGAGGCGGAGGCTGCGGATGCGTCCTGCCAGGCGGAGGAGGCGGAGATCCGCAGACTGCTGCAACTTCCTCCCGACGCGCTCGCCGGGGTCCCCTCTCTGAGGCACTCCGGGATCCACGGAATCGTGGCCGAGGCCGCGGCAAGGGAAGGCGCTGCCGGAGGGAACAGAGGCGCCGCGGGGAGCGGAGGCGCTGGAGGGAGCGGAGGCGCCAGAGGAAAAGAGGCCGCAGCGCAGGGCGCTGGGCCCAGCGAGCCAGCCGGGGAGGAGGAGGAGGAGGAGGCCGAGGCCGCCGAGGACTCCGACGGATCTACGAAGCTCTACGCCGACGACCTCTCCTCGTCGGAGACCTCCCCGCCTCCGGCAAGCCCAAGGCGGTCTCCACCGAAGCGTCTCCGCAGGGCGGCGACGGGAGCGAGGGCGCAGGCGCCCCGGCAACAACCAGCTCGCCGGGCAGCTCAAGCTTCCCGGGGAAGCCAAGCTGCGCCGGGGGCGACCGGCGCACCAGCCGCGGCGAAGGCGGCCCGCGCGCGGGCCACGGCAGAGGCGCCCCGCAGGTCGGCGCCAAGCAGGCAGGAGTCTTCTCGGAGCGGAGCAGCGGCTCCGCCTGCCCCCCGGGCTCCGGCTACCACAGGGGCTGGGTCTTCGCAGCCCCCAGCCCCAGGGACCGCCAAACGCCCGAGGGAATCTTCGTCTTCCGCTCCTCGTGCGGACGCGCCCCAGGTGGAGTATGACTTCTCCGCCTTGAGCGAGGACAACGAGGAGGATCAGGAGTAAGAATCCGAGATCTTACACCTTCTCAAGTTTCGTCTTGATTATTGTTGATGCTAATTTTGTTTGTTGCTTTGATTTCAAGACCTTGGTTCAGCGCGTGGCGAAGAAAGCCAAGGCGCCTGTGGTCGAGGTCGCGGAAGACTCGGCCACCGCGGCAACTGGGGACGCGCCGGAGCCAAGCCTGCCGGACCCGAGCGCTGCTCCGAGGAGCAGCCCCCAGCGCAGCCCCCAGCGTAAGCCTGGGTTTCGTACCTCCATTTGTCGAGTGCGCTTGAGCTTCTGTCCTTGTGCTAACATCCTGATTATTTGGTCTTGACTTGTGCAGAGGTGGAACCACAGCGGCAGGAGCGCCCGGAGGCCGCCCCCGAGGAGCCGCAGGCCCCGCCGTCCCCGCCAAGGCCGAACTCCCCGGCAAGGGAGAGTGCTCCGCCAAGGGCGGGTACCCCGCCAAGGGCGGGCAGCCCGGCGAGGATGGCTACTCCGCCAAGGCAGGGCTCCCCGGCGAGGGAGCCCGCCGCTGATGACGTCCGCCAAGGTAGGCTCTATAACTTGTCTTCTTGGCGTTGTCTCTTTTTGGATATTTGCTTGAACTTCTTTTTCTTCTTCTTCTAGATCTTCCTCCCCCCGAGCCGATGGAGACGGAAGTCATCAATCTCGAGGAGGAGGGCGCGCAGGGCGGCGGCGGCGACGCCCCTGCCGCCGAGGACACGGCGGGAGCCGCCGAGCCGGCCGCGCAGGAGACCGCTCCGGCTGCAGACGCAGCGGCCGGGGAGGGGGACGGCGACCGCACCGCCGGCCCGGAGGCGGCGGGAGCATCAAGTGCTGCGCCGGCCGCCGACCCCTCCGCCGGAACGGAGCAGTCCGGCTACTATCTCGAAGCCCCCAACGGCGTCTTCATCCAGGTGCCGTGGGGTTCCTCGTCGCGAGCCCCCGCGGAGGGCGAGGCCTTTGACGGAGAGGTTCTCGCCTCCGCGGGCTTGAAGATCGTCGAGGCGCCCGGCGGGAGCGAAGGGCCCGAGGAGGAGAAGCTTCTCCACCAGCTTCTGGCCCTTTACCGGGCCAGGCAGGCGAAGCTTGCTTCCCGGGAAGCCCTTGCCGCCAAGGCCGCCGCGGAGATGGAGAAGCGCGCTGCGGAGCTCAGCGCTGCCAACCAAGCCGCTCTCCGCGAGGTGGCGGAGGAGCGCGAGCGACTCGCCGGCGAATATCAGGAGTGGGTGCTGGAGAAAGCTGAGGCCGAAGAGCAGCAGCGGCTCGCCGGGGTGGAGCTGTCCCGGCGAGAAGGAGAACTCGCACAGCGGAAGGTCAACCTCGACTCCCATGAGGAGGACCTTGCCGCTCGGGAGGAGGCCCTTGGCGGGGAACTGAAGGAGGCGAAAGCCGCCGCGGCTGTCGCGGAGACCGCCAAGAAGGAGCTTGCCGCCAAGGTCGCGCAGCTGGAGAAGTCGCTGAAGGTGAGCGCGGAGAAGGTCGCCGCGCTCATCACGGAGCGCGAGAAGGACGCCCACACCAATTCAGAACTCCAGGTGCGTCTTTCTGAGAGGGGCGACGAGTTGAAGGCCGCCAAGGACTCCATCGAGGACTTGGAGTTGAAGGTCTCTACACTGAAGGATTCGCTCGACGCTGCCCGGGCTCGGGAGACCAAGTTGAAGGAGGAGCTCCGCAAGGAGCAGACCTTGGTGGACAGCGCCAACAAAGCGGCTGAGCTCTTCCGCAAAACCGTTGAGGTATGGACCGAGGACTTAGTATCTTGTGCGTCCAACATCGACCAGGAGCTGCTGGCGTTGAAGCTGGAGCACCTCATCTACTCCCCGGATCCGAACCTCCCTCACAGCGCCAAGCTCAGCCTCTTCTTCAGGGGAATCGCGCCGGCCCTTGCAGATCTGCGGAAGAAGATCCCCGCGCAACTGGCCGAGGAGACGCGCCTGCTCTGCACGGGAACCTTGGAGCGCGTGTTGACGAAGATCGTATACCGCAATCCGGGCATAAACCTCACCAACGTTCTTCGCAACTTGCCGGCTGACGCGGACATGGAGGCTCTGAAGGAGCAGGTCGCCCACATCATTGCCAAGGTGGCTAAGATCTCCAGGATCGAGGGCGACCGCGTAGATTAGGCCTCCATTATCTTTATCTCTTTTCGTTGCTGCATAGGGTGTTATGAACTCGTTAATCATTGCGACAAGTTATCTTTTGTAAGATATTTATCTCATTTTGATCAATCAGTGCAATGTTATCTTCCTTGTCTTAATCCTTGACTTTGTACGTTTTTCCACCCTACGCTCCCGGGGAGCTTGCCGGCAAGGGGCCTTTGCCGCGAGCGCTGAGTGCTGGACTCTGAGCAGCCTGCTGGCCAAGGTCTCACCGGCAAGCAACCTTGCCGCGGCTAGTCGCAACGCACTTAGCTTGCTGAGCGAACTCGAAAACGAAGCAAGGGCGCGACACTTGTCGCAGCTCACTTAAATCGTTGAGCGTACTCGGAAACAAGATAAGGGTGCGGCAAGCTACGGGTAGGTTCCTCCGCGCACAGGTTTTCCATACAAAGTGTGATTGTTCAAGGAAGACAACTAAAATTTAAAAATTTGAACTGGTCAAATTCCAACAACTTAGCTTTCATATGTTGCTTGCTTCCCGGTAAGGCTCCTCTTTCTTGAACAGCACTTGGTTCCTCCTCTACCTCCTTCCCCCCCGGCAAACTTGTGCGCGAGGAACGTTCCTTCTGTTTAAGAGGAAAGAAAAAGAAGAGGGAAACAAGTACATGGCCTTTCGGCGTGCTGACGCTTACCGGATACTTGAGTGTTGCACCAAATGCCAAACAAAACATGCAAATAGCAAAGAAAAGCATGCAAAAGGCATTCAGCGCAAAACACAAAAACTTTACTGATGCACGGGGTCTGCGCCCGGCTTTGTACAAAGGGTTACATGCAACAGCGGCAAAGCTTGTACAAAAGGTGGTTGCCGGAACGGATCACGGCAACCGCGCCTTACGGGTGAAACTTGCGAAGATGCTCTATGTTCCAGGAGTTGCTCACCGGTAAGCCTTCTTCGGTCTCGAGGCGGACAGCGCCGGGCCTCGTAACTTGTCTCACCCGATAAGGGCCTTCCCACTTCGGCGTCAACTTGTTGGAATTCTTGGCGGACTGAACACGCCGAAGAACAAGGTTGCCTTCCTCGAGACTCCTGGCCTTGACCTTGCGGCTATGGTAGCGGCGCAAGGCTTGCTGGTATCGAGCAGCTCGTACAGCAGCCTGGAGACGTCCCTCCTCGAGGAGCAATGCATCATCTTGCCGCAGTTGCTCTTGCTCGAGCTCGTCATAAGCGAGCACTCGAGGAGATCCGTATACGAGTTCCGTGGGGAGAACTGCCTCTGCTCCATAGACTAGAGCAAAGGGTGTCTGTCCGGTGGCTCGACTTGGTGTCGTTCTGATTGACCAAAGAGCCGCCGGTAGCTCCTCTATCCAATTTCTTCCGCACTTGCGCAGCCTGTCAAAGGTTCTTGTCTTGAGTCCGCGCAGCACTTCAGCATTGGCCCTCTCCGCTTGACCGTTGCTCCTCGGGTGAGCAACAGAAGCGAAACAGACCTTGGCGCCAAGGTCTTGGACGTACTGCATGAAGGTGCGACTAGTAAACTGTGTACCGTTGTCGGTGATGATCCTGTTAGGGATTCCGAAACGGCAAACAATCGACCTGAAGAACCTGACTGCTGACTGTGCTGTCACCTTTCTCACTGGCTCCACTTCTGGCCACTTTGTGAACTTGTCGATTGCAACGTACAAGTACTCAAAGCCCCCGACGGCTCGGGGGAAGGGGCCGAGGATATCGAGCCCCCAGACCGAGAAGGGCCAGGACAAAGGGATTGTTTGGAGAGCTTGAGCTGGCTGATGAATCTGCTTCGCATGGAACTGTCACGCTTCACACTTGGTTACTAGTGCAGTTGCATCTTGGAGGGCTTCTCGCCAAAAGAACCCTTGCCGGAAAGCTTTCCCGGCAAGCGCCCTTGCGCCAATGTGGTGGCCGCATATGCCTCCGTGTATTTCCGCCAACAGCTTCTGTCCATCTTCCCTGGAGATGCACTTCAATCTGACACCATTGAGCCTTCTTCTGTACAGCTCGTTATCCACGAACTGGTACATACTTGACTGCCTGGTTATCTTCTCTATTTCTTCTGGGTCGTCGGGAAGTTCTCCAGTTTGAAGAAAACGGACGATCTGCTGCGCCCATGCCGGAGCCTGAGGCTCGACGGCAAGGACTAAAGGCTCGAGGGCCGCTGCGGGAACCTCAGCTTCTACGGCAAGGACCTCTGGTTCTGCCGGAGCTGATGGTCCCCCGGCAAGCTCGCCGGGGCGAGGCTTGTCGGGAACACTTGCTTCAACTGTACAGACCCGAGGATCTGCAGGAGCCAACCGTTCCTCAGCGTTCTGGTTGTTGATCTTGGGGATCTTGGCGGCGGTTTCTGGAAGATCCACCGGCAAGTAGTCGCCGGAGACCAACTTTCTCTTCTTGGACTGCCCAATTGATGGTGTAACGGATGGTTGAGTCAGCTTGAGCAAGAAGGTCCCTGGTTCCACAGGTAATTTCATCGAAGCACACTTTGAAAGGCCATCTGCAATTTCATTCTGAGCTCTCGGGACGTGCTCCATTTGCAGACCTTCAAAGTGCTCCTCAAGCTTCCTCACTTCATCGACATAAGCTTCCATCAAAGGGCTCTGATAGCTCTTGTTAACTTGCCGGACCACCAACTGAGAATCTCCCCGCACAATCAGCTTTCTGATCCCAAGTTCGGCCGCAATCCTGAGGCCGGCAAGCAAGCCTTCATATTCAGCAGTGTTGTTTGTCGCTTGCTCCCTGGGAAAGTGCATCTGGATAACATATTTGAGGTGCTCTCCGGTGGGCGCGATGAGTACCACGCCAGCACCGGCGCCTTGCAGCGAGAAGGCACCGTCAAAGTACATTACCCATTCACTTGTCGCTTCCTGTACGGGTGTACTTGTTTCTTGAACTTCTTCATCAGGTGTTGGGGTCCACTCAGCTATGAATTCTGCCAAAGCTCGGCTCTGTATGGTTGAAGTACTTTCAAACTTGAGCCCAAAGCTCGACAGCTCTAGTGCCCACTCGACGATCCTGCCTGTTGCTTCTGGGTTGTGCAATATTCTCTTCAGCGGAAAGCGAGTGACCACTGTTATCTCATGTGCTTGGAAGTAATGGCGCAGCTTTCTCGAGGCCATGAGGAGGCCGAAAAGCAACTTTTGCACACCAGAGTACCTCGATCTAGCCCCCTGGAGGAGGGAACTTACGAAATACACTGGGCGCTGCACCATCCTCTTTCGCACTTCTTCCTGTTCCTGCGCAGAGCTGTCCTTGTCGGGGCCAGAGCTTGCCGGAGCAGCCCCCTGCTTGTCGCTGGATTCGCTTGCCGGAGGTGCTGACTCCTCGTCGGCCTCCCTCTCCGCTACTAACGCAGCACTAACCACCTGGTTGGTTGCCGCTAGATATAGCAACAACTTTTCCTGTGGTCTAGGTGCGACAAGTATTGGAGTGGAGGACAGGTACCGTTTCAAATCCTGCAGCGCTGCCTCCGCTTCCGGAGTCCACTTCATGGGACCTGCCTTCTTCAAGATTTTGAAGAAAGGTAGGGCGCGTTCTGCAGACTTTGAAATGAACCTACTGAGGGCAGCCACACAACCTGCAAGCCTCCTGACATCCTTGACGCGCTTTGGGGCCTCTATCTGCTCAATGGCTTTAATCTTGTCGGGGTTGGCTTCAATACCCCTCTGTGACACAAAGAATCCGAGAAGCTTGCCGGAGGGAACTCCAAAGACGCACTTCTCGGGGTTCAACTTAAGCTGTATTCTGCGCAGGTTCTGAAATGTCTCTTCCAAATCTTGGATCAGGGTTTCCTTGCTCTTGCTCTTCACCACAATGTCATCCATGTAAGCCTCTACATTTCTGTGGATCTGTGGCTCAAAAGCAGTGTATACTACCCTTGCAAAGGTTGAGCCTGCATTCTTCAATCCAAATGGCATGCGTATGAAGCAATAAGTGCCACATGGAGTGATAAATGCAGTCTTCTCTTCATCCTCTTTGGCCATGAAAATCTGATGATAGCCTGAGTATGCATCAAGAAAACAGAGTAGCTCACATCCGGCAGTGGAGTCAACGATCTGGTCAATGCGCGGCAAAGGGAATGGATCCTTGGGACATGCTTTATTCACATCGGTGAAGTCTATACACAGTCTCCATTTCCCATTGGCCTTGCGCACGACGACTGGGTTTGCCAACCACGTCGGATGGATCACACCTCTAACTAGGCCTGCTGCCTCTAGTTTCTTGATTTCTTCGTTGATGAATTCTTGGCGCTCCATGGCTTGCTTCCTCACTTTCTGCTTGATGGGCCGCGCATGAGGACAAACAGCAAGCTTGTGCTCAATTACCTTCCTGGGAACACCGGGGATGTCAGATGGTTGCCAGGCAAACACATCGACATTCGCCCGCAGGAAGGCAACGAGCGCGCTTTCCTATTTGCTGTCAAGTGTGGCACTGATGGTGAAGGTACCACCAGTGCCGTCCTCCTTGGCGGGCACCTTCTTGGTTGCCGGAGGAGCGGCCATTCCTTTCTTACACTTGCCGGTGGAGCTCGATGGAACGTCCTCGACGGCAGTGCAGCACTCCGAAGAGGTGCGGTTGCCGGAGTGGGCCCCAGAGCACTTGCCGGACTTGGTCTTCGTCTTCTTCCCCCCGGGAGCTTCAGCGGCAAGTGTATCTTTTTCTGCCGCAGCTGCCGCATCCCGGTAGATCTTGTCGGCGCAGACAAGCGCATCCTTCTTGTCGCCGTGGACAGTGATGACGCTTATCGGCCCCGGCATCTTGAGTACGTTGTAGGCATAATGGGAAGCTGCCATGAACTTGGCGAGGGCAGGACGGCCAAGTATTCCATTGTAGGGCAATGGAATATCGGCGACGTCGAAAGTGATGCGCTCAGTTCTGAAGTTGAGCTCCCCGCCAAAGGTCACCGGCAGAGTGATCTTTCCCTTGGGCTTGCTCCTTCCCGGGTTGATTCCTTGGAAAGAACCGGTCTCTTCGAGCTCGCCATCTGAAATTTGGAGTTTCTTGATCACAGCATAGGAGATCAAGTTCAGCCCGGCCCCGCCGTCAACCAACATTTTGGTGACCTTGAGGTTGCGGATGGTGGGTGAGACCAGCATCGGCAAGCACCCGACCGCAGTGGTGCGGTCGGGGTGATCCTCAAGATCAAACAATGATGGGCGTGCTGGACCATTTGAGGAGCCTGCGCGACTCCACGGGCGGATCTGCTGCATTCACCTCACGCACCCACTGCTTGAGTTGGCGGTGGGAGGTGTGCAGAGAGGCGCCACCGTCGACGCACAGGACCTCTGTGGCCTTCTGGAACTCCTGCTCGCTGTTATCCTCGTCCTCCATGTCTTCGTCGTCGTCTTCGTCCTTGTCGCGGCCCCGGGGAGGTCGATCTCCTTGCCGCTGCTTGGCCTTGCCGCGGCGTCCTCCCCGGCCATTGAACGGCCGCTTCTTGCTTGGCTCTTCCCCGCCACCTTGGGCCTTCTCCTTGTCGCGCCTTTCGTACTCAGCCTTCTGCTGCTCGACGAGGTACTCGACGCGCTTGCAGTTGGAGAGGTCGTGGCCCTTGGTGCGGTGGATTTTACAGTATTGCTTGTCGGAGCCGTCCTGCTTGTCGGCTGCCGCTACAGGGGCAGGCTCCTTGCCGGAGCCGCCAGCCTGTGTTTGCTTGGCGGGAGCCTCCTTGCCGGACTTCTCGACGGCAAGCACCTCCTTCTTGCCTTTCCTTCTGTTATTCCGCCGCCGGCTCTTCTTTGCCGGGGCGGCGTCGTCACTGTCGCTTCCTCCTGCGCCAGCATCCTCCCCGGGGAGTCTCCTCCCCTCTTCTGCGCGTGCGCACTTGTCAGCCAGAGCATAGAGCTCGCTGACATCCCGAATCTTGGTCATCGCCATTTCTTCACGCATGCGGCGGTTACGCACGTTTTGGTGGAACGCGCTGATAACCGCGGCAGGGTGGACATCCGGGATGTTGTGTTGCACACGGCTGAAGCGTTGGATGTACTTGCGCAGGGGCTCTCCTTCCTTCTGGGCCAAAATGTGGAGATCGCTCTCCTGGCCGTGGGGTTTGTGGCCGCCGGTGAAGGCGCCAACAAACTGGTGGCAAAGGTCGGCCCAAGAAGAGATGGAACCTTCCGGCAAGTGCATAAGCCACGAACGGACGTTCGGCTTAAGCACGAGCGGGAAGTAGTTTGCCAAGATCTTCTCGTCGCGCCCCCCGGCAGCTTGCACCGCGATGGTGTAGACGCTGAGGAATTCCGAGGGGTGCGTCTTGCCGTCGTACTTCTCCGGTACGTCGGGCTTGAAATTCTTCATGCTGGGCCACTGGACGCGCCGCAGCTCGCGGGTGAACGCAGGGCAGCCTGCCGCGTACGGCAAGTCGCCTGGTTCACCGGGCGCGCGCGCGTCGACAGCGTTCCCAGCCCTATGATCTGATTGTCGCCGAGCTTCTCGGCGGCGCTCGATTGTGGTCCGAGCGTCTTCTTGTCGCCGGTCGTCGAGGACCTGGCGCTGGTCCCGACGGGCCCGCGGATCCGACGACGCCGTGCAGCCGTCGTCGGCGTTGTTCCGGCGGGGCGGCGTCTTCTGCTTCCGCGGCGGGGAGTGCACGCTTGTCGAACCCCCGGCGGTCTTGTCGCCGTCGGCCTTCGTCTTCTCAGCTTGCCGCGGCCGCGAGGCCGCCGGCTGCTGTGGAGAATCGTTGTTGGCGAAGGCGATCAGGCTCTGGATGGTGGCCCTCCAGTCTTCGGCCTTGTCTGCCGCTGGAGGGAAGTCGAGGAGCAGTTGCGCCCTTGCAAGCGCTTCCGCTGGAGTGGAGGGGAACGGGGGCGAACGGTGCGAGGAGCGGGATATGCTCGGACTCCTAACAACGTTAGAAGGAGCATGGTCTCGCGCCGGCGCCTTCGCTTTGCTTGTGCCCGGACGGTGGTCCGGGGCGTCCCGCGAGCCTCCGGTTTGCCCTTGCCCCAGCAAGCGGATACCACCTCCTGTGGTATGGCGCTGCTGGGTTGTCGTGTGCTGAGATGGACGCGGCGCGTCCACGGAGACCGAGGCTCGGTCGTCCGTCCTATCCTTGGATTTGGTGGCGCCGCGAGTGTCCTCGCCGGCGACCACCCTTCCGACGGCGTCTCCCCCGCCCACCGTTGGCTCTGGTGGCGGCGGATGAGACGCGGACGGGCCTCCGACCTCCGAAGCTTTCTTCTTCGGGGCCATAGTGCTGCTGCTGATGAAGTTGTTGACGAAGCTGGAGAGGTTGATGAAGAATGCGCCCGCGTGAACGCCGGATCAGGTTCGCACAACCTCGACGCCCCCTACCTGGCGCGCCAAAGATGTCGGGGGAAACTGTCCGCCACGAACACCTATGGGACCGGAGCCCCTTGTCTGTGCGGTACGAGGGTGGAGGGAGCACGAAGAGCAGATCGTAGCGAGCACGCGGGCAGTTTTACCCAGGTTCGGGCCGCGGTAGACGCGTAAAACCCTACTCCTGCTTGGTTGTGTATTGAGTTAGAGAGCTCGGGAGCTTGAAGAAGCAGCTACACCGAGCGTATGAGCGATTTTTGGTTCCCAACCCCCTCCACGTTGTGCATGGGCCTCCTTTTATAGTGCAAGGGGTCACCGACAGGTGTCAACGTAGGAGAAAGGGGTAAAAACGTAAAAGAGGTGGTAGTTGTAACAGTGCGGGAACAGTGGAGCTACAGTGCGCGAACAGTGGTCGCTACCTACTTTGACAGTGGGGGACAAGGGCATTTAATACCCGTCGCCGTCGACCCCAAAAGCTCCCGCCCTTGCGTCTCCGTCTGCCACGGCGATGGATCCACCACCGTGGAGTGCCACCGTGTCCCCCAGGCTGCACAGCCATCCGCCACGCGTCCCTGGATAGGCCCCAGGGCGACGCGTGGGCCGATGAGCTGGAGCGCGGGCACACAGCGCAACTCTCCCGGCAAGCACCTTGCCGGGGTCTTGATCTTGCCGGGCCCGGGAGCTTGCCGCTCCCCGGGCCCTCGCCGGGGCGCATATAGCGCCGAGGCGTGTCTTCTATGATGGAATCTTCTAGTCTTCCTGGCAAGCTCCTCTTGCCAGGGCCTCGTGCTAGTGAGGTAATCTTGAGCCTGGTACGGCCTTCCCGGCAAGCTCCACTTGCCGGAGTCTCGATCTTCTGTCTTGCATACTTTGTTTTTGAATGGTTTGATATGGAGCAGGAAGGTCTCCGGCGAGCGCGTGGTAAACCCTGCCGCGGGAAGCTGCAACTGCCCGTGCACAAGTTGGGGTACTGAGGTACCCCTACCTCAGTGCACCGACACCCTGCTTAATTCCTGCTCGTCCTTGAGTAGGTAAATGATAAAAACATAATTTTTGATGTGAATGCTAACCAACATAATTCTCAATGTAATTTTCTTTATTGTGGCATGAATGTTCAGATCCGAAAGATTCAAGACAAAAGTCTATATTGACATAAGAATAATAATACTTTAAGCATACTGACAATGCAATCGTGTCTTCTCAAAATAACATGGCCAAAGAAAGTTATCCCTACAAAATCGTATAGTCTAGCTATGCTCTATCTTCATCACACAAAATATTTAAATCATGCACAACACCGGCTTCAGCCAAGCAATTGTTTCACACTACAATTTTTTCAAACCTTTCAACTTTCACGCAATACATGAGCATGAGCCATGGATATAGCACTATGTGGAATAGAGTGGTGGTTGTTGAGAAGACAAAAGAAGAAGATAGTCTCACATCAACTAGGCGTATCAATGGGCTATGGAGATGCCCATCAATAGATATCAGTGTGAGTGAGTAGGGATTGCCATGCAACGGATGCACTAGAGCTATAAGTGTATGAAGCACAAGTGTGGAAAAGGATAATAGCATTGTCCCTTCTCTCTCTTTTTCGGAGGGTTTTTTTTAGCCCCCCTCTTTTTTTGGGGCCATCTTTTTTTTGACCTTTCTTTTTTTTCCTCACACGGGACAATGCTCTAATAATGAAGATCATCACACTTTTATTTACTTACAACTCAAAGATTACAACTCGAAGCTAGAAGAAAATATGACTCTAAGTAAATGCCTCCAGCGGTGTACCGGGATGTGCAATGAATCAAGAGTGACATGTATGAATGAATTGTGAATGGTGGCTTTGCCACAAATACGATGTCAACTACATGATCATGCATGGCAATATGACAATATGAAGTGTGTCATAATAATGGAACGGCGGAAAGTTGCATGGCAATATATCTCGGAATGGCTATGGAAATGCCATGATAGGTAGGTATGGTGGCAGTTTTGAGGAAGGTATATGGTGGGTGTATGGTACCGGCCAAAGTTGCGCGGTACAAGAGAGGCCAACAATGGTGGAAGGGTGAGAGTGCGTATAATCCACGGACGCAACATTAGTCATAAAGAACTCATATACTTATTGCAAAAATCTACGAGTTATCAAAACAAAGTATTCAACGCATGCTCCTAGGGGAAGGGTTGGTAGGAGTTAACCATCGCGTGATCCCGACCTCCAGACAAAGGATGACACTCAATAAATAAATCATGCTCCAACTTCATCATATAACGGTTCACCATACGTGCATGCTACGGGAATCACAAACTTTAACACAAGTGTTTCTCAAATTCACAATTACTCCACTAGCATGACTCTAATATCACCATCCTCATATCTCAAAACAATCATCAAGTATCAAACTTCTCATAATATTCAATGCACTTATATGAAAGTTTTTACTATACTCATCTTGGATGCCTATCATATTTGGACTAGTTTTATAAACAAAGCACATTACCATGCTGTTCTAAGAGACTCTCAAAAATATATAAGTGAAGCATGAGAGATCAATAATTTCTACAAAATAAGACCACCACCGTGCTCTAAAAGACATAAGTGAAGCACTAGAGCGAAACTATCTAGCTCAAAAGATATAAGTGAAGCACATAGAGTATTCTAATAAATTTTAATTCAGTTGTATATCTCTCAAAAGGTGTATCCAGCAAGGATGACAGTGACAAACTAAAAGCAAATACTCAAATCATACATGACGCTCCAAGCAAAACACATATCATGTGGTGAATAAAAATATAGTCTCAAGTAAGGTTACCGATAGATGAAGACGAAAGAGGGGATGCCTTCCCGGGGCATCCCCAAGCTTAGGATTTTGGTTGTCCTTTAATTTTACCTTGGGGTGCCTTGGGCATCCCCAAGCTTAGGCTTTTGCCACTCTTTGCTCCATTGTCCATCAAAGCCATACTCAAAACTTGAAAACTTCACAACACAAAACTTAGCCAAAAATCTCGTAGCTCCGTTAGTATAAGAAAACAAACCACCACTCAAAGGTAATGTAATGAACTCATTCTTTGTTTATATTGGTATTAAACCTAATGTATTTCAATTTCTCTATGATTCATACCCCCCGATACTACTCATAGATTCATTGAAATAAGCAAACAACACACGAAAAACAGAATCTATCCAAAATAGGACAGTCTGTAGTAATCTGTAACTTTCGAATACTTCTGCAACTTTAAAAAAATTGAAATAAATTGGTGGACGTGAGGAATTTGTCTATTAATCATCTGGAAAAAGAATCAACTAAAAAGCATTGTCCAGTAAAAAAAGACAGTTAATCTCGTGAGCGCTAAAGTTTCTATTTTTTACACCATGATCATATAAACTTCACACAAGTCTTCCCAAAGGTTCTACTTGGCACAAACACTAATTAAAACACAAAACCACATCTAAACAGAAGCTAGCTGCAATATTTATTCCTAAACAGAAGCAAAAACAAAAAAAATAAATTTGGGTTGCCTCCCAACAAGCGCTATCGTTTAACGCCCCTAGCTAGGCACGATACAAGAATAGATCTAGGTATTTCCATAATGATAAGGTGGATCACGAAAACTCATCTCATATTCCCTACGTTCAGCAGCAAGTTTTCTTTGTGGCAAGCAAAAGTAATCAAAAGGGCTAAATTTAATAGGACAAAAGTCCCCCATATCAAGCTCGGGAGGTATGGATTCCTCCTTTGACCCTTCATATTGCACGACCAATTCATCGTTATAAGCATTCTTTTGGCAAAAGGTCATGAGCTTTCGCTCAAGGGAAAAGCCTAACCCGTTGTTTTGAATAGCAAAATCATCATTCAATTCAGAAATTCTATCAACCAAGATATTAGTAGGAACCATTTTCCTAAGGTTTTCATTAAAAGCAACATGATCTAAAGATTGAAAACGCATTACGTCCTCTTGATTGAATAAAATTGCTTCTATGGGAGGACGACTAGCGTCCACCCTATAATACATAAAGATTTCTTTGGCCTCTTTCATTATGAATCTGAACTCACGAGCCAAAAAGATAGTAGCTGCGCGCTTAACAGAAGAATGCTCAATATTGGAAAATTCCAGAAAGATTCTCTGAATGCAAGGATGCATATGGATAAATTACCTTTCAATTTCAACTACAAGCATAGATATGGCATCTGCAAGACTACTAGTTCTATGAAGAATAGATCCACCCAAAGTGGGTAAAGCACCGGCACAAGTAAAGAAGTCTTGAAGAACTCCTTTTCCAATAATATTACCACTACCAACCCGGAACTTCTTAGTATGTAATTGGTAGTTTCATCCAGAGGATCAACAAAGGTGAAGTTTCCCTCAACATTACTACCCTTTTCAGTGTCATCTTCCCCGCAATAAAGACGAACACACACGAGGCAGGCGAATGGTAAAACACACGGAAGAAGAAGGGCGAATAAAACAGCAAGGGTGAAGTGGGGGAGAGGAAAACGAGAGGCAAATAATGTAGTGCGAGGGATAAGGGTTTGTGATAGGTACTTGGTATATAACTTTTGCGTAGATCTCCCCGGCAACGGCGCCATAAATTCTTCTTGCTACTTCTCGATCTTGCGTTGTATTCCCTCGAAGAGGAAAGGGTGATGCTGCACAGTAGCGTAAGTATTTCCCTCAGTTTTTGAGAACCAAGGTATCAATCCAGTAGGAGACCACGCACGAGTCCCTCACACCTGCACAAACAAATAAGAACCTCGCAGCCAACGCGATAAGGGGTTGTCAATCCCTTCACGGTCACTTACGAGAGTGAGATCTGATAGATAGGATAAGATAATATTTTTGGTATTTTTGATATAGAAACAGAAAGTAAATAAAGCAAATAAGCAACGGCAACAGAAATTGGCTAGTTGAAGGGAAAGTAATATGATAAAGATAGACCTGGGGGCCATAGGTTTGACTAGTGGCTTCTCTCATGATAGCAGGATTCTACGGTGGGTGAACAAATTACTGTCCATCAATTGATAGAAAAGCGCATAGTTATGAGAATATCTAGGCATGATCATTGTATATAGGCATCACGTCCGTAACAAGTAGACCGAAACGATTCTGCATCTACTACTATTACTCCACACATCGACCGCTATCCAGCATGCATCTAGAGTATTAAGTTCATAAGAACAGAGTAACGCCTTAAGCAAGATGACATGATGTAGAGGGATAAACTCAAGCAATATGATATAAACCCCATCTTTTTATCCTCGATGGCAACAATACTATACGTGCCTTGTTGCCCCTACTGTCAGTGGGAAAGGACACCACAAGATTGTACCCAAAGCCAAACACTTCTCCCATTGCAAGAACTATAGATCTAGTAGGCCAAACCAAACCAATAATTCTAAGAGACTTGCAAGGATATTATAATCATACATAAAAGATTTTAGAAAAGAATCCAATATTGTTCATAGATAATATTGATCATAAACCCACAATTCATCGAATCTCGACAAACACACCGCAAAAAGATTACATCAAATAGATCTCCTAGAAGATCGAGGAGAACTTTGTATTGAGATCCAAAGAGAGAAAAGAAGCCATCTAGCTACTAACTATGGACCCGAAGGTCTGTGGTAAACTACTCACAACTTATCGTAGGGGCTATGGTGTTGATGTAGAAGCCCTCCGTGATCGATGCCCCCTCCGGCGGAGCTCCGGAATAGGCCCCAAGATGGGATCTCACGAGAACAGAAGGTTACGACGGTGGAATTAGGGTTTCTTCGTGCTCCTCGATGTTTTCAGGGTACGTGGATATATATAGGAGGAAAAAGAATGTCGGTGGAGCAACATGGGGCCCACGAGGGTGGGGGCGCGCCTACCCCCCTGGGCGCACCCTGCCCCCTCGTGGCCACCTCGTTTCTTCTCTAACTTGTACTCCAAGTCTCTCATGAAGATATCGTTCCAAAAATAACTCTCTCGAAGGTTTCATTCCGTTTGGACTCCGTTTGATATTCCTTTTCTGCAAAACACTGGAATAGGCAAAAAACAACAATTTGCACTGGGCCTTGGGTTAGTAGGTTAGTCCCAAAAATAATATAAAAGTGTATAATAAAGCCCATTAAACATCCAAAACAGAATATGTAATAGCATGGAACAATCAAAAATTATAGATACGTTGGAGACGTATCAAATTACGACATCTTGCATTGTGCGAAGGCGTGAGGATATTACGGTGGCCCTAGTGGCTTCTTGGGGAGCATTGTACCTCGACACCGCTCCAAACGGAGAGTATCATCCGCAAGGGTGTGAACTTCGAGATACATTGTCGTCTCTGCGTGCCTCGGTTATCTCTTACCCAAGCCCTTTACTTATGAACATTACTTTATGATAGCCTTATTGTTTCTTGTCATATATCTTGCTATCACATAGTTTTTTATCTTGCTTAGCATAAGTTATTGGTGCACATAGGTGAGCCTAGTTGTTGTAGGTTTTGTGCTTGACAAATTAACCGCTAGGTTTATTCCGCATTTGTTCAAGCCTAAACCGTAATTATTTTAAAGCACCTATTCACCCCCTCTAGGCGACATCCACGATCTTTCAATTGGTATCAGAGCCTCATCTCTCTTTATAGGGCTTAATCGCCTATAGAGTAAGGATGTCGACAAGGGGCTTAGGATTCTCTGACACTCTTAGTTTCGATGGCATAAATTTTGATGTTTGGGTAATTTGCATTCTTAATCTCTTTAGTGTCATGGACCCAAATTTAGAGCGAATTGTAGATATGGGTTTTCTCCTCCAAAGGATCCCCAAAGATTATCTTTAGAGGATGAGAAAAACTCTTTTCTCAATGCTCAAGCTTATAATGTGCTTTTTGATGCTTTGAGCAATGTAGTTATTTTGTAACTCATGTCATTCCGGGATGCTCATGAGTTGTGGACAAAGCTTCAAGATAAATATGGCGTGTCCAAGATTTGTGGGGATGATTGTTCTCCCTCCACCTCCAGTCGTATAGTGTTTTCAACTTCTTCTACTTCACCTACATGTGGTTTGCCACAAGCCTCCATGTCCAGCGTTCCTGAAGACGAAGTGCAAAAATCAACCTCAGTAGCACGTCAAGTATTTCCCGATGCCATTCCTTCAGTGTCTGCTCCAGAATCTGAAGCCAAAGCGGCTGAAGATATTTTGGCCGCATCAGGTGGTGAAGAAAAAGAAGAAAACTGTGAAGTCACTCCCCCTTCCCAAGAAACTGTTGTGCAAGAAGACATGCCCGTCATGCAAGAACCCACTCCCCAAGATAGTGTTGTGCATGAGTCTCCTCTCCACGAAGCCACTGTTGGTGAAGCAAATGTGGCTGCCCCTCCAATGACTACTAAAGCCAATGCCACTGTCATGGCTGAAGACAATGTGCAGCACGAAGTCATTGCTATTCCTGAAGTGATTGTTCCTCCCCCTGTGCGTCACACCATGGCCCAAGCCTACAATCGTGATGGAGAGCTCGTCACTGTCAGGTGGCCAACACTTACGCCTCCTGCTCTCGGACCATAATATGAATATCATGTGGAGCGGAGGCCTTAGACGCAGAAGCCAAAGCCCAGATTGCCTAGGCTTCCAAGCACCGCGACGACACAAGGCTCATTCAGTGTGCACAACTTCAGAGAGAACAACACTTTCTTTGACTCTGACAAGAACCCATACAAAAAGCAAAGGATCTCTTCTAATAGGTTCTGGAGCTTTCAGTAACGAAGCTATTACTCTTGCATTCTGTACAATCAAGACCGGATCTTTCCCCACCAACGCCTTGATTGTGATGCCATTGCTGGGTTGCCATGCCTTGAAGAAGCTCTTGACTACTTCAGAGGTGTTGGATTGCTTCCATTTGTCACTGCCAAAGAACATGGGAACGAAGAGCTTCTCGTGCAATTCTATGCTACTCTTCACATCAGAGGCTACAACAGGGATCCGAAGACATGGGTCCTTGAGTGGATGACAGGTGATATTCATCATGAAGCCAAAGCTCAGACTCTTCTTGAGCTTACTCCCCTGCCCATTCCTGGTGAGTTATACGAGCCAGGTTGTTCTCTTTATCAAAAGGAGCTGGAGAGCATCTTCAAAAAGGTTGAGCCCAACATGAGTGAAATGCTCAGTATGATGAAGCCATTGCCCGTGGAAGCTGATTATCCAAAGGAATTCTTCGTCAAGGACCTCGAGTATCTGCCTCGCACCATCTACCATATTCTGAGGTGTACTCTCTGGCCAATTAAGGGACACTCTTCTGAAGCCAAATTGGAAGGCGCCATGAAGACTTTGGTATTTTATATTCTCAATGGCATCAGATTCAATACACGTGACTTCTTCATTCGTCAAATAGCTACGTCTGGTATTGATCTGTTTGGCCTCAAGTTCTATGCTCCATGGATAATGCGGCTAATTAAGCTTCACTCCACTATCAACTATCAAGCCTCTGCACGCAATCAGGTTGTCTTTTTGCTTGAGGTTGATATGTCATATGAAGCCATCTATCCTGAGCCTGCCAAGCAACCACTTCAACTGCTCAATGTTGATCATCAAAGCTTCACGCAGCATGTTGAAGGTATCCATGTGCCAAATGCAAATGTCTCTGCTTATCCTCTGGCTGGAAATCTGTGACTACCGCATCGTGCCAACACTGATGCCACCGGTAGCACAATAGCTCAAAGGCCTAAGAAGCGTCCACGTGTCCTAAATGACCAAGAGATTCTAGTTTCACTTCACCAAAAGCATGATAAGCACCATGATTGGTTGAAGAGGCAGATGCAAAGTCTTCTCACTGACGTGAATCGCATTCGTAACTTGGCTACCAAGAACTCCTTCGTTGCTCATGAATCCGATCGGCGGTCCTGGAAGAGCCTCACATTGCTCTGCTCTGAAGATGATCTTCAAGCATATGGCTTCATCGAGCGCTTCAAGTTTGAAGCGCTTCAATCATTCACCGAGCGCTTCAAGTTTGAAGCGCTTCAAGACTGTGGAGCAACTTCAAGTGTGGAGATTGTGGAGGTTGAAGAGCCTCACATTGCTCTGCTTTGAAGATGATCTTCAAGCAGATGGCTTCACCACCTGGTAACACATAGATACTCTATGTCTTCAAACCTTTTTGGTCCTTACTGACAAAAGGGGGAGAAGCTTATGTGTTGATAGTTTTCAAGCGGGTCCATATATGGGCCGAGTGCCTTATTTTTGCTAAGTATTTACAACTCTCGTTTTGAAACATTTGGCTCTTGAGTTGTAACACTTAAACTTGATGGTCATCTGCTACATTTGCTGTTGTTTCTTCTGCTTGGTTAAGCGGATGAAGTCATTCAATAGACGCCCATTTTTCATTATGCATATCATTATCTTCACTACATCTGTGTATGCATGATGGATTGTCTTCATAAGATTGAGGGAGATCTTCCCGAAGCAAAACCTACCATGTGCCTTTGCATTCAAAAGAAAATTCCCTATATGCACATCTTTAGGGGGGGTCCCTCTCAATCTCATGAAGTCAATGACCGTGTTATCTATAGTTTCACATATTTTACCCCCGTTGAAAACTTGAACCTGTTTGTCATCAATCACCAAAAAAGGGGAGATTGTAAGGGCATCTAGTGCCCCCTAGTTGGTTTTGGAATATTGACGACAAACGTGGTTGAGGGACTAACGTGTTTGTGAGAATTGCAGGATAACACAGGTAATAGTCCCTCACTAATTCGGTTTACCTTCCAGAGATGACCCCTAAAAATGTGTGAAGACATTGAAGACAATGGTGGCTCGTGAAGAAATTCATGTGAAGATAATGACCTATGAAGACATTCAATGAAGACTATGGAATGCAAAGGCACAGTTTCTTTCGTAGTTCTTTTTCTTCTTTCTTGAGTCATAGGAACCACCGCACTGTTAAGTGGGGTCCAAGTGAAACATAGTCAGATACAGATGTGATGCTCAACCAAAGTCCTATGTCTTCGAGCGAAGACAATGAGAGCAAATCTTATCCAGAATCAGATAAGTCAGCTTTGCTTGGACCTCAAGAAAAGTTGTCGCGTGTGTTCAAAATCCAACCGTTGGACACGTATCAGTTCCTTAGTGACTAAGGGTCATTTCGGACATATCATGTTGGGTTGCCTCCTGGCTATAAATATCCCACCCCTACACCATAAATTGCTGGCTGCTCAGAGTTAGTGCACGACTTTTGTCGTTTGAGAGCAACCCACCTCCGAAGCCTTTGAGAGAAAAGATCCTTGCGAGGACAAAGCCCAAAACACCCAGAGCCAAAGAGTGTGTAGGCATCACTGAAGTCTTTCTGTCTGTGTGATCTGAAGACTTATTATACTTGATGACTGTGTATCCTCCAACCGGTTAGGCGTCGCGTTTTGAGTATCCAAGAGTCATTGTGGATCGCCGGTGAACGAAGTCTGTGAAGGTTTGGAAGTCTACCTTGAAGACTTACCAGAGTGATTGGGCGAGGACTGGGTGTCCTTAGCTCAAGGGGAATAAGGTGAAGACACGGTCTTCAGAGTTCAATCTTAGCCTCCCAAACCAGACCAGTTGTCACAGCAACTGGAACTGGTCTACCAAATTCCCCTCGTCTCCTAGCTACTGGTTCTATCTTCCAACTCATTTACATTCCAGTTTGTCTT
Source organism: Secale cereale (assembly GCA_902687465.1). Taxonomy (NCBI): domain Eukaryota; kingdom Viridiplantae; phylum Streptophyta; class Magnoliopsida; order Poales; family Poaceae; genus Secale; species Secale cereale. The sequence goes on along the minus strand of LR738713.1, from coordinate 566,845,428 downwards.
CATAGAGTAATTGCTTGTTTGCCTGATCTGTTTGACTTCACTATGTGAAGACTGTTCCCTGTTTAGCTTCATTCTGTCTTCCATCTTGATCCATGTATCTAGTTATCAATAGTCTTTGTATTTTCACTATGATGCTTACTTGACTATTGTGTGTCTAGAGTCATTTATCTTCCGCTGCTTATCATATATGTTCTTTTCATCTGTTTGTCTTCAAAAGATATCGTGTTTTGAAGACTTCCGTAAAAATCGCCTATTCACCCCCCCTCTAGTCAATAACTTGCACTTTCAGAGCCTCATGTGGATACTAGCACTACTTCAAGTCAAAATGCTATATTGCCATGTGATACGTCTCCAGCGTATCTATAATTTTTGATTGTCCCATGCTATTATTTATGATGTTTTGGATGTTTAATGGGCTTTGTTATACACTTTTATATTATTTTTTGGACTAACTTATTAACCCAAAGGCCCAGTCCAGATTGCTATTTTTTTGGCCTGTTTCAGGGTTTTACAAAAAAGGAATATCAAACGGAGTCCAAACAGAATGAAACTTCGAGAGATATATTTTTGGAGAAAAATACGCACGGGAGACTTGAGAACCACGGAGTAGGGCTGATGTGGCGTCCACAAGGGTGGGGGCGCCCCCCTACTGGGCGCGCCCCCTGCCTCGTGGGCCCCACGTCTGGCCCCTGGTGCCCTCCTTCCTCCTATATATACCTACGTACCCCGAAACCATCAGAACAACAGAGAAAACCCTAGTTCCACCGCCGCAACCTTGTGTTCCCGTGAGATCCCATCTTGGGGCCTTTTCCGGAGCTCGCCGGAGGGGGAATCTACCACGAAGTGCTTCTACATCATCATCATCGCCTCACCATGAGTTGTGAGTAGTTTACCACAAACCTTCGGATCTATAGCTAGTATCTAGATGGCTTCTTCTCTCTCATTGGATCTCAATACCAAGTTATCCTCGGTCTTCGAGGAGATCTATTCGATGTAATCTCTTTTTGCGGTGTGTTTGTCGAGATCTGATGAATTGTGGGTTTATGATCAAGATTATCTATGAGAAATATTTGGTTCTTTTCTGAACTCTTTTATGTATGATTATAATATCCTTGCAAGTCTCTTCGAATTATCGGTTTGGTTTGGCCTACTAGATCTATAGTTCTTGCAATGGGAGAAGTTCTTGGCTTTGGGTTCAATCTTGCGGTGTCCTTTCCCAGTGATAGTAGGGGCAGCAAGGCACGTGTTGTATTGTTGCCATCGAGGATAAAAAGATGGGGTTTATATCATATTGCTTGAGTTTATCCCTCTACATCATGTCATCTTGCTTAAGGCGTTACTCTGTTCTTATGAACTTAATACTCTAGATGCATGCTGGATAGCGGTCGATGTGTGGAGTAATAGTAGTAGATGCAGAATCATTTTGGTCTACTTGTTTCGGAAGTGATGCTTATATATAATGATCATGCCTAGATATTCTCATAATTATTCGCTTTTCTATCAATTGCTCGACAGTAATTCGTTCACCCACCGTAGAATTCTGCTATCATGAGAGAAGCCACTAGAGAAACCTATGGCCCCCGGGTCTATTCTCAACATATCAATCTACAATCTACTCTACTTTTCCGCTTTTACTTTCTCTTCTTATATCCAAAAATACTAAAAATATCAAACTATCATATCTATCAGATCTCACTTTCGTAGGTAACCGTAAAGGGATTGACAACCCCTTATCGCGTTGGCTGCGAAGTTCTTATTTGTTTGTGCAGGTGCGAGGGACTCGCGCATGGTCTCCTACTGGATTGATACCTTGGTTCTAAAAAACTTAGGGAAATACTTAGGCTGCTATGCTGCATCACCCTTTCCTCTTCGAGGGAATACAACGCAATCTCAAGAAGTAGCAAGAAGAATTTCTGGCGCCGTTGCCGGGGAGGCTTACGCAAAAGTCATATACCAAGTACCTATCACAAACCCTTATCCTTCGCATTACATTTATTTGCCTCTCGGTTTCCTCTCCCCCACTTCACCCTTGCCGTTTATTTGCCCTTCTTTTTGCCGCGTGTTTATCATTCGCTTGCTTCTTGTTTGCTTGTGTGTTGGATTGCTTGCTTGTCACTATGGCTCAGAACAATACCAAATTGTGTGACTTCTCCAATACCAACAATAATGATTTTATTAGCACTCTGATTGCTCCTATTACCGGTGCTGAATCTTGTGAGATCAATGCTGGTCTGTTGAATCTTGTTATGAAAGATCAATTTTCCGGCCTTCCGAGTGAAGATGCCGCTACCCATCTAAACAACTTTATTGATTTGTGTGATATGCAAAAGAAAAGGGATACAGATAACGATATTGTTAAATTGAAGTTATTTCCATTTTCACTTAGAGATCGTGCTAAAACTTGTTTTTCCTCTTTGCCTAGAAATAGTATTGATTCGTGGAATAAGTGCAAAGATGCTTTTATCTCTAAGTATTTCCCTCCTGCTAAGATCATCTCTCTTAGAAATGATATTATGAATTTTAAGCAACTAGATCATGAGCATGTTGCACAAGCTTGGGAGAGAATGAAATTAATGATACTTAATTGCCCTACACGTGGTTTGAACTTATGGATGATTATCCAAAACTTTTATGCTGGCTTGAATTTTGCTTCTAGAAATCTTTTAGATTCGGCCGTAGGAGGCACTTTCATGGAAACTACCTTAGGAGAAGCTACCAAACTCCTAGATAATATTATGGTTAATTATTCTCAATGGCACACCGAAAGATCTACTAGTAAAAAAGTGCATGCTATTGAAGAAATTAGTGTTTTGAGTGGAAAGATGGATGAATTTATGAAATTATTTGCTGCTAAGAGTGATTCTTCTGATCCTAATGATTTGCCTCTGTCCACTTTGATTGAAAATAATAATGAATCTTTGGATGTGAATTTTGTTGGTAGGAATAATTTTGGTAACAATGCTTATAGAGGAAACTTTAATCCTAGGCCTTTTCCTAGTAATTCCTCAAATAATTATGGTAATTACTACAACAACTCTTATGGAAAGATGCCTTCTGAATTTGAAACTAGTGTTAAGGAGTTTATGATTTCGCAAAAGAATTTCAATGCTATGCTTGAAGAGAAATTGCTTAAGATTGATGAATTGGCTAGAAGTGTGGATAGAATTACTCTTGATGTTTATTCTTTGAAACTTAGATCTATCCCACCTAAGCATGATATCAATGAGTCTCTCAAAGCCATGAGAATTTCCATTGATGAACGCAAAGAAAGAACCGCTAGGATGCGTACTAAAAGAGTGAATTATATAATAGCTTGGGGATGCCCCGAGAAGGCATCCCATCTTTCGTCTTCATCCATCGGTAACTATACTCGGAGCTATATTTTTATTCACCACATGATATGTGTTTTACTTGGAGCGTGTTGTATAATTTGAGTCTTTGCTTGTTAGCTTGCCACAATTATCCTTGCTGGACACACCTATTTGAGAGAGTTAAATATGTCCTAGGAATTGATAGAACACTCTATGTGCTTCACTTATATCTTTTGAGTTGAATAGTTTTTGCTCTAGTGCTTCACTTATATCTTTTTGAGCACGGTGGTAATTATATTTTGTAGAAATTGTTGAACTCTCATGCTTCACTTATATCATTTTGAGAGTCTATTAAAATAGCATGGTAATGTGCTTAGGCTATAAAACTAGTCTTCACATGATAGACATCCAATACCAATGTAGTAAAAACTTTCACACTTAGTGCATTGAATGTGATGAGAAGTTGGATGCTTGATAATTGTTTTGAGATATGAGGATAGGGATATTAGATTCATGCTAGTGGAGTTATTATGAAATTGAGAAATGCTTGAGTTAAGGTTAGTGATTCACGTAGCATGCACGTATGGTGAACCGAGCATGAGGTATTTGTAAAGTGTCAACCTTTGTGTGGAGGTCGGGGGCGCGCGATGGTTAACTCCTACCAACCTCCCCCCTAGGAGCATGCGTTGATTGTTTTGTTTTGATGACTCGTAGATTTTTGCAATAAGTATGTGAGTTCTTATGACTAATGTTGAGTCCATGGATTAAACGCACTCTCACCATTCCACCATTTCTAGCCTCTATTGTATCGCGCAACTTTCGCCGGTACCATACACCCACTATATATCCTTCCTCAAAACAGCCACCATATATTCCTCAAAACATCCACCATACCTACCTATCATGGCATTTCCATACCCATTCCAAGATATATTGCGATGCAACTTTCCACTGTTCCGTTCATATGACACACATCATATTGTCATATTGCCATGCATGATCATGTAGTTGACATCGTACTTGTGGCAAAGCCACCATGCATAATTTTTCATACATGTCACTCTTGATTCATTGCACATCACGGGACACCGCCGAAGGCATTCATATAGAGTCATACTTTGTTCTAGTGTCGTGTTGTAATGAAAGTGTGATGATCATCATTATTAGAGCGTTGTCCCATGTGAGGAAAGGCTAAATCAATAAAGCCCCTCCAAAAAAGAGAAAAAAAGGCCAAAGAAAAAAAAGAAAGGCCCAAAAAAAGAAAAAAAGGAAAATAAAAAAAATGGAAAAAGAAAAAGGGACAATTGCTACTATCTTTTTCCACACTTGTGCTTCAAAGTAGCACCATGTTCTTCATGATAGAGAGTCTCATGTTTAGTCACTTTCATATACTAGTGGGAATTTTCATTATAGAACTTGGCTTGTATATTCCAACGATGGGCTTCCTCAAATGCCCTAGGTCTTCATGAGCAAGCAAGTTGGATGCACACCCACTAGTTTCTTTTGTTGAGCTTTCATACATTTTTAGCTCTAGTGCATCCGTTGCATGGCAATCCCTACTCACTCACATTGATATCTATTGATGGGCATCTCCATAGCCCATTGATACGCCTAGTTGATGTGAGACTATCTCCCTCCTTTTTGTCATCTCCACAACCACCTCTCTATTCCACCCATAGTGCTATGTCCATGGCTCACGCTCATGTATTGCGTGAAAGTTGAAAGGTTTGAAAGAATAGAGTATGAAAACAAGTGCTTGGCTGAAATCGGGGTTGTGCATGATATGAATATTTTGTGTGATGAAGAGGGAGCATAGCCAGACTATATGATTTTGCAGGGATAACTTTCTTTAGCCATAGTATTTTGAGAAGACATGATTGCTTTGTTAGTATGCTTGAAGTATTATTATTTCTTATGTCAATATAGACTTTTGTCTTGAATCTTTCAGATCTGAACATTCATGCCACAATTAAGAGAATTACATTGAAAAACTATGTTGGTTAGCATTCCACATCAAAAAGTCTGTTTTTATCATTTACCTACTCGAGGACGAGCAGGAATTAAGCTTGGGGATGCTTGATACGTCTCCAACGTATCTATAATTTTTGATTGTTCCATGATATTATTTATGATGCTTTGGATGTTTAATGGGCTTTGTCATACACTTTTATATTATTTCTGGGACTAACCTAATAACCCAAAGGCCTAGTCCAGATTGTTTTTTTTTGCTTGTTTCAGGGTTTTATAGAAAAGGAATATCAAACGGAGTCCAAACAGAATGAAACCTTCAGGAGAGATATTTTTGGAGAAAATCACGCACAGGAGACTTGAGAACCACAGAGTAGGGCACACGTGGTGCCCACAAGGGTGGGGGGCACGCCCCTGCCTCGTGGGCCCCACATTTGGCCCCCGGTACCCTCCTTCCTCCTATATATACCTACGTACCCCGAAACCATCAGAACAACAGAGAAAACCCTAGTTCCACCGCTGTAACCTTCTGTTCCCATGAGATCCTGATGTCTACTACACAACCTTATTCTTGTAGACGTTGTTGGGCCTCCAAGTGAAGAGGTTTGTAGGACAGTAGCAAATTTCCCTCAGGTGGATGACCTAAGTTTTATCAATCCGTGAGAGGCGTAGGATGAAGATGGTCTCTCTCAAACAACCCTGCAACCAAATAACAAAGAGTCTCTTGTGTCCCCAACACACCCAATACAATGGTAAATTGTATAGGTGCACTAGTTCGGCGAAGAGATGGTGATACAAGTGCAATATGGATGGTAGATATAGGTTTTTGTAAACTGAAAATATAAAAATAGCAAGGTAGCAAGTGGTAAAAATGAGCATAAACGGTGTTGCAATGATAGTAGACAAGGCCTAGGGTTCATACTTTCACTAGTGCAAGTTCTCTCAACAAGGATAACATAATTGGATCATATTACTAGCCCTCAACATGCAACAAAGAGTCACTCCAAAGTCACTAATAGCAGAGAACAAACGAAGAGATTATGGTAGGGTACGAAACCACCTCAAAATTATTCTTTCTGATCGATCTATTCAAGAGTCTGTAGTAACGTTCAATCTATCATAGAGTTCGTACTAGAATAACACCTTAAGACACAAATCAATCAAAACCCTAATGTGACCTAGATACTCCATTGTCACCTCAAGTATCCGTGGGCATGATTATACGATATGCATCACACAATCTCAGAAACATCTATTAAACCAACACATAGAATTTCAAAGAGTGCCCCAAAGTTTTTACTGGAGAGTCAAGACAAAAACGTGTGCCAACCCCTATGCATAGATTCCCAAGGTCACGGAACCCGCAAGTTGATCACCAAAACATACACCAAGTGGATCACATGATATCCCATTGTCACCACAGATAAACACGTGCAAGACATAAATCAAGCGTTCTCAAATCCTTAAAGACTCAATCCGATAAGATAACTTCAAATTGAAAAATCAATCTATTACAAGAGAGTAGAGGGGGAGAAACATCATAAGACCCAACTATAATAGCAAAGCTCGCGATACATCAAGATCGTGCCATCTCAAGAACACGAGAGAGAGATCAAACACATAGCTACTGATACATACCCTCAGCCCCGAGGGTGGACTACTCCCTCCTCGTCATGGAGAGCACCGAGATGATGAAGATAGCCACCGGAGAGGGATTCCCCCCCTCCGGCAGGGTGCCAGAACGGGTCTAGACTGGTTTTCGGTGGCTACAGAGGCTTTCGGCGGCGGACCTCCCGATCTAGGTTAATTTCCGATGGTTTCAGTATTTATAGGATTTTTTGGCGTAGGGCACAAGTCAGGGGGCCCTTCGGACCGTCCACGAGATAGGGGGGCGCCGCCACCTACCCAGGGCGCGCCCCCACCCTCGTGGGCAGCCCGTGGCTCTCCTGGCCCAACTCTTTTACTTCGGGGGCTTCTTTTGGTCCAGAAAAATCATCAAAAAATGGCATGTCAATTGGACTCCGTTTGATATTCCTTTTCTGCAAAACTCAAAAACAAGGAAAAAAACAGAAACTGGCACTGGGCTCTAGGTTAATAGGTTAGTCCCAAAAATCATATAAAAGTGTATGACAAAGCCCATTAAACATCCTAGAAGGATAATATAATAACATGGAACAATCAAAAATTATAGATACGTTGGAGACGTATCAAGCATCCCCAAGCTTAATTCCTGCTCGTCCTTGATGGGCCTCGAACCCCTCGTTGGTTACCCCAAGTGGAAGGTGTAAGATGCAGTAAGTAGAAGTGTTTTCCCTTAGCAAAGATGCCAAGGATCGAATCCCCATAGACTCCTAGGTTCAACAAGTAGGTGTCAACTGCTAACAACGCAATTAGCAATCAACGTGGACCTGCACACAGATACAAATAACTTTGCTCCCAACGAGTACAGAGAGGTTGTCAATCCCTCCGGCCTTGTAGTTCACAAAGGGTTAAAAGCAATGATAGTAGTGATAGATAGTGTTTTTGCAATAGTAAATAATAACGAAAAGGTAAATAGCGGGTGTGATCAATGATGGTAATAAGGACCGGAGTCTCATGATGTTCACTAGTGATGTCTCTCTCCCAAAAGACGATAAAACAGCTATGTGAGGTAAACAAATTACAGCTGGGCAATTGACAGGACCACGAACGCAAACCAATGCTGACTACATTGCAAGAAAGGTTGAGGTTCAAAGCATGGGCGGTACGCCAAAGTAAGTAGACCGAAATCCATCAATGCCTACTACTAATCATCCACCTTGAGATATCTATCTAGAACATCTCGCTGGTATTAAGTTGCGAGTCCCACCCATAGTGTAAACTCAATGCAACAGACAACTTCATTAAAAGAACTTTGCGTAAAGTAAACAATCCTTGCACCCGCGAGCACAAGCACCGTTGTTTTCCCCCTTCTGGTAACAACACATCCCCTAGACTCATGTTTCTGTCACTCAAGCTAGTCATCGAGGGGCATGAACCCACAATCGAGCATAACGTTCCCTCTTGGAGTCACTACCTACTACTCGACCAAAGCAATAAATAACAACGGAGAACATGCAAGAATTACTTATGAACATAAATATAAAAGAGGTGAATCAAATATATTACTCAAGATCAATCTGAACATAATCTCATAATCTATCGGATCCCAGCAAACTCAACATAGCAACAGCATAAGGATTACATAGGTGCCTCGATCATGTAGGGCAGCTCACAAGGACTAATTAGTGAAGCACAAGAACGGGAGGAGAACATCACATAGCTACTGGTCATGGACTCATGGTCCAAGGGAGACTACTCACGAGTCATCCGGGAGGCGTCCATGGTGGTGGAGAAGCTCCCGGTGGTGATCCTCCCCTCCGGCAGGGTGCCATGAAGAGTTCTCCTGGTGCTCCCGATCTTGGAAGCGGCGGCGGCGGCGGAACAGAGATGGGATCGCGAAAAGAAGTTCTTCTCTGAGGGTTTCGGAGGTCCCTCTAAATATATGCCAAAGGGGGGCATCGGACGGGCTTCGGGGGGCCCAGGCGCCCCCCCGGCGCGGCCCAGGGGGGGGGGGGGCGCCGCTAGGGCGCCTGGAGCCCTGGTGCCCCCCCCAGGCTGCCCTTCGGACGCAGTGTTGTTTCCGGAACGCTGATTTTTTATATAATTTTTCTGGATTTTTCTGGGCAGTTCTCGAAACGTGAAAACCTGAAATACAAAAACAGCCAAAAACAGAAACTGGCACTGGGGTGCACTGGATTAGTAAGTTAGTCCAAATATGATCAAAAGTGTACGGAAGTGTATGAATATCATAGCCTACTACTAATCATCCACCTTGAGATATCTATCCAGAACATCTCGCTGGTATTAAGTTGCGAGTCCCACCCATAGTGTAAACTCAATGCAACAGACAACTGCATTAAAAGAACTTTGCGTAAAGTAAACAATCCTTGCACCCGCGGGCACAAGCACCGTTGTTTTCCCCCTTGTGGCAACATCACATCCCCTAGACTCATGTTTCTTTCACTCAAACTAGTCATCGAGGGGCATGAACCCACAATCAAGCATAACGTTCCCTCTTGGAGTCACTACCTACTACTTGGCCAAAGCAATAAATAACAACGGAGAACATGCAAGAATTACTTACGAACATAAATATAAAAGAGGTAGATCAAATATATTACTCAAACACAATCTGAACATAATCTCACAATCCATCGGATCCCAGCAAACTCATCATAGCAACAACATAAGGATTACATATGTGCCTCGATCATGTAGGGCAGCTCACAAGGACTAATTAGTGAAGCACAAGAACGGGAGGAGAACATCACATAGCTACTGGTCATGGACCCATGGTCCAAGAGAGACTACTCACGAGTCATCCGGGAGGCGTCCATGGTGGTGGAGAAGCTCCCGGTGGTGATCCTCCCCTCCGGCAGGGTGCCGAGAAGAGTTCTCCTGGTGCTCCCGATCTTGGAAGCGCGACGGCGGCGGAACAGAGATGAGATCGCGAAAAAGGGTTCCCGTCTCGAGGGTTTCGGGACACGATATAAATATATGCCAAAGGGGGGCATCAGACGAGGCTCGGGGGGCCCAGGCGCCCCCCGGCGCGGCCAGGGGGGCGCCACCAGGGCGCCTGGAGCCCTGGTGGCCCCCCTCCGGCTGTACTTCGGGTGCCGGGAAGCTTCTGGAACGCTGATTTTTTATATAATTTTTCCGGGATTTTTCTGGCAGTTCTCGTAATGGGAAAACCTGAAATACAAAAACAGCCGAAAATAGAAACTGGCACTGGGGTGCACTGAGTTAATAGGTTAGTCCAAATATGATCAAAAGTGTATGGAAGTTTATAAATATCATAGCAATATCACCCAAAAGAGGCATGGAGCAAGCATAAATTATAGATACGTTTTGGACGTATCAACATCCCCAAGCTTAATTCCTGCTCGTCCTCGAGTAGGTAAATGATAACAAGAATAATTTCTGTGCTGACATGCTATTAACCATATAGGACTTTTTCATAGTCACATGACAAAAGCTTACTGAGACAATGAATCTGTAGTAATTAAGTTGCCTCATGAGAAAATCACAAAGAACTGAAAGTTTTACAATATGATTCTGAAACATCAAATAGATTTGCAATGACCATGGTATGCAAATATGATAAAGTGATATCTCGCTTGCCCCCTTTAGTGAAGCAAAACATAAATGCAGGGGCACCTCCAAGGTTTAAGTGATGACTAGATACAATGATTTCAAAATAAACAATATCACAATCATGCAAAAGACAATGCTACTTTGGGACAATGCACATTACACTCAGAATGACAATCATGCTCTCAGTAGTTGGTGCTTTTAAAAGAAGGTGGAGACTCTCGAACCGTGGCTTTTGTTGGCAAGGTTGAAAACCCGTAGTCGGAAACAAAGACAAAACATGTACTAGAGCTCTTGTTTTTTAAAAACAGAAGTAATAATTTTTTTTAGATCATGCATGTTTCGTCAACGAATGCTAGCAGACAACTCAATTACTTCTTGAGATGGAAAAGTTTCGAGGAACGGCTCCCGAATGAGGACGATCACATCCTCTTAATCTCCTTTGTTTATCACTGCCAAAGTTTTCTGATTTCTCATGAACAAAGCGTGAAGGAGGGTTTGTTTGTTATATTATCTTTTTGAGCCGGGCGCACTGAATGCCAGTTCCTTCTCGTATTATGGGTTTGCACAATATACATGCAATCCCGGGGTGAAGCTTGTCCAACTTAAAAAGATCATGAATTAACTACTACTTCCTCATGAACTTACAGCAGAGGCACAAAATAGGAACGCTTTTTTTTTTTTGAATAATTTCGAGATGGTACATGCAAGTCTCCGTTAGGAATGGCAGGTAAATACCATGTAGGAAGGTATGGTGGACTCATATGGCATAACTGGTTTAAAAGAATTTGGATGCACAAGCAGTCAGTACGCTTAGTACAGGTGGAGGTTAGCAAAAGACTGGGAGCGACCAACTAAGAGAGCAAATGATGGTCATAATCATGCAGAGCGACAAAGCAACATTGCATCAGGCATGGAAGTTATATCGCTACTCAGAAACAAAAGATCATCAAGGCTTGACAGACTTTCTTTACAGTCTTAAATATGCGTGAACATACGCCAAGTCAATCAAAGTAAATTCTTGAAGGAAGATATTACTAAACCATACCACATCATAAGCAAACAAATCATGTTGGTACTCCAATAACACATTGGGAACCCCCCAGCTATTTGAGACTAACCATAAGAAAACATGAACTACTAAGCGCCATTATGCACGTAGCATCTTTATCATAGACATACCAACCAATGCAACGGAAGCAAACTCTCTTAATAAGATAAGCATGATAACTAAAGAGAGTTCAAGCAACCAACTAAACAAAAGCTCTTTAGAAAGATAAGCATGAAAGTTAAGAGCTAAGCATGATAGTAGCTATTTAAAAGACAAAGAACACACACAACAAAGATAGACATGAAAATTCTATGTTATGTTCTAGGTAGAGGTGGAGCATGTTTCTCTCCCAAATAAAGAAAGCTGAGTTCCGACTCGTTATGAAAAGCTAAAGAAAACTAAAAGGAAAACTAAAAGCGAGACGCTCCAAGCATAGCACATAACACATGAAGTGATTAAAATATAGTGGAACGAAAGACGAACTGATAATGTTGATGGAGAAGGGGATGCACGGGGGCATCCCCATGCTTAGACGCTTGAGTCTCCTTGAATATTTCTTGGGGGTGCATGGGGGCATCCCCAAGCTTGAGCGTTTGACACTCCTGGATCTTTTTATCATCTTCCCTCGCACACTTGAAAACTCCCTTCATACATAACTCATCATAATCTGGTTAGCGAGGTTAGTACCCATAATAAAATAATTGTTCCTTGCTGGAAATAAAGATATTCTTGAAGGTCTACTGTTTCTCAAGATTGCCAAAAGGTTTTTGCAAAGAAAAAGCAAGCTCTAGGTTTGCAAAATGAAGGAAAGGCAAAACAGGACAGAATCTGTGAAAAACAAAACATCAGGTAGTAAATGATTTTTTCGGGGCACTTCTGCAACTCTAATCAAAAAACTCAAAACAGACGCACGAAAGAAAATTATATAGAGCACGCTGTCGAAGAAATTCAGACCAAAAAGATGATCTGGCGATTTTATACGATTTTTTCTATCCAAGGACAGAATCTGTTTCCTGGACAGCACGTCACAACTTTTGAACTTTCTTGCAATCAGAGGCTATACTTGGCACAAAATTGAAAAGCAAAGATACAATGATGATGCTACTGTAGTTAACAACATCAAGACACAACAAAAGCAAAATAAAATTTATTCATGTGGGCTGCCTCCCAAAAGCGCTTTCTTTTATGCCTTTAAGCTAGGCACAATGCAAAGAGATCAAGTTTTATCAAGAGTAAAAGAATAGCTAGCCCGTACAACGGACTCAAAAGGTAACTTAATCTTCTTTCAAGGGAAGTGTTCCATTTCTTTCTTGAGTGGAAACTGGAATTTTATATTCCCCTCTTTCATGTCAATGATAGCACCAACGGTGCGTAGAAAAGGACGTCCCAAAATAATTGGACAAGAAGGTTCACATTCAATGTCCATAATAGTAAAATCAACGGGAACATAATTGTCATTGACAATGATAAGAACATCGTCGATCCTCCCCAAAGGTTTCTTTATGGAAGAATCAACGAGACGAACACCAAAAGAACAAGAATCAAAAGGTTTCAATTTAAGCATATCATATATTCTTTTGGGCATAACAGAGGTACTAGCACCAACATCACATAAAGCATAGCAAAAGAAGTTATTCAACTTAATTTTAATCATAGGATCCCAACCATCTTCTAGCTTTCTAGGTATGGAGGCTTCTACTCTAAGTTTCTCCTCCCTAGCTTTGATAAGAGCATTAGTGATATGCTCTGTGAAGGCAAGGTTAATCGTGCTAGTGCGGGGATCTCTAGACATCTTGTGAAGGAAATCAATAACTTCGGTAAGAGTACAATTATCAAAATCAAGGTCACTACTATCAAGTAAAGTGGTAGTGGTGTCCTTTAGGTTCACTTGTTTGGTAGTTTCTATAGTCATAGCATCACCATTAACAGGTCCATTGGGACCAGGAGTGCATTGGGTGCTAAGAGTTTGGATATCCTCAACAACTTGGATAGTAGCAACAGTGTGGTGGGTAGGAAGGTTCTTAATTCTATCTTCTTCCTCCCTTTCTCTAGCCCATCTCTCTTTAAGTTTAGCCATCATCCTAATGTTTTCATTAATTTGCACTTGAATATCATTCATAGGAGTGACCTTCCTCTCCTCAAGAGGAGAAGTTCTAATTTTAAGAAATTCTACTTCATTGGCTAAATTGTCTACCTTCGAAGAGAGATCATCTAGTTTGTTTAGTTTTTCTTCTACACTCTTATTAAAAGCTTTTTGGGTAGTGATGAAATCTTTAAGCATAATCTCTAGTTCAGTAGTGGAGTTCTTGGTGCTAGGATAAGCATTGTTGTTCCCATAAGAATTAGAGGGGAACGGTCTAGGATTGCTACCAAAATTACTCCTATAAGCATTGTTATTAAAATTGTTTCTAGAGATAAAGTTCACATCTACTTGTTCTTGAGCAATCAAAGAATTTAAAGGAACATCACGAGGATCAACAGAAGATTGCTTCAAAAGTAGAGACATAATCAAGTCAACTTTTTCATTTAGGGAGGAAATCTCCTCGACAGAGTTTACCTTCCTACCTGTTGGAGCGCGTTCGGTGTGCCATTGGGAATAGTTGGTCATCATCTCATCGAGAAGCCTTGTGGCAGCACCAAGTGTAGTTAACATAAAAGTTCCTCCCGCAGCCGAATCTAACAAGTTCCGCGAGGTAAAGTTCAAGCCTGCATAAAAAGTTTGGATAACCATCCAAGTAGTCAAACCATGAGTAGGGCACTTCTTGATAAGAGATTTCATACGTTCCCAAGCTTGGGCAACGTGTTCATTATCCAATTGTTTAAAATTCATTATGTTACTTCTCAATTGGATAATTTTAGCAGGTGGATAGTATTTTCCAATAAAAGCATCTTTGCACTTGTCCCATGAATCTATGCTATTTCTAGGCAAAGACTGAAACCAAATTTTAGCTCCTCCTCTCAAGGAGAAAGGAAAAAGCTTAAGCTTAACAATATTACCATCTATTTCTTGGTACTTTTGCATATCACAAATTTCAACAAAATTGTTCAAGTGTAAAGCAGCATCATCTCCAGCACCGGAGAATTGATCTTTCATGACTAGGTTCAGTAAAGCAGGTTTAATTTCATACGAAGGTGCTGAAGTGGCAGGTGTAGTGATAGGTGTGCAGATAAAGTCATCGTTGTTGTGACTAGTGAAGTCACACAACTTGGTGTTCTCGGTGGAACCCATAGTAGCAAGCAAGCAAGATAACTATTTTTGTGATTTTCGATAAAAGATAATAAAGCAAAAACTGAAAGGTAAACTAACAAGACTAAAAAGCAAAGGTAAAAGATAGCGTGCAACTCCCCTATCCTGAAGAGTGGAGTCCCCGGCAACGGCGCCAGAAAACTTTGCTTGATGGCTTCTCGCCCCTCGTTGGTTACCCCAAGTGGAAGGTTTGAGATGCAGTGTAGCGGAAGTTTTCCCTTGGCAAAGATACCAAGGATCGATTTCCCTGAGACTCCCAGTTTCAACAAGAAGGTGTCAACTGCTAACGGCGCCAGATATTAGCAATCAACGTGGACCTGCACACAGATACAAATAACTTTGCTCCCAACGAGTACAGAGAGGTTGTCAATCCCTCCGGCCTTGTCGTTTACAAAGGATTAAACGCAAGTGATAGTAGTGATAGGTTTTGCTGCAATAGTAAGTAAAAAGCAGAAAGTAAATAGCGGATGTGATCAATGATGGTAATATGGACCGGAGTCCCATGATGTTCACTAGTGATGTCTCTCTCCCAAAAGACTATAAAACAGCTATGTGAGGTAAACAAATTACAGCTGGGCAATTGACAAAATTATGTGCGCAAACCAATGCTAACTATGTTGCAAGAAAGGTAGAGGTTCAAAGCATGGGCGGTACGCCAAGGCAAGTAGACCGAAATCCATCTGCATCTACTACTAATCATCCACCTTGAGATATCTATCCAGAACATCTCGCTGGTATTAAGTTGCGAGTCCCACCCATAGTGTAAACTCAAAGCAACAGACAACTGCATTAAAAGAACTTTGCGTAAAGTAAACAATCCTTGCACCCGCGGGCACAAGCACCGTTGTTTTCCCCCTTGTGGCAACAGCACATCCCCTAGACTCATGTTTCTGTCACTCAAACTAGTCATCGAGGGGCATGAACCCACAATCAAGCATAACGTTCCCTCTTGGAATCACTACCTACTACTTGGCCAAAGCAATAAATAACAATGGAGAACATGCAAGAATTACTTACGAACATAAATATAAAAGAGGTAGATCAAATATATTACTCAAACACAATCTGAACATAATCTCACAATCCATCAGATCCCAGCAAACTCATCATAGCAACAACATAAGGATTACATATGTGCCTCGATCATGTAGGGCAGCTCACGAGGACTAATTAGTGAAGCACAAGAACGGGAGGAGAACATCACATAGCTACTGGTCATGGACCCATGGTCCAAGGGAGACTACTCACAACTCATCCGGGAGGCGTCCATGGTGGTGGAGAAGCTCCCGGTGGTGATCCTCCCCTCCGGTAGGGTGCCGGAAAAAGTTCTCCTGGTGCTCCCGATCTTGGAAGCGCGGCGGCGGCGGAACCGAGATGAGATCGCGAAAAAGGGTTCCCGTCACGAGGGTTTCGGGACACGATATAAATATATGCCAAAGGGGGGCATCAGACGAGGCTCGGGGGGCCCAGGCGCCCCCCCGGCGCGGCCAGGGGGGGCCGCGCCACCAGGGCGCCTGGAGCCCTGGTGGCCCCCCTCCGGCTATACTTCGGGTGCCGGGAAGCTTCTGGAAAGCTGATTTTTTATATAATTTTTCCGGGATTTTTCTGCCAGTTCTCGTAATGGGAAAACCTGAAATACAAAAACAGCCGAAAACAGAAACTGGCACTGGGGTGCACTGAGTTAATAGGTTAGTCCAAATATGATCAAAAGTGTATGGAAGTGTATAAATATCATAGCAATATCACCCAAAAGAGGCATGGAGCAAGCAGAAATTATAGATACATTTTGGACGTATCAGTGACCAGCGCCGCCGCATCCTGGAGGGCAGTGGGCCAGAATAAGCCTTGCCGGAATGCCTTGCCGGCAAGGGCTCTTGACCCTATGTGGGATCCACATATGCCCCCATGTATTTCCGCCGACAGCTCCAGTCCTTCCTCTCGAGGGATGCACTTCAATTTCACACCGTTCGGTCTCCTCCTGTACAGGACGTCATCGACGAACTGATACATGGCGGACCGACAAGCTATTTTCTCCGCTTCTTCCTCCTCCTCGGGAAGTTCCCCGGTCTGAAGGAATCAGACGGTATGCTGCGCCCACGCTGGAGCCTGGGGCTCGACGGCGAGGACTTAAGGCATTTCCTCTGCCAAGGGAGTGGCTATCTCGACGGCAAAAGCTTGACGCTCCGCCGGAGTCAGCCCTTCGGAGGCGGGCTCAGTGTCCCCGGCAACATCCTTGCCGGCGGCTCCGGGGAGCTCGGCGGGAAAGTACTTGCCGGGGCCTGACTTCCTCCTCTTGTTCTGCTCTGTTGATGGATCAACGGATGGCAGAGAAAGCTGGAGCACAAAGGTACCTGGTTCCACAGGCAACTTGAGAGCAGCGCGCTTCGACAGGTAATCAACGATGTCGTTCTCCGCTCGGGGAACGTGCTTCGCCTGTATACCGTCAAAGCGCTCTTCCAGCTTTCTTACTTCATCGACGTAGGCCTTCATCAACGGGCTCTGGTAATCCGTGTTGACTTGCTTGACGACAAGCTGTGAGTCGCCTCTGACAATGAGCTTCTTGATTCCGAGGTCCGCCGCGATCCTAAGACCGGCAAGCAGCCCCTCGTACTCGGCAGTGTTGTTCATTGACACCTCCCTAGGGAAGTGCATCTGGACCACGTACTTGAGGTGCTCTCCGGTGGGCGCGACCAGCAGTACGCCAGCCCCGGCGCCCTGCAAAGAGAAAGCGCCCTCAAAGTACATGACCCAGTTGCAACTTGCCTCTTTGCCGGGGAGAGCAGTTTCTTGGACTTCTTCATCAGGCGTTGCAGTCCATTCTGCGACGAACTCTGCCAGGACTTGGCTCTGAATTGTCGAGGTGCTTCCAAACTTGAGGCCAAAGCTGGACAGCTCCAGTGCCCACTCCACAATCCTTCCCGTTGCATTTGGATTGTGCAATATCCGTTGCAGAGGGAGGCAAGTGACGACAGTGATCTCGTGCGCCTGGAAGTAGTGACGCAGCTTCCTCGAGGCCATAAGAAGGCCGAAGAGCAGTTTCTGCACACCGGAGTACCTTGACCTAGCCCCCTGCAAGAGGGAACTAACGAAGTAGACCGGGTGCTGCATCATCTTCTTCTTCGGCTACACTCCGATCGGCTGTGTCGTCTCTACGCCAGTGGCACCAGGCTTCGTCGCTGCTATCACCTCGTCATCGATTTCTCTCTGCGCCACCAGTGCAGCACTGGCCACCTGGTTCGTTGCTGCTAGGTATAACAGCAACGGTTCCTGTGGTCGAGGCGCAACCAGTATTGGCGTGGAGGAAAGATACTTCTTCAGATCCTGTAACGCTGCTTCTGCTTCGGGCGTCCACTCCATTGGGCCCGCCTTCTTCAAAATCTTGAAAAAGAGGAGGGCGCGCCCAGCAGACTTGGAAATGAATCTGCTCATGGCGGCAACGCAGCCAGCAAGCCGACACACATCCTTGACCCGTTTGGGTGCTTCAATCTTCTCTATAGCTTTGATCTTGTCCGGATTGGCTTCTATCCCACGCTGTGACACGAAGAACCCGAGAAGATTGCCAGACGGAACGCCGAAAACGCACTTCTCAGGGTTCAACTTGAGGTTGATCTTGCGTAGGTTCACAAATGTTTCTTGTAAATCCGGTACAAGGGTTGCCTTGTCCTTGGTTTTTGACCACTATATCATCCATATAAGCCTCCATATTTCTATGGAGCTAGGGCTCAAAACCAATCTGGACCGCCCTCGCAAATGTCGAGCCAGCACTCTTCAACCCGAAAGGCATTCGTACGAAACATTACGTACCACATGGGGTGATGAATGTTGTCTTCTCTTCGTCTTCTCTCGCCATGAAGATCTAGTGGTAGCCGGAGTAGGCATCAAGGAATGATAGCAGGTCACACCCTGCCGTGGAGTCGACAATCTGGTCTATGCGCGGCAACAGGAAGGGGTCCTTGGGACAGGCTTTATTGATATCTGTCTAATCAATACACAGCCTCCACTTCCCATTTGCCTTGCGCACTACCACTGGATTGGCCAACCACGTCGGGTGGAGCACTCCTCTTACCAAACCCGCAGCTTCCAGTTTCCGGATCTCCTCGATGATGAACTCCTGCCGTTCCAAAGCTTGCTTCCTAAACTTCTACTTGACGGGCCGCGCATGAGGGCAGATAGCTAGGTGGTGCTCAATCACCTCCCTGGGAACGCCGGGGATGTCGGATGCTTGCCAGGCAAACACGTCGACATTCGCCCGCGGGAAGGTAACGAGCGCGTCTTCCTATTTGTTGTCAAGGGCGGAGCTTATGGTAAAAGCCCCTTCTGTGCCGTCCTCCTTGACAGAAACCTTCTTGGTTGCTGGCGGCGTAGCCCTTGATCTCTTGTTTCTGCCGGCGGAGCTCTCTGGCACGTCCTTGATGGGACCGCGACACTCCGAAGAGGTGTGCTTGCCGGAGTGGGTGTCAGAGGTCTCGCCGATCTTCTTCTTTTCGGTGGAGCTCCCAGGCACGTCCTCGACGGGAGCACAGCACTCCAAAGAGGTGCGCTTGCCGGAGTGGGTGCCCGAGGTCTCGCCGGTCTTCTTCTTCTTCCCTCCCGGGGCTCCAGTGGCAGGAGCAAGTGCCCCCGTAGCGGCAGTTGCTGTGACTGCTTGCTGGTACAATTGGTCGGCGCAAATCAACGCGTCCTTCTTGTCGAAGGGGATGGTGATGATCGGCACGGGCCCTGGCATCTTCAGGGTGTTGTAGGCATAGTGTGATGCCGCCATGAACTTGGCCAGCGCTGGGCGGCCAAGGATCCCGTTGTAAGGCAGGGGGATCCTGGCGACATCGAACACGATCCTCTCCGTCCTGTAGTTCAGATCACTTCCAAAAGTCACGGGCAGCGTGACTTTCCCCTTCGGTTGGCTCCTTCTTGGGCTGACCCCTTGAAACGCACCCGTCTCCTCGAGGTCTCCGTCAGGAACTTGTAGCTTCTCGATCACGGTGGGCGAGAGTAGGTTTAGGCCGGCCCCGCCATCGACTAGCATCTTCGTCACCTTGAGGTTGCATATTGTTGGCGAAACCAACAACGGCAAGCACCCGATCGCAGTAATGCGATCAGGGTGATCCTCGGCGTCAAAGATGATAGGTGTGCTGGACCATTTCAGAGGCTTTTGGGCACTGGGTGATGGCTCCGCCGGAATAATCTCCCGCGCCCACTATTTAAGCTGGCGGTGAGAAGCATGCAGCGAGGCGCCACCATCGACGCACATGGCGTCCGTGGCCTTCTGAAACTCTTGGCTGCCGGACTCGTCGTCCTCTTCGTGATCGTCGTCTTCAGGTCTTCTATCGCGGCCCCGGGCGGGCCTTTCTTGCTGTTTCTCCTTGCCGCGACGGCCTGGTTGGCCATCACGCTTCTTGCTGGATCCTTAGCGCCGTCTTGGCCCTTCTCCTTGTCCCGCCTCTCGTATTCAGCCCTTTGCTTCTCAGCAAGGAGCTCAACCTGGTGGCAGTCCTGGAGATCATGGCCCTTGGTGCGATGGATCTTGCAGTACCGTTTGCCGGAGTTTCCCGGCTTCTCGGCGGCCGCCAAGGCCCGGCAGGCGACACATCCGGCAATTTCCTTGCCAGGGTCACCCGCCTTGGTTTTCTTGGCGGAGCCGGCGTCATTGGATCCCTCGACGGCAAGCACGGCCTTCCCCTCGCGCTTCCTGTTACGGTTCCGGCCCTTCTTCGCTGGAACAACGGTATCTTCGTCCGAGGAGTCGGTTTCCGCACCGGCGCTCTCGCCGGGGTACTTCCTTCCCTCTTCGGCCCGGGCACATCTGTCGGCAAGAACGAAAAGTTCTGCCACGTCCTTCACCTTGGTCATCGCCAGTTCTTCGCGCATCTTGCGGTTGCGCACGTTCTGGTGGAACGCGCTGATGATGGCGGCAGGGTGAACATCGGGGATATTGTACTGTACCCGGCTGAATCTCTGTATGTATTTACGCAGAGTCTCGCCTTCCTTCTGGGGTATGACATGCAGGCCACTCGCTTGGCCATGGGCTTGATGGCCTCCGGTAAAGGCACCAACAAACTCATGGCACCAGTCAGACCAGGAGGAAATAGAGTCTACTGGCAAGTGCATCAACCACGACATGGCATTAGGTTTAAGAGCTAACGGAAACTAATTCGCAAGCACCTTATCGTCGCGGGCCCCAGCAGCTTGCATTGCGATGGTGTAGATGCTGAGGAACTCCGACGGGTGGGTCTTGCCGTTGTACTTCTCGCCAACGTCAGGTTTGAAGGTGCGGTGAGAGGGCCACTGGAACTGCCGCAGCTCACGGGTGAAAGCCGGACAGCCCACCTCGTAAGGTAGACCTCCAGGGCTTTCCGGTGCTGGGCGGTCCGCAGCAGGCCCTGCTCGCCTGTCTGACTGGTGGCGCGTTTCGCGCCGGCGCTCGATGGTGGTTCGAGCGTCTTCATGGGCTCGCTCCTGAAGAACTTGACGCTGGTCGCTGCGGGTCCGCGGGTCGGACGACGCTATGGAGATGGCGTCGCCCGCGATGTCCCGACGGGTTGACGCACGCGGCACTGGGCGAGGAGGAGGCGAATGCACCATAGCCACGGTGCTGCCAGCTCTCCCGCCCGCGGTGCGTGGGACCCCATCGGAGCGTCGGCCCGGGAGCTCCGCTGGATTTAGGTCGTCCCTATTGGCGACTGCGACAAGGCTTCGGATGGTGGCTCTCCATTCGTCGAGTTTCCCCGTGACGGGAGGAAAGTCGAGGAGCAACTGCGCGCGCACGCCAAAGCTTCGGCTGGCGTCAGCGGTAGCAAAACCTGCACAGATCGCGACGCGCTTCGACCCCTGACCGTGTCAGGGGGAGCTCCATCACGATCCCGCGGTCGCCTATCGTCTCCACCAGTGCTTCGGTGAGCGGGCAGGCCTTCTACGTCTCGGGAGCGGCGCTCGGGGCTCTTCCCATGGCGACGTCCGGGGTCTTCGGGACGACGACGCCGTTCGTCGCGCGCTGCTTGAGAAGAGCGCGCTGTTGGCGCCGGCGTGGGAGTTCCGGAGGGCCTCGCGTCGCCCTCGGGTGGTGCGGCCGCGGCCTTGGAGGGCCCCGCGCCGCCCGCGGAGGGCCGGGTTCCATCTCTGGAACTGGCGGCGTGCGGCCTGTTATCGGGCGCACAGGCATCGCCACCTCCCAAACTCCGGCTGTCGGGATGGCGTTGGTGTTCGCGAGCAGCGCCCCGAGTCCTTTCCGCGACTGGTCCACTGCTCGCCCGCGTCGGGACTGGCTGTCCGGCTTTCGACTGGCCAACCGCCACCGTCGTCTTCTTCTTGGGCGCCATGATGATGCAGAAGCGTCAAACTAACCGCTAAAGTCGATTCTCACAACTGCGCCCCCTACCTGGCGCGCCAAAGATGTCGGTGTATTTGGATCGACACCTATGGGATCACAAGAATCCCTACTACGGTTGCGGGGCGCGGGGTTGAGAGAAGAGCGGATCTAACGATCAGGACATGGTTCCTTTACCCAGGTTCGGGCCGCAAAGATGCGTAAAACCCTACTCCTGCTTTGGTGGATTATATGTTGGTGTTCTTCAGCTAATGAGGAGCTCCAAAAGAGTTGTGAGGGGTTTCGAAAAGCCGAATCCTTCTCCTGGTCGCCTCGGGCCTCCTTTTATAGGGAAAAGGGGTTGCCACAGTGGCACATAGGAGGTGGAAAGGGTACAGTGATGCGATGTTATCCCTCGCATTACAGGACAAGGTGCATTTAATGCGCCCTGCTTAGGTGTCCTTGCTTTATCGGGGATGAGGGGAGACGCTCGTCTTGTCCGTCGCCGCTCCTCCTCGTGTCGACACGCGCCTTGGCCAGCGGTGCCTGAGGTGCCATGTAGGTAGACAGGCAGCTGAGGTGGCGCAACGGCGGGCCTCCATGAAGATATGTGGGTTGCCACGCAGGAGCCTGTCCGGCTGGTTGGGTTGGCAGCTGCGTGGGTTGGTGGAAACCCAGTTGGTGCGGGCCTGATGGTGGTTTCGTGGGTGTCCTCGGCAAGGGCCTTGCCGGGGCCCCGGCAAGGGTCTTGCCGTGGCGCCTGCTGTCATCCCCGGCAAGGTGCTTGCCGGGGGCCTTGTGGACTTCCTTGGTTGGGATCCCGCCAAGGGTCGTCGTCTTCTTACCTTGCATCTGATCTCGAAGGTCTTCACAAAGATTTGCATGCCACCACGGGGATATCTCCCGAATCCTACCCCCATGGGGGTGGTGGACTCAAAGGTGACTCG
>LR738713.1:566761654-566817913 GCA_902687465.1 Secale cereale | reverse complement strand
GAAATTCATTTTCATATATAGATGGGATACTCCACCTAGTCTCAATATGTATGAGGAGTTTGTCCTATGTATTGGTGTTTCTAACTCTTTGGTCCCAATGAGTTTGGGTACCATTTTGTTTGTGTTGTCGTTCTAGGAACAATTGGAGATGCATTGGATGCTCGGCTCACTCAGAAGGAAGGTGTTGTCACTATGTTCTTATTGGAGTCAAGCTAGGATGATCAATGAACTACTGTCTACCTTCTATTGGTATCTACTACATCCTTCCAATGCTATCTCGGTAACAAGTGTCTACTCATGCATACATTTCTTACATATAACCTTGTGTAGGTTGCATCATGGCATGAATTTGTTGATTAGTTCTTGTGATACTTTTTCACCTTCTCAAAGCATCTCAACAAGGATCTCTTGTTGATAGTTGTGATGTCTTTGATGTTCTTTTGGTTGAAGCTCATTTATATACTACAAGATAATATTAAGCCATGCACTATATGCTTTTCAAGCAAAGATCTTATCAGTATAGTTTATGTCTTCCGTTTGAGTATCCTATTCTTTCCTTGAGTAACCATTTCTTGTGTGCATCCTTCTTTGTGGATTGATATCATCATGATTTTCATCTACCTAGAATCTTATACACTTGAGAGAAGTTACATCTTTAGTGGATATCCTTATTCTTTCACGTCCACCTTTCTTTCCTTTGTATTTCCTAGGTGTCTCCGTGAAAGGATTTGTCTTGAGTGCGGATCTTATATCTCTACATCTTGTTGCACTCTTTTGTGGTGAAGATTGTTTTCCTCTTGCTTGTCATGATGAGGCTTTGCCCGGTTCAATTGGTATCCCTTCTCTTAACGAAGCATCCTTTTATATCTTCACCACGGGTTGTCACAAGCATATGTTCTTTATATGCTTATTAGTGAGCTCGTGAACCCATTTGCTTGTTGTGTATGGGAATGATAGGCCTTGCACCGTGTATCTCATTCATTCAAGACGATATTGATGCTTAATGCTCATCCGTACCTTAGTTTTCTCAAGTGCATTGCCTTGACTCACACACATCAGTTTTGGTTGAGCCTATTCCTAAGATGCCTCTTTTACATGTTGCACAACCATGTGTTTGTTGCAAGTGCTAGGCTTAGTTTCCTATATGCTCACTTGCTCTTGTTGTGAGTTGCTATTGATTTTGGGGGAGTGATGATCCTATTTTGTGCCCATTGTATTCAAATACAAATATTATTATTTGTGCACAAATCATGAGGAACTTCTCTAGTTTCTTTAGAATACTCCTTTGCTCATATCATAATATCTTATTCATGTAGCTCGTAGGAGCATTGGTCTAGTTAGTTCAATTGGTATATTTTGATATCTTGGTTCAATTGGTATCTTTTTATTGCGTGATTTCTTGTTTCTATCTTTGTTACGTCTTTGTGGCATATCATCCTTTAGCAATCTTCGGATCCCCAATATAGTTTGTCTTCCTCCAAGTATTTATCTTTAGATATGTGTATTGCATTCCACTCGTTTTGAGAAATGCACAATTTATGGAGGAACACATTTTATATTGATCTTCTTCCTTTTCACCCATTTTGGCAATCGATGCCAATGGGGGAGAAGTTTCAGAGAGTTTTGTGGAAAAGTTTCGAGAGTCATCTCCTCTTTATTTGGTTTTGTTCCTAAGCATTTGCATATGCATGCATTATTGGCTGTTGCATTGCATGGTGATGCATAATTCCTTGTATAAACTCTCTTGAAAGTGATTGTCATCAATTACCAAAATGCGGGAGATTGAAAGAACATGCGGTGCCCCCATGTTTGGTTTTGGTAATTGATGACAAATCTCTATGGACTAATGGTTATATTTGAAGGATTTGTCCATAGGCTTTTCTTGGATTACATGTGTTAGTTTCAAGGAGAGTTTGTGTCGACCAAGGTGCTATTCAAGGAATTATCTAAAGATTGTTCATGTGTGAGGTTGATCAAGACTAAGTCAAAGAGTGAATCAAGGTGATCAACACACAAAGCGTAGAAGATGTACTGAGAGGGATCAAGTGATCCCATGGTATGGTAAGCATTGTCAATTACGCTTTGTGTACCAACCCATGGTCTTTGTGAGAGTTCTATGTGGGGTTAGGTTATCTTCCATGGGCTTGCGTCAAGAGGAAGATCACATACAACCCATGGAGGATGACATCAAATCAAGGTTGTGGTGTGCAAGTTCAAGTGATGCATCACGAAGAGATCAAGTGCTTGAAGCTTGCCGTCCATGGTGGTGACAATGGACTTGAGAAGATGTGACGAAGAGTGGCTCACCCATAGTGGAGTATGCACTACTGGAATCAGGATCTTTGCCGTCAGCTGGCTCTTTGCCATAAGGTTAAATGAAACCGACGACAAAGAATAAGCTGACGGCAAAGATATTGTTTGCCGTCAGCCGGCTCTTTGCCGTCCTCTAGCTGACGGCATAGATGCATTGTCATCTGCTCACTAACAGCAAAGAGGGAGCATGGCCCACTAGTGACAGCCACCTAACGGCCACTTTCTTTGTCGTCCGCTAGCATATGATACGTCTACAACGTATCTATATTTTTTTATTGTTCCATGCTATTATATTATCCATCTAGGATGTTTTATATGCATTTATATGCTATTTTATATGATTTTTGGGACTAACCTATTAACCTAGAGCCTAGTGTCAGTTTCAGTTTTTTCCTTGTTTTTGAGTTTTACAGAAAAGGAATACCAAACGAAGTCCAATTGACGTGCCAATCTTTGATGATTTTTTAAGGACCAAAAGAAGCCCCGGAGTGAAAGAGTTGGGCCAGAAGAGTCCCGGGCTGCCCATGAGGGTGGGGGGAGCGCCCACCCCCCTGGGCGCGCCCCCCTATCTCATGGACATCCCGGCGACCCCCCTGACTTGTGCCCTACGCCAAAAAATCCTATAAATACCCAAACCTCCAGAAAGAAACTTAGATCGGGAGTTCCGCTGCCGCAAGACTTTGTAGCAACCGAAAACCAATC
This sequence comes from Secale cereale, assembly GCA_902687465.1. Classification (NCBI taxonomy): domain Eukaryota; kingdom Viridiplantae; phylum Streptophyta; class Magnoliopsida; order Poales; family Poaceae; genus Secale; species Secale cereale. The sequence continues at coordinate 566,814,898 of LR738713.1, read as the reverse complement.
TAGACCCGTTCCGACACCCTGCCGGAGGGGGAGAATCCCTCTCCGGTGGCCATCTTCATCATCCCGGCGCTCTCCATGACGAGGAGGGAGTAGTTCACCCTCGGGGCTGAGGGTATGTACCAGTAGCTATGTGTTTGATCTCTCTCTCTCTCTCTCTCATGTTCTTGAGATGGCACGATCTTGATGAATCACGAGCTTTGCTATTATAGTTGGATCTTATGATGCTTCTCCCCCTCTATCTTCTTGTAATGGCTTGAGTTTTCCCTTTGGAGTTATCTTATCGGATTGAGTCTTTAAGGATTTGAGAACACTTGATGTATGTCTTGCGTGGGATACCCGTGGTGACAATGGGGTATTCTATTGATTCTGTTGATGTATGTTTTTGTGCTCAACTTGCGGGTTCCGTGACCTTGGGAATCTATGCAAAGGGGTTGGCAAACGTTTTCATCTTCACTCTCCGGTAGAAACTTTGGGGCACTCTTTGAAGTTCTTTGTGTTGGTTTAATAGATGGATCTGAGATTGTGTGATGCATATCGTATAATCATGCCCACGGATACTTGAGGTGACAATGGAGTATCTAGGTGACATTAGGGTTTTGGTTGATGTGTGTCTTAAGGTGTTATTCTAGTACGAACTCTAGGATAGATCGATCAAAAAGAATAACTTTGAGGTGGTTTCGTACCCTACAATAATCTCTTCGTCTATTCTCCGCTATTAGTGACTTTGGAGTGACTCTTCGTTGCATGTTGAGGGATTGTTATATGATCTAATTATGTTATCCTTGTTGAGAGAACTTGCACTAGTGAAAGTATGAACCGTAGGGCTTGTTTCAAAGCATTACAATACCATTTGTGCTCACTTTTATCATTAGTTACCTTGCTGTTTTTATATTTTCATATTACAAAAACCTATATCTACCATCCATATTGCACTTGTATCACCATCTCTTCGCCGAACTAGTGCACCTATACAATTTACCATTGTATTGGGTGTGTTGGGGACACAAGAGACTCTTTGTTATTTGATTGCAGGGTTGCTTGAGAGAGACCATCTTCATCCTACGCCTCCCACGGATTGATAAACCTTAGGTCATCCACTTGAGGGAAATTTGCTACTGTCCTACAAACCTCTGCACTTGGAGGCCCAAAAACGCCTACAAGAAGAAGGTTGTGTAGTAGACATCAAGCAATTTCTGGCGCCATTGCCGGGGAGGTGAGTGCTTGAAGGTATATCTTTAGATCTTTCAATAGAATCTTTTAGTTTCTTGTTTTATCACTAGTTTAGTTTATAAAAGAAAAATACAAAAAATGGAATTGAGGTTGCCTCATATGCGTCATCTTTTTAATATCTTTCGTGAAAGTGATGGAAAGGACAATTGTACCAAAGTGTTAGAAGAAGAATGCATTAGAATGTTTGGCACTAAATCTTTGAATGATGAGCATGATTGCAATGTTGTTAGTATGAACCCTTTGAATATTCATAGTACTAATGATGATTGCACTAGTCATGATGAAAATGTCTCTTATAAGCATGTCAACTTTTGTGGAGTGCATAGAGTTTGCAAGTACACACCAAATAGGAAAGATTGATTTTGCAAGAGGCATAAGTATTTAGAAACTAAATGGTTGCAAGAGAGGCTAGATGTTTGTTCCGAAAATTTAATTTTTCTTAGCCGTACTTGTGAACTTTGCAATGAATGTGGTCATTTAAATCTCCAATGCAAATTGTTTCATGATCGAATCGTGTCCAAAAGTTGTGATGACTTGATTTCCCTTGCACACCATAATGAACTTAGTTTGCTTTTGGGTTATGAAGAAACGTATAACTAAGAATATTCCAGAATTTTCCCTTGAGAGAGTTCTTGATTTTGATCTAGAAGAAATATTTATGTATTGTGCGGTGAATTGCATTGAAAATCCTTATATTGCCAATTACATAAAGACAAGAAAACAAAGAGAAGATGAAGAGAATACTAATGAATGGGAAGAGACTTCCCAATATCCTCCTATTATTTCTTATGATGAATCAGGTAACGAGGAGGAGCCTTCTATTCAACCAATCTCATTAATAAGGAGCTCCAAAAAGAGGATTAAACCCACACATAATGTGAAGAAGAAAAAGAAAAGACGGAGAAGCAAAGGTAAAAAGGTATCCCTCCCAAATGATGTTGCTCCTATTACTAATTGTGATGATGACAATTGCTGCACTATTGGTGCTATCCATACTATTAATGATGAGAGTGATTATGCTTATGACATGCAAAGGCCCAAGCTTGGGGTGCTATGTTTAATGAATATGACATTTTTAGTCTCCCAAGTTTTGATGAGCAAATTTACTATGATGATAGCATGCCTCCTATTTACGATGATTATATTGATGAAAGTGGGTTTGGAAGAGTGTCAAATTTGGGAAGTAATGATCCCACTATTTTGGAGGATGTTGAATCTTATTGTGATAATTATATAAGTGGATTTGGAGAGGTCATGCCTTTATTTAGTAATGATTCCACTATCTTGGAAGAGGTTTCAATTGATTATAATGAGAACAAAGTTGCTACTTATGATGATTATTGTGATGATACTTATGCTATAAAAAGTAGTGATGAGTATATTTAAAAAACTTGTCATGATTATGATTACCCTTTTTCTGAACATTACTCTTTTAATGTGGAAATAATTTATAGTATTCGAGTTTCTTATGATACTCCCACTATTCCGAATGAGAAGAATTTTGCTTATGTGGAGAGTACTAAAATTTTATATGCTTGTGCATCATGAAAATAGTGTTTTATGTGATAGTTATATTGTTGAATTCATTCATGATGCTACAGAAAATTATTATGAGGGAGGAATATATGCTTGTAGGAGTAGCAACAATATCAAGTTTCCTCTCTATGTGCTTAAAATCTTGAAGTTATGCTTGCTTTGCCATCCTATGCTAGTTGATTATCGTTCCCATAAGTTGTTTGCTCACAAAATCCCTATTCATAGGAAGTGGGTTAGACTTAAATGTGCTAGTTATATTCTTCATGATGCTCTCTTTATGTTTCAATTATTATCTTTTATGCGAGTGATACGTCTCCAACGTATCTATAATTTTTTATTGTTCCATGCTATTATTTATGATGTTTTGGATGCTTAATGGGCTTTGTTATACACTTTTATATTATTTTTGGGACTAACCTATTAACTCAAAGGCCCAGCCCAGATTGCTATTTTTTCTGTTTCGGGGTTTTACAGAAAAGGAATATCAAACGGAGTCCAAACGGAATGAAACCTTCGGGGGAGATATTTTTGGAGCAAAATATGCACGGGAGACTTGAGAACCACGTAGTAGGGCATACGTGGCGCCCACGAGGGTGGGGGGCGCCCCCCCTATAGGGCGCGCCCCCTGCAACCTGGACCCCACGTCTGGCCCCCGGTGCCCTCCTTCCTCCTATATATACCTACGTACCCCGAAACCATCAGAACAATAGAGAAAACCTTAGTTCCACCTCGGCAACCTTCTGTTCCCGTGAGATCCCATCTAGGGGCCTGTTCTGGAGCTCCGCCGGAGGGGGGGGGTCTACCACGGAGTGCTTCTACATCATCATCATAGCCTCACCATTAGTTGTGAGTAGTTTCCACAGACCTTTGGGTCCATAGCTAGTATCTAGATGGCTTCTTCTCTCTCTTTGGATCTCAATACCAAGTTCTCCTCGGTCTTCGAGGAGATCTATTCGATGTAATCTCTTTTTGCGGTGTGTTTGTCGAGATCCAATGAATTGTGGGTTTATGATCAATATTATCTTTGAGAAATATTTGGTTCTTCTCTGAACTCTTTATGTATGATTATAATATCCTTGAAAGTCTCTTCGAATTATTGGTTTGGTTTGGCCTACTAGATATATAGTTCTTGCAATGGGAGAAGTGCTTGGCTTTGGGTTCAATCTTGCGGTGTCCTTTCCCAGTGAAAGTAGGGGCAGCAAGGCACGTATTGTATTGTTGCCATCGAGGATAAAAAGATGGGGTTTATATCACTATGTTTGAGTTTATCCCTCTACATCATGTCATCTTGCTTAAGGCATTTCTCTGTTCTTCTGAGCTTAATACACTAGATGCATGCTGGATAGCGGTCGATGTGTGGAGTAATAGTAGTAGATGCAGAATCGTTTCGGTCTACATGTCTCGGACGTGATGCCTATATATAATGATCATGCCTAGATAGTCTCATAATTATTCGCTTTTCCATCAATTGCTCGACAGCAATTTGTTTACCCGCCGTAGAATATCGCTATCATGAGAGAAGCCACTAGAGAACACTATGGCCCCCGGGTCTATTCTCAACATATCAATCTAAAATCTACTTTACTTTTCCGCTTTTACTTTCTGTTCTTATAATAAAAAATACCAAAAATATCAAACTATCATCTCTATCAGATCTCACTTTCGTAAGTGACCGTAAAGGGATTGACAACCCCTTATCGCGTTGGCTGCAAAGTTCTTATTTGTTTGTGCAGGTGCGAGGGACTCGCGCGTGGTCTCCTACTAGATTGATACCTTGGTTCTCAAAAACTGAGGGAAATACTTACGCTACTGCGCTGCATCACCCTTTCCTCTTCGCGGGAATACAACGCAAGCTCGAGAAGTAGCAAGAAGAATTTTTTGGCACCATTGCTGGGGAGGCTTACGCAAAAGTCATATACCAAGTACGTATCACAAACCCTTATCTTTTGCATTACATTTATTTGCCTCTCGTTTTCCTCTCCCCCACTTCACCCTTGCCGTTTTATTTGCCCTTCTTCTGTCGTGTGTTTATCGTTCGCTTGCTTCTTGTTTGCTTGTGTGTGTTGGATTGCTTGCTTGTCACTATGGCTCAGAACAATACCAAATTGTGTGACTTCTCCAATACCAACAATAATGAATTTATCAGCACTCCGATTGCTCCTATTACCGATGCTGAATCTTGTGAGATCAATGCTGCTCTTTGAATCTTGTCATGAAAGATCAATTTTCCGGCCTTCCTAGTGAAGATGTCGCTACCCATCTAAACAACTTTGTTGATTTGTGTGATATGCAAAAGAAAAGGGATACAGATAACAATATTGTTAAATTGAAGGTATTTCCGTTTTCACTTAGAGATCGTGCTAAAACTTGGTTTTCCTCTTTGCCTAGAAATAGTATTGATTCGTGGAATAAGTGCAAAGATGCTTTTATCTCTAAGTATTTTCGTCCTGCTAAGATCATCTCTCTTAGAAATGATATTATGAATTTTAGGCAACTAGATCATGAGCATGTTGCACAAGCTTGGGAGAGAATGAAATTAATGATACGTAACTACCCTACACATGGTTTGAACCTATGGATGATTATTCAAAACTTTTATGCTGGCTTGAATTTTGCTTCTAGAAATCTTTTAGATTGGGCCGCAAGAGGCATTTTCATGGAAACTACCTTAGGAGAAGCTACCAAACTCCTAGATAATATTATGGTTAATTATTCTCAATGGCACACCGAAAGATCTACTAGTACAAAAGTGCATGCTATTGAAGAGATTAGTGTTTTGAGTGGAAAGATGGATGAACTTATGAAATTATTTGCTGCTAAGAGTGCTTCTTCTGATCCTAATGATATGCCTTTGTCCACTTTGATTGAAAATAATAATGAATCTTTGGATGTGAATTTTGTTGGTAGGAATAATTTTGGTAACAATGCTTATAGAGGAAACTTTAATTCTAGGCCTTTTCCTAGTAATTCCTCTAATAATTATGGTAATTCCTACAACAACTCTTATGGAAAGATGCCTTCTGAATTTGAAACTAGTGTTAATGAGTTTATGATTTCGCAAAAGAATTTCAATGCTATGCTTAAAGAAAAATTGCTTTAGATTGATTAATTGGCTAGAAGTATGGATAGAATTACTCTTGATGTTGATTCTTTGAAACTTAGATCTATCCCACCTAAGCATGATAACAATGAGTCTCTCAAAGCCATGAGAATTTCCATTGATGAATGGAAAGAAAGAACCGCTAGGATGCGTGCTAAAAGAGAGAATTAAATACAAGCGTGTTCTTCTAGTTATCATGAAAATAAAGATGAACATCTGAAAGTTATTGATGTGTCTCCTATTAGATCCTTGTTTTCTAGTATAAATCTTGATGAAGATAGGATTGGAGATTATTCTACTTTAAGGTGTCCCAATGATTCGGAGTTTTTAGATGTTGATGCTAAAATTGTTAAAGGTGGGAGTGAAGAGATTAAAACTTTGCATAGTGATGAACCCACTACTTTGGATTTCAAGGGATTCAATTATGATAATTGCTCTTTGATTGATTGTATTTCCTTGTTGCAATCTGTACTAAACTCTCTGCATGCTTATAGTCAAAATAAAGCTTTTACCAAACACATAGTTGATGCTTTGATGCAATCTTATGAAGAAAAACTTGAGTTAGAAGTTTCTATCCCTAGAAAGCTTTATGATGAATGGGAACCTACTATCAAAAATAAAATATAAAGATCATGAATGCTTCGCTTTGTGTGATTTGGGTGCAAGTGTCTCCACTATCCCAAAAACTTTGTGTGATTTGCTAGGATTCCATGAGCTTGATGATTGTTCTTTGAATTTGCATCTTGCGGATTCCACTATTATGAAACCTATGGGAAGGATTAATGATGTTCTTATTGTTGCCAATAGGAATTATGTGCCCGTAGATTTCATTGTTCTTGATATAGATTGTAATCCTTCATGTCCTATTATTCTTGGTAGACCTTTCCTTAGAACGATTGGTGCAATTATTGATATGAAGGAAGCAAATATTAGATTCCAATTTCCGTTAAGGAAAGGCATGGAATACTTTCCTAGAAATAAAATCAAATTACCATATGAATCTATTATGAGAGCCACTTATGGATTGCCTTCCAAGGATGGCAATACATAGATCTATCCATGTATCGTGCCTAGCTAGGGGCGTAAAACGATAGCGCTTGTTGGGAGGCAACCCAATTTTTTTTTCTGCTTCTATTTAGTAATAAATATTACATCTAGCTTCTGTTTACATGTGGTTTTGTGTTTTAATTAGTGTTTGTGCCACGTAGAACCTTTGGGAAGACTTGTGTGAAGTTTATATGATCTTGCTGTGAAAAACAGAATCGTTAGCACTCGCTAGAATGATCACCAGATTCTACTGGAGCGTGCTATTTAGTTGATTATTTTTGCAGATGATTAACAGACAAATTCCTCACGTTTACCAATTTAGTTCAATTTTTTTGGAGTTACAGAAGTATGCGAAAACTACAGATTACTACAGACTGTTCTGTTTTTGACAGATTCTATTTTTCGTGTGTTGTTTGATTATTTCAATGCATCTACGAGTAGTATTGGGAAGTATGAACCATAGAGAAGTTGTAATACAGTAGGTTTAACACCAATATAAACAAAGAATGAAATCATGGCAGTACCTTTGAGTAGTGGTTTGCTTTCTTATACTAACGGAGCTCACGAGATTTCTGTCTAAGTTTTGTGTTGTGAAGTTTTCAAGTTTTGAGTATTGCTTTGATGGACTATGGAACAAAGAATGGCAAGAGCCAAAGCTTGGGGATGCCTGATACGTCCAAAACGTATCTATAATTTCTGCTTGCTCCATGCCTCTTTTGTGTGATATTGTTATGTTATTTATACACTTCCATACACTTTTGATCATATTTGGACTAACCTATTAACTCAGTGCACCCCAGTGCCAGTTTCTGTTTTCTGCTGTTTTTGTATTTCAGGTTTTCCCCTTACGTAAATTGCCAGAAAAATTCCAGGAAAAATATATAAAAAATCAGTGTTCCGGAAGCTTCCATGCGGCCAAAGTAGGGCCGGAGGGGACCCACAGGGGCTCCAGGCGGCCTGCCCACGCGCCCCCCCTGGCCGCGCCGGGGGGCGCTTGGGCACCCCTGACCCCCTCTGATGCCCCCCTTTGGCATATATTTACACTGTGTCGCGGAAACCCTGATTCCAGACCCCTTTTCTCCAGACGCGATTCCGATCTCCGCCGCCATCGCCATCAAGCTTCGGGGGACCAGAATTCCTGTGCCGGCACCCTGCCGGGATGGGGAAGTGCCCCCGGATTCATCTCCATCGACGTTGCTTCCTCCCTCCATGACGCGGGAGTAGTTCCTCCTCAGGGCTGAGGTTCTTACTAGTAGCTATGTGGTCAATTCTCTCTCCCATGATGTGATCTTCGTTGTGATCATAGGCTATGTTAATCTAGGGTGATCCCATGATGTTTCCCCTTCCTCTATGTATTGGATTGATGTACTCACTTGTCTTTATCTAGTATAATCCCCGAGACCAAGGTGACAGCGGTCTATTGGAGATGGATTAGAAAAGTATTTTCATGAGTGATTTCCTCTCTTGTGTGTTGATTGAAGATTGAGAGTCTCTTGGTGCTTGTCTTTGACTATCCTTTAGATATGTTGTGGTGATTGTGGGACTCTCTTTGGATGGCCGCGGTGACATTGGGAAATCCTTAGATTGAGAACTACGAACTTTGAGGTGTGCTTTTGTAGCCCTACATAATTCTCGTCCTCTCTTGACCACGAAGGAATGACCTCCGAGTGCGTCCCCTTTGCATGTTTTATGGGAAATATCATGTGATTTGATTATGTTAATGTTGTTAGGAGTTGCCACTAGTAAAAGTATGAACCCTAGGCCTTATTTCCGCCATTGCAATACCATTCGCTCACGTTTACCACTTGTTTTCTTGCTGCACTTTTTATTACAGATTTATATTACTTTGTTTTGCCATCCATATCACTTGTCATTTAACATCTCTTCGCCGAACTAGTGCACCTATACATCTGACAAGTGTATTAGGTGTGTTGGGGACACAAGAGACTTCTTGTATCTTAGTTGTAGGGTTGCTTGAGAGAGACCATCTTCAACCTCTACTTCCCTGAGTTCGATAAACCTTAGGTCATCCACTTGAGGGAAATTGCTGCTGTCCTACAAACCTCTGCGCTTGGAGGCCCAACATAGTCTACAAGAGTAGAAGCGTGTGTAGACATCAAGCTATTTCTGGTGCCGTTGCCGGGGAGGTGAGCGCTTGAAGGTATATCTTTAGATCTTGCAATTAAATCTTTTTGTTTCTTGTTTTCATTTCACTAGTTATGCTTATGGACAACCTTGTTATTGGATCGTTGCTTGCGGGAAGACGCCCCACACCTGCGGTGGTTGCTCCTCCCCCTACTGAAATTGTGCCCTATAAAATACCAGCTGGTATTATCGATTATGTTTTGGCTAATCGTTATGCAGGAGACAAACATCCCGGTGAACACTTGCTATATCTGTCACAACTATGTTCATTATTTAAGCTTGCAGGTGTATCAAGGGAGTTTGTCATGAGGAAATTGTTTGCCTTGTCACTGAAAGGAAAAGCATTGGAATGGTATAGGCTACTAGATGACTCTCACCTGCTGGATTGGGAAGAGATCCAGTCTCTCTTTGACTCCAAGTTTTATCCTCTTCATGAAGTCCATGTGTCGGGGGAAACTGTCCACCACGAGCACCTATGGGACCGGAGCCCCTTGCTTGTGCGGTAAGAGGGCGGAGGGAGCACAAAGAGCAGATCGTGGAGATCACGCGGGCAGTTTACCCAGGTTCGGGCCGCGGCGGACGCGTAAAACCCTACTCCTGCTTAGTTTGTATTGAGTTGGAGAGCTCGGGAGCTTGAAGAACTAGCTACACCAAGCGTATGAGCGATCTAGGTTCTGAACCCCCTCCACGTTGTGCATGGGCCTCCTTTTATAGTGCAAGGGGTCACCGACAGGTGTCAACGTAGGAGAAAGGGTAAAAATGTAAAAGAGGTGGTAGTTGTAACAGTGCGGGAATAGTGGAGCTACAGTGCGTGAACAGTGGTCACTACCTACTTTGACAGTGGGGGACAAGAGCATTTAATGCCCGTCGCCGTCGACCCCAAAAGCGCCCGCCCTTGCGTCTCCGTTTGCCACGGCGATGGCTTTACCACCGTGGAGCGCCATCGTGTCCCCCAGGCTGCACAGCCATCCGCCACGCGTCCCTGGAGTGGCCCCAGGGCGACGCGTGGTTCGATGAGCTGGAGCGCGGGCACACAGTGCAATCCTCCCCGGCAAGTACCTTGCCGGGGTCTTGACCTTGCCGGGCCCGGGAGCTTGCCGGGCTCTGAAGCTTGTCGCTCCCCGGGCCCTGCCGGGGCGCATATAGCGCCGAGGCATGTCTTCTGTGATGTAATCTTCTAGTCTTCTTGGCAAGCTCCTCTTGCCAGGGCCTTGCGTGAGTGAGGTAACCTTGAGCCTGGAACGGCCTTCCCGGCAAGCTCCACTTGCCGGGGTCTTGATCTTCTGTATTGTATACTTTGTTTTTGAATGGTTTTATATGGAGCAGGAAGGTCTCCGGCGAGCACGTGGTAGGCCCTGCCGCGGGAAGCTGCTACCGTCCGTGCACAAGTTGGGGTACTGAGGTACCCCTACCTTAGTACACCGACACCATGAGAATAGGAATTATGTTTATAATTTCTATCCTCATGAATGTGAGAGCATAGCTCAAGCTTGGGGGAGACTGAAAAAGTTAATGCTAAAATGTCCTAACCATGGGCTCCCCAAAGATATGATTATTACTAATTTCTATGCGAGGCTTTCTCGACAGGATAAAGATTTGCTCGACGCCTCCTCTATGGGTTCTTTCACAAACAAAAAGATTGATGCTAAATGGGAACTCCTTGAAAGAATTCAACGCAACACTGAAGATTGGGAGATCGACAAAGGTAAAGAGTCAGGTATAATTTATGAGTATGATTGCATTAAGTCCTTTGTTGAAACTACAAGTTTTAATAAGTTTAGTGCTAAGTTTGGGCTTGATTCTCAACTCCTTGTTGATTTCCTCAAATCTTTTGCTTCACATCTTAATATGCCTAAGGAGGATTGGATCAAGTATCATAAACCTTTTAAAGAGACTTGCAAAGGAAATGAAATTGTTCATGATGACTGCAACATGCATGATCCAATTCCTAAAAATGAAGTTTTATATAAGCATGTTAATTTTTGTGGAGTGGATAGACCTTGTGAAAGGCCTATGATTGAAGAAGAGAAGTATTGTAAGCAACATAAGCATGAAAGAACAATCACTCGGGTCAGAGATTTAAATGAAATTGCTAGAGAATTGTGTGACCTTTATCCTTTTACTTGTGAACTTTGCCGTATAGAGGGTCACTTTAATTTTCAATGCATGAACTTTCAAAACATAACTGTTAACCGGTTGTGTGATAACATGATCACCTCTGATCTTTATGATGAGCTTATGTTATTTTTGATGTGTGAAGAGTTATCAGAAAAGACTCCTTGGCTGGATGATAATGCCATAGGTATAAAAAACACTTTGCAAAATTGCCATCTCTATTGTGTTGTTAATTGCCATGAAAATGATTACATAAGTAAGATTAGAAAGGAGGGAACTTTACCAAAGTATAAAAATGTCTCTTATATTTCTGCTAATAAAAAGGAGAGTTTCTCCCAAGTTTCCCCTATTGTTTCTAATGATAAACCAGGATATGTGGAGAAGCTTCATCTCCAACCACTCCCTCCTAAGGTGAAGAAGAAGAAAAAGAAGAGGAGGAGGAAGAGGAGCAAGAAGGAAGAAGAATGGGTATCAACCTGGCCTGAGCATATTCCTCCCATCAACTTTTATCCTAACGGTTGTAAGTTTAAAGAAGAAGGTGAAGTTTATTGCCTTAATTATCATCTTGATGATACGTCCGTAGGTACTATTGAAGATGATTTTGATTATGACATGCATGTTACTTATTGTGATTGGGAAAATGATGATAATGCTACTTATGATCTTGAAAATCTTTTTGGTGCCAACTCTGAAAGTGAAGATATGGGAAGCTCTAAGCTTGGGGATGATAGGATTGCAAATCCTTTAACCACTAGTGATGTGATAATTGATAATTCTCTTGCTAGTAAGAATAAAGACAACATGTTTACAAATATAGTTGCTAGCAATGATAATGCTCTTCTCTACCATGATGATGTTATAACTCCAATCTATAGTGATTATAAAGGTACCTATGACATAAGGAGAAATTATCCTTATGAAACTTGTCATAATCATGGAGGGAATTACTCCCTTGTTGAACACCACCCTCCTAATATACAATTAATCTATAGTGTTCAAGTTGTTTATGATAGTCCTACTCCCACTATTACCAATGAGAAAGATTATGCTTATGTGGAGAGTGAGATTACCTTTTTGCATGTGGATCATGGTAACAATGCTTTATGTGATGCTTATATTGTTGAGTTCATCCATGATGCCACTGAAATTTATAATGAGAGAGGGAGACTTGGTTCTAAATATCTTAATAATAAGAAGTTTCCTCTCTTTATGGTGAATATTTTGAAGTTATGCTTGTTTTGCCTTCCTATGCTAGTTGCTTTGTGCTTCAATGAATTATTCTATTGCAATATTCCTATGCATAGGAAGCATGTTAGGCTTAAATGTGTTTGGTATTTGCTTCTTGATTCTCTCTTTTGTTCTTCAACTCTTATTCCTACGAGAGCATCATTAAAGTCTTATGCCTAGCTTAAAGGCATAAAAGAAAGAGCTTTTGGGAGGCAGCCCACAATGAATAAAATTTTATTTTGCTTTTGTTGTGTCTTGATGTTGTTACTACAGTAGCATCATCATTGTATCTTTACTTTTCAACTTTGTGCCAAGTGTAGCCTCTGATTGCAAGAAAGTTCAAAAGTTGTGATGTGCTGTCCAGGAAACAGATTATGTCCTTGGATAGAAAAATTCGTATAAAATCACCAGGTCATCTTTTTGGTCTGAATTTTTTCGACAGCGTGCTCTATATAATTGTCTTTCGTGCGTCTGTTCTGAGTTTTTTTATTAGAGTTGCAGAAGTGCCCTGAAAAAATCATTTACTACCTGCTATTCTGTTTTTCACAGATTCTGTCCTGTTTTGCCTTTCCCTTATTTTGCAAACCCAGAGCTTGCTTTTTCTTTGCAAAAACCTTTTGGCAATCTTGAGAAACAGTAGACCTTCATGAATATCCTTATTTCCAGCAAGGAACAATTATTTTATTAAGGGTACTAACCTCGCTAATCAGATTATGATGAGTTATGTATGAAGGGAGTTTTCAAGTGTGCGAGGGAAGATGATAAAAAGATTCAGGAGTGTCAAACGCTCAAGCTTGGGGATGCCCCCGTGCATCCCCTTCTCCATCAACATTATCAGTTCGTCATTTGTTCCACTATATTTTTATCACTTCATGTGTTATGTGCTATGCTTGGAGCGTCTTGCTTTTAGTTTTCCTTTTTAGTTTTCTTTAGCTTTTCATAACGAGTCGGAACTCGGCTTTCTTTATGTGGGAGAGAAACACACTCCACTTCTACCTAGAACATAACATAGAATTTTCATGTCTATCTATGTTGTGTGTGTTCTTTGTCTTTCAATAGCTACTATCATGCTTAGCTCTTAACTTCCATGCTTATCTTTTTAAAGAGCTTTCGTTTAGTTGGTTGCTTGAACTCTCTTTATTTATCATGATTATCTTATTAAGAGAGTTTGCTTCCGTTGCATTGGTTGGTATGTCTATGATAAAGATGCTACGTGCATAATGGTGCTTAGTAGTTCATGTTTTCTTATGGTTAGTCTCAAATAGCTAGGGGGTTCCCAATGTGTTATTGGAGTACCAACATGATTTGTTTGCCTATGATGTGGTATGTTTTAGTAATATCTTCCTTCAAAGAATTTATTTTGATTGACTTGGTGTATGCTCACGCATATTAAAGACTGTAAAGAAAGTCTGTCAAGCCTTGATGATCTTTTATTTCTGAGTAGCGATATAACTTCCATGCCTGATTCAATGTTGCTTTGTCGCTCTGCATGATTATGACCGTCATTGCTCTCTTAGTTGGTCGCTCCCAGTCTTTTGCTAACCTCCACCTGTACTAAGCGGACTGACTGCTTGTGCATCCAAATTCCTTTATAACAGTTATGCCATATGAGTCCACCATACCTTCCTACATGGTATTTACCTGCCATTCCTAACGGAGACTTGCATGTACCACCTCAAAATTATTCAAAGAAAATGCATTCTTATTTTGTGCCTCTATTGTAAGTTCATGAGGAAGTAGTAGTTAATTCATGATCTTTTTAAGTTGGACAAGCTTCTCCCCGGGATTGCATGTATAATGTGCAAACCCATAATACGAGAAGGAACTGGCATTGAGTGCCCCCGACTCAAAAAGATAATATAACAAACCAACCCTCCTTCACGCTTTGTTCATGAGAAATCAGGAAACTTTGGCAGTGATAAACAAAGGAGATTAAGAGGATGTGATCGTCCTCATTCGGGAGCCGTTCCTCGAAACTTGTCCATCTCAAGAAGTGATTGAGTTGTCTGCTACCATTCGTTGACGAAACATGCATGATCTAAAAAATATATTATTACCTCTGTTTTTAAAACCAAGAGCTCTGGTACATGTTTTGTCTTTGTTTCCGATTACGGGTTTTCAACCTTGCCAACAAAAGCCACGGTTCGAGAGTCTCCACCTTCTTATTAAAGCACCAACTACTGAGAGCATGATTGTCATTCTGAGTGTAATGTGCATTGTCCCAAAGTAGCATTGTCTTTTGCATGATTGTGATATCATTTATTCTGAAATCATTGTATCTAGTCATCACTTAAACCTTGGAGGTGCCCCTGCATTTATGTTTTGCTTCACTAAAGGGGGCAAGCGAGATATCACTTTATCATATTTGCACACCATGCTCATTACAAATCTATTTGATGTTTCAGTATCATATTGTAAAACTTTCAGTTCTTTGTTCTTTTCTCATGAGGCAACTTAATTACTATAGATTCATTGTGTCAGTAAGCTTTTGTCATGTGACTATGAAAAGTCCTTATATGGTTAATAGCATGTCACCATAGAAATTATGCTTGTTATCATTTACCTACTCGAGGATGAGCAGGAATTAAGCTTGGGGATGTTGATACGTCCAAAATGTATCTATAATTTCTGCTTGCTCCATGCCTCTTTTGTGTGATATTGTTATGTTATTTATACACTTCCATACACTTTTGATCATATTTGGACTAACCTATTAACTCAGTGCACCCCAGTGCCAGTTTCTGTTTTCTGCTGTTTTTGTATTTCAGGTTTTCCCCTTACGTAAATTGCCAGAAAAATTCCAGGAAAAATATATAAAAAATCAGCGTTCCGGAAGCTTCCATGCGGCCAAAGTAGGGCCGGAGGGGACCCACAGGGGCTCCAGGCGGCCTGCCCACGCGGCCCCCCTGGCCGCGTCGGGGGGGCGCCTGGGCACCCCTGACCCCCTCTGATGCCCCCCTTTGGCATATATTTACACCGTGTCGCGGAAACCCTGATTCCAGACCCCTTTTCTCCAGACGCGATTCCGATCTCCGCCGCCATCGCCATCAAGCTTCGGGGGACCAGAATTCCTGTGCCGGCACCCTGCCGGGACGGGGAAGTGCCCCCGGATTCATCTCCATCGACGTTGCTTCCTCCCTCCATGACGCGGGAGTAGTTCCTCCTCGGGGCCGAGGTTCTTACCAGTAGCTATGTGGTCAATTCTCTCTCCCATGATGTGATCTTCGTTGTGATCATAGGCTATGTTAATCTAGGGTGATCCCATGATGTTTACCCTTCCTCTATGTATTGGATTGATGTACTCACTTGTCTTTATCTAGTATAATCCTCGAGACCAAGGTGACAGCGGTCTATTGGACATGGATTAGAAAAGTATTTTCATGAGTGATTTCCTCTCTTGTGTGTTGATTGAAGATTGAGAGTCTCTTGGTGCTTGTCTTTGACTATCCTTTAGATATGTTGTGGTGATTGTGGGACTCTCTTTGGATGGCCGCGGTGACATTGGGAAATCCTTAGATTGAGAACTACGAACTTTGAGGTGTGCTTTTGTAGCCCTACATAATTCTCGTCCTCTCTTGACCACGAAGGAATGACCTCCGAGTGCGTCCCCTTTGCATGTTTTATGGGAAATATCATGTGATTCAATTATGTTAATGTTGTTGGGAGTTGCCACTAGTATAAGTATGAACCCTAGGCCTTGTTTCCGCCATTGCAATACCATTCATGCTCACGTTTACCACTTGTTTGCTTGCTGCACTTTTTATTACAGATTTATATTACTTTGTTTTGCCATCCATATCACTTGCCATTTAACATCTCTTCGCCGAACTAGTGCACCTATACATCTGACAAGTGTATTAGGTGTGTTGGGGACACAAGAGACTTCTTGTATCTTAGTTGCAGGGTTGCTTGAGAGAGACCATTTTCAACCTCTACTTCCCTGAGTTCGATAAACCTTAGGTCATCCACTTGAGGGAAATTGCTGCTGTCCTACAAACCTCTGCGCTTGGAGGCCCAACATAGTCTACAAGAGTAGAAGCGTGTGTAGACATCAATGCCCAAGGCACCCCAAGGTAAAATTCAAGGACAACCAAAAGCCTAACCTTGGGGATGCCCCGGGAAGGCATCCCCTCTTTCGTCTTCATCCATCGGTAACTATACTCGGAGCTATATTTTTATTCACCACATGATATGTGTTTTACTTGGAGCGTCTTGTATAATTTGAGTCTTTGCTTGTTAGTTTGCCAAGATTATCCTTGCTGGACACACCTATTTGGGAGAGTTAAATATGGCCTAGGAATTGATAGAACACTCTATGTGCTTCACTTATATCTTTTGAGTTGAATAGTTTTTGCTCTAGTGCTTCACTTATATCTTTTAGAGCACGATGGTGATTTTATTTTGTAGGAATTGTTGATCTCTCATGATTCACTTATATCCTTTTGAGACTCTATTAAAACAGCACGGTAATGTGCTTTGTCTATAAAACTAGCCTTCACATGATAGACATCCAATATCAATGTAGTAGAAACTTTCACACTAAGTGCATTGAATATGATGAGAAGTTGGATGATTGATAATTGTTTTGAGATATGAGAATAATGATATTAGAGTCATGCTAGTGGAGTTATTATGAAATTGAGAAATGCTTGTGTTAAGGTTAGTGATTCCCGTAGCATGCACGTATGGTGAACCGCTATGTGACGAAGTTAGAGCATGAGGTATTTGTAAAGTGTCAACCTTTGTGTGGAGGTCGGGGGCGCGCGATGGTTAACTCCTACCAACCTCCCCCTAGGAGCATGCGTTGATTTATTTGTTTTGATGACTCGTAGATTTTTGCAATAAGTATATGAGTTCTTTATGACTAATGTTGAGTCCATGGATATTACGCACTCTCACCCTTCCACCATTGCTAGCCTCTCTTGTACCGCGCAACTTTCGCCGATACCATACATGCACTATATATCCTTCCTCAAAACAGCCACCATACCTACCTATCATGGCATTTCCATAGCCATTCCAAGATATATTGCCATGCAACTTTCCACCGTTCCGTTTATATGACACGCTTCATATTGTCATATTGCCATGCATGATCATGTAGTTGACATCGTATTTGTGGCAAAGCCACCATGCATAATTTTTCATACATGTCACTCTTTATTCATTGCACATCCTGGTACACCGCCGGAGGCATTCATATAGAGTCATACTTTGTTCTAGTATCGAGTTGTAATATCGAGTTGTAATTCAATGAAAGTGTGATGATCATCGTTATTAGAGCATTGTCCCATGTGAGGAAAGGCTAAATCAATAAAGCCCCTCCAAAAAAAAGAAAGGCCAAAGAAAAAAAGGCCCAAAAAAGAAGAAAAAAAGAAAAAGAAAAGAAAAAAAGAAAAGAAAAACGGACAATTGCTACTATCTTTTTCCACACTTGTGCTTCAAAGTAGCACCATGTTCTTCATGATAGAGAGTCTCATGTTTAGTCACTTTCATTTACTAGTGGGAATTTTCATTATAGAACTTGGCTTGTATATTCCAACGATGGGCTTCCTCAAATGCCCTAGGTCTTCATGAGCAAGCAAGTTGGATGCACACCCACTAGTTTCTTTTGTTGAGCTTTCATACATACTTAGCTCTAGTGCATCCGTTGCATGGCAATCCCTACTCACTCACATTGATATCTATTGATGGGCATCTCCATAGCCCATTGATATGCCTTGTTGATGTGAGACTATCTCCCTCCTTTTTGTCTTCTCCACAACCACCTCTCTATTCCACATAGTGCTATGTCCATGGCTCACGCTCATGTATTGCGTGAAAGTTGAAAGGTTTGAAAGAATAGAGTATGAAAACAAGTGCTTGGCTGAAATCAGGGTTGTGCATGATATGAATATTTTGTGTGATGAAGAGGGAGCATAGCCAGACTATATGATTTTGTAGGGATAACTTTGTTTAGCCATAGTATTTTGAGAAGACATGATTGCTTTGTTAGTATGCTTGAAGTATTATTATTTCTTATGTCAATATAGACGTTAGTCTTGAATCTTTCAGATCTAAACATCCATGCCACAATTAAGAGAATTACATTGAAAAACTATGTTGGTTCGCATTCCACATCGAAAATTCTGTTTTTATCATTTACCTACTCGAGGACGAGCAGGAATTAAGCTTGGGGATGCTTAATACGTCTCCAACGTATCTATAATTTTTTATTGTTCCATGCTATTATTTATGATGTTTTGGATGTTTAATGGGCTTTGTTATACACTTTTATATTATTTTTGGGACTAACCTTTTAACCCGAAGGCCCTATCCAGATTGCTGTTTTTTGCCTGTTTCAGGGTTTTACAGAAAAGGTATATCAAACGGTGTCCAAATGGAATGAAACCTTTGGGAGAGATATTTTTGGAGCAAAATACGCATGGGAGACTGGAGAACCACGGAGTAGGGCATACGTGGCGCCCACAAGGGTGCCCCCCCCTATAGGGCGCGCCCCCTGCCTCGTGGACCCCACGTCTAGCCCCCGGTGCCCTCCTTCCTCCTATATATACCTACGTACCCCGAAACCATCATAACAACAGAGAAACCCCTAGTTCCACCGCCGCAACCTTCTGTTCCCGTGAGATCCCATCTTGGGGCCTGTTACGGAGCTCCGTCGGAGGGGGGATCTACCATGAAGTGCTTCTACATCATCATCATCGCCTCACCATGAGTTGTGAGTAGTTTACCACAGACCTTCGGGTCCATAGCTAGTATCTAGATGGCTTTTCTCTCTCTTTGGATCTCAATACCAAGTTCTCATCGGTCTTCGAGGAGATCTATTCGATGTAATCTCTTTTTGCGGTGTGTTTGTCGAGATCCGATGAATTGTGGGTTTATGATCAATATTATCTTTGAGAAATATTTGGTTCTTCTCTGAACTCTTTATGTATGATTTTAATATCCTTGCAAGTCTCTTAGAATTATTGGTTTGGTTTGGCCTACTAGATCTATAGTTCTTGCAATGGGAGAAGTGCTTGGCTTTGGGTTCAATCTTGCGATGTCCTTTCCCAGTGACAGTAGGGGCAGCAAGGCATGTATTGTATTGTTGCCATCGAGGATAAAAAGATGGGGTTTATATCACTATGTTTGAGTTTATCCCTCTACATCATGTCATCTTGCTTAAGGCGTTACTCTGTTCTTCTGAGCTTAATACACTAGATGTACGCTGGATAGCGATCGATCTGTGGATTAATAGTAGTAGATGCAGAATCGTTTCGGTCTACTTGTCTCGGACGTGATGCCTATATATAATGATCATGCCTAGATAGTCTCATAATTATTCGCTTTTCAATCAATTGCTCGACAGTAATTTGTTTACCCGTCGTAGAATATTGCTATCTTGAGAGAAGCCACTAGAGAACACTATGGCCCCCGGGTCTATTCTCAACATATCAATCTACAATCTACTTCACTTTTCTGCTTTTACTTTTTGTTCTTATCATCAAAAATACCAAAAATATCAAACTATCATCTCTATCAGATCTCACTTTCGTAAATGACCGTAAAGGGATTGACAACCCCCTATCGCGTTGGCTGCGAATTTCTTATTTGTTTGTGCATGTGCGAGGGACTCGTGCGTGGTCTCCTACTGGATTGATACCTTGGTTCTAAAAAACTGAGGGAAATACTTACGCTACTATGCTGCATCACCCTTTCCTCTTCGAGGGAATACAACGCAAGCTCGAGAAATAGCAGCAAGCATCATTGAAATCATCTAGCCTAGCTAAAAGGCATTAAAGAAGAGCGCTTGTTGGGGGACAACCCAATATTTACCCCTACTGTTTTTGTGTGTCCACATGATTAAGCTACTGTATTAATCATGTTTTATAGCTTTTGTTTCAATAAAGTGCCAAGTAGAACCTTTGGCAAGACTTGGGGGAATGTTAATGTGATCTTGCTATAAA
This sequence comes from Secale cereale, assembly GCA_902687465.1. NCBI lineage: Eukaryota > Viridiplantae > Streptophyta > Magnoliopsida > Poales > Poaceae > Secale > Secale cereale. The sequence goes on along the minus strand of LR738713.1, from coordinate 566,794,549 downwards.
AAACAGAAACTTTGCACTCACGAGATTAGCGGCCATTTTAAATTGATTCTTTTTGCAGAAAATTAAAAGACTAATTCCTCACGTCCACCAATTTATTTCAGAATATTTAGAGTTACAGAAGTATTCGAAAGTTACAGATTGCTACATATTGTTCTGTTTTTGACAAATTCTGTTTTTCGTGTGTTGTTTGCTTATTTTGATGAATCTATGAGTAGTATCAGAGGGTATGAACCATAGAGAATTAGGAATACAGTAGATATTACACCAATATGAATTTAGAATGAGTTCATAATAGTACCTAAGTGGTGATTTTATTTTCTCATACTAACGGAGCTTACGAGTTTTTTGTTGAGTTTTGTGTTGTGAAGTTTTCAAGTTTTGGGTAAAGATTTGATGGACTATGGAATAAGGAGTGGCAAGATCCTAAGCTTGGGGATGCCCAAGGCACCCCAAGGTAATATTCAAGGACAACCAAAAGCCTAAGCTTGGGGATGCCCCGGGAAGGCATCCCCTCTTTCGTCTTCGTTCATCGGTAACTTTACTTGAGGCTATATTTTTATTCACCACATGATATGTGTTTTGCTTGGAGCATCAATTTATTTTATTTTGTTTTCCTTGCTATTTGAATAATATCCAAAGATCTGAAATTTCTAAATGTTAGAAAGTCTTCACATAGTTACATAGTTATTCAACTACTCATTGATCTTCACTTATATCTTTTGGAGTAGTTTGTCGTTTGCTCTAGTGCTTCACTTATATCTTTTTAGAGCATGGCGGTGGTTTTATTTTGAAGAAATAGATGAACTTTCATGCTTCACTTATATTATTTTGAGAGTCTTTTAGAACAGCATGGTAATTTGCTTTGGTTGTGAATTTAGTCCTAATATGATAGGCATCCAAGATGGGTATAATAAAAACTTTCATATAAAGTGCATTGAATACTATGAGAAGTTTGATGCTTGATGATTGTTTTGAGATATGAGGATGGTGATATTAGAGTCATGCTAGTAGAGTAGTTGTGAATTTGAGAAATACTTGTGTTAAGGTTTGCAAGTCCCGTAGCATGCACGTATGGTAACCGTTGTGTGGCAAATTTGACGCATGAGGTATTTCTTTGATTGTCATCCTTTGTGTCGAGGTCGGGAACGCGCGATGGTTTACTCCTACCAACTCTTCCCCTAGGAGCATGCGTGTAGTACTTTGTTTTGATGACTTGTAGATTTTTGCAATAAGTATGTAAGTTCTTTATGACTAATGTTGAGTCCATGGATTATACGCACTCTCACCCTTCCGCCATTCCTAGCCTTTCTTGTACCGCGCAACTTTCGCCGGTACCATACACCCACCATATACCTTCCTCAAAACATCCACCATACCTACCTATCATGTCATTTCCATAGCCAATCCGAGATATATTGTCATGCAACTTTCCACCATTCCGTTTATTATGACACGCTTCATCATTGGCATATTGCCTTGCATGATCATGTAGTTGACATCGTATTTGAGGCAAGGCCAACATGCATAATTTTTCATACATGTCACTCTTGATTCATTGCACATCCTGGTACATCGCCGGAGGCATTCATATAGAGTCATACTTTGTTCTAGTATTGAGTTGTAATATCGAGTTGTAAGTAAATAAAAGTGTGATGATCATCATTATTAGAGCATTGTCCCAAAGAAAAGAAAAACAAAGAGAAAGGCCAAATAAAAAAGGGGGAAAGGCCAAAAAAAGAGAGGCCAAATAAAAAAAGGGGCCCAAAAAAGGGGGAAAAAGAGAAAAGAAAAGGGACAATGCTACTATCTTTTTCCACACTTGTGCTTCAAAGTAGCACTGTAATCTTCATGATAGAGAGTCTCTTGTTTAGTCACTTTCATATACTAGTGGGAATTTTCATTATAGAACTTGGCTTGTATATTCCAACGATGGGCTTCCTCAAATGCCCTAGGTCTTCGTGAGCAAGCAAGTTGGATGCACACCCACTTAGTTTCTTTTGTTGAGCTTCCATACATTTATTGCTCTAGTGCATCCGTTGCATGACAATCCCTACTCACTCACATTGATATCTATTGATGGGCATCTCCATAGCCCATCGATACGCCTAGTCGATGTGAGACCATCTTCCTCTTTTTGTCTTCTCCACAACCACCACTCTATTCCACCTATAGTGCTATATCCATGGCTCACGCTCATGTATTGCATGAAAGTTGAAAAAGGTTTGAAAAAATTTAAGTAGGAAACAATTGCTTGGCTGAAACCGGAGTCGTGCATGATTTGAGTATTTTGTGTGACAAAGATGGAGCATAGACAAACTATATGACTTTGTAGGGATGAACTTTCTTTGGCCATGTTATTTTGAGAAGACATAATAGCTTTGTTAGTATGCTTAAAGTATTATTATTCTTATGTCAATATAGACTTTTGTCTTGAATCTTTCGGATCTGAACATTCATGCCACAATAAAGAAAATTACATTGAGAATTATGTTGGGTAGCATTCCACATCAAAAATTCTGTTTTTATCATTTACCAACTCGAGGACGAGCAAGAATTAAGCTTGGGGATGCTTGATATGTTTCCAACGTATCTATAATTTTTTATTGTTCCATGCTATTATATTATCCATCTAGGATGTTTTATATGCATTTATATGCCATTTTATATGATTTTTGGGACTAACCTATTAACCTAGAGCCCAGTGCCAGTTTCTATTTTTTCCTTATTTTTGAGTTTTACAGAAAAGGAATACCAAACGGAGTCCAATTGACGTGCCAATTTTTGATGTTTTTTATGGACCAAAAGAAGCCCCCGGAGTGAAAGAGTTGGGCCAGAAGAGTTCTAGGCTGCCCATGAGGGTGCGGGCGCGCCCCCCTATCTCGTGGACAGCCCGGAGACCCCCCTGACTTGTGCCCTATGCCAAAAAATCCTATAAATACCCAAATCTCCAGAAAGAAACCTTGATCGGGAGTTCCGCCGCCACAAGCCTCTGTAGCCACGAAAAACCAATCTAGACCCGTTCCGGCACCCTGCCAGAGGGGGGGGGATCTCTCTCTGGTGGCCATCTTCATCATCCCGGCGCTCTCCATGACGAGGAGGGAGTAGTTCACCCTCGGGGCTGAGGGTATGTACCAGTAGCTATGTGTTTGATCTCTCTCTCTCAGTCGTGTTCTTGACATGGCACGATCTTGATGTATCACGAGCTTTGCTATTATAGTTGGATCTTATGATGCTTCTTCCCCTCTGTCTTCTTGTAATGGATTGAGTTTTCCCTTTGGAGTTATCTTACCGGATTGAGTCTTTAAGGATTTTAGAACACTTGATGTATGTCCTGCGTGGGATACCCGTGGTGACAATGGGGTATTCTATTGATTCACTTGATGTATGTTTTGGTGATCAACTTGCGGGTTCCGTGACCTTGGGAATCTATGCATAGGGGTTGGCACACGTTTTCGTCTTGACTCTCCGGTAGAAACTTTGGGGCACTCTTTGAAGTTCTTTGTGTTGGTTGAATAGATGAATCTGAGACTGTGTGATGCATATCATATAATCATGCCCACGGATACTTGAGGTGACAATGGAGTATCTAGGTGACATTAGGGTTTTGGTTGATGTGTGTCTTAAGGTGTTATTCTTGTTCGAACTCTAGGATAGATCGATCAGAAAGAATGACTTTGAGGTGGTTTTGTACCCTACAATAATCTCTTCATTTGTTCTCCGCTGTTAGTGACTTCGGAGTGACTCTTTGTTGCATGTTGAGGGATTGGTATATGATCTAATTATGTTATCCTTGTTGAGAGAACTTGCACTAGTGAAAGTATGAACCCTAGGCCTTGTTTCAAAGCATTGCAATACCGTTTATGCTCACTTTTATCATTAGTTACCTTGCTGTTTTTATATTTTCATATTACAAAAACCTATATCTACCATCCATATCGCACTTGTATCACCGTCTCTTCACCGAACTAGTGCACCTATACAATTTACCATTGTATTGGGTGTGTTGGGGACACAAGAGACTCTTTGTTATTTGGTTGCAGGGTGGCTTGAGAGAAACCATCTTCATAATACGCCTCCCACGGATTGATAAACCTTAGGTCATCCACTTGAGCGAAATTTGCTACTATGCTACAAACCTCTGCACTTGGAGGCCCAACAACATCTACAAGAAGAAGGTTGTGTAGTAGACATCAGCAGATGGCAAAAAAAGTGTACAAACTGACGTCAGTTAGCTAGGCTCTTTGTTATCTGCTAGCAGACGGCAAAGAACCATGCCCTAACTAAAAATCAAACACGCCAGTACCCGACCCCTCTCTCTCTGTCCCCTCTCTCCGCCCTGTGCCCGAGCCTCTACCGTCCCACGCCACCCCCGTCGCCGGCCGCCCCGCCCCCGTGCTGCCGCTGCCCCACGCCACCCACATCGTCGTGCCGCCCTGGTGACCCCCTCTCCGCCTTGCTACTTCTTGAGCTTGCGTTGTTTTCCCTCGAATAGGAAAGGGTGATGCAGCACAGTAGCGTAAGTATTTCCCTCAGCTTTTGAGAACCAAGGTATCAATCCAGTAGGAGACCACGCACGAGTCCCTCGTACCTACTCAAACAAATAAGAACCTTGCAACCAACGCGATAAAGGGGTTGTCAATCCCTTCACGGCCACTTGGAAAAGTGAGATCTGGTAGAGATGATAAGATAATATTTTTGGTATTTTTGATATATAGATTGAAAGTAAAGATGTCAAAACAAAAGTAAAGTAAAGATGAATAGTTGATGGAAGATTAATATGATGAAGATAGACCCGGGGGCCATAGGTTTTACTAGTGGCTTCTCTCATGATAGCAGATTTCTACGGTGGGTGAACAAATTACTGTCGAGCAATTAATAGAAAAGCGCATAGTTATGAGAATATGTAGGCATGATCATTGTATATAGGCATCATGTCCGTGACAAGTAGACCAAAACAATTCTGCATTTACTACTATTACTCCACACATCGACCGCTATCCAGCATGTATCTAGAGTATTAAGTTCATAAGAACAGAGTAACGCCTTAAGCAAGATGACATGATGTAGAGGGATAAACTCATGCAATATGATATAAACCCCATCTTTTTGAAGGAAATGTGCCCTAGAGGCAATAATAAAGATGTTTTTTGTATTTCCTTATATCATGATAAATGTCTTTTATTCATGCTAGAATTGTATTAACAGGAAACTTAGTACATGTGGGAATACATAGACAATACAGTATGTCCCTAGTATGCCTCTACTAGACTAGCTCATTGATCAAAGATGGTTATGTTTCCTAGCCATAGACATGAGTTGTCATTTGATCAACGAGATCACATAATTAGGAGAATGATGTGATGGACAAGACCCATCCGTTAGCTTAGCACTATGATCGTTTAGTTTTACTGCTATTGCTTTCTTCATGACTTATACATGTTCCTATGACTATGAGATTATGCAACTCCCGAATACCGGAGGAACACCTTGTGTGCTATCAAATGTCACAATCTAACTAGGTGATTATAAAGATACTCTATAGGTGTCTCTGAAAGTGTTCATGGTGTTGTCTTAGATCAAGAATAGGATTTGTCACTCCGAGTGTCGGAGAGGTATCTCTGGGCCCTCTCGGTAATGCACATCATAATAAGCCTTGCAAGCACATGCCTAATGAGTTAGTCACGAGACGATATATTACGGAACGAGTAAAGAGACTTGCCAGTAACGAGATTGAACTAGGTATTGAGATACCGACGATCGAATCTCGGGCAAGTAACATACCGATGACAAAGGGAACAACGTATGTAGTTATGCGGTTTGACCGATAAAGATCTTCGTAGAATATGTAGGAGCCAATATGAGCATCCAGGTTCTGCTATTGCTTATTAACCGGAGATGAGTCTCGGTCATGTCTACATAGTTCTCGAACCTGTAGGGTCCGCACGCTTAACGTTTGATGACGATCGGTATTATGAGTTTATGATTTTTGATGTACCGAAGGTAGTTCAGAGTCCCAGATGAGATCACGGACATGACGAGGAGTCTCGGAATGTCTAAGACATAAAGATTGATATATTGGACGGTCACATTCGGACACTGGAAGTGTTCCGGGTGATTTCGGAGATAACCGGAGTGCCGGAGGGGTTACCGGAACCCCCCAGGAAGTATTGGGCCCTAGTGGGCCTTATGGAAGAGAGAGGGCAGCAGCCCAGGAGGTGGTCCGCCCCCTCCCAAGGGGAGTCCGAATTGGACTAGGGGAGGCGGGCGCGGCCCCTCTTTCCCTCTCCCTCTCCCTCTCTTTCCTTCCCCCTTTCCCCTTCCTAGTAGGACTAGGAAAGGGGAGTCCTAGTCCTACTAGGAAGAGGACTCCTCCTCTCCTTGGCGCGCCTAGGGCCGGCTGGCCTCCTCCCCTTGCTCCTTTATATACGAGGGCAGGGGCACGTCAGAAACACACAAGTTGATCTCTCCCAACCGTGGGCGGTGCCCCCCTCCACAGAAACACACCTCGGTCATACTATTGCAGTGCGTAGACAGAGCCCTGCACCGGTAACTTCATCATCTCCATCACCACGCCGTTATGATGACGAAACTCTCCCGCGAGGCTCTAGTGGATCAAGAGCTCGTGTGACATCATCAAGTTGAACGTGTGCTGAACGCGGAGGCTCCGTACGTTCGGTGCTTGATCGGTTGGATAGCGAAGAAATTCGACTACATCAACCACGTCACTAGACTCTTTCGCTCCCGGTCTACAAGGGTACGTAGATACGCTCTCCCCTCTCATTGTTGTGCATCTAGTAGATAGATCTTACGTGATCATAGATTTTTTATTGAAATACTGCGTTCCCCAATAGTGGTATCAGAGCCAGGTCTATGCGTAGATGATATGCACGAGTAGAACACAATGAGTTGTGGGCGATAATAGTCATACTGCTTACCAGCATGTCATACTTTGTTTCAGCAGTATTGTGAGATGAAGCGGCCCGGACCGACATTACACGTACGCTTACGCGAGACTGGTTTCACCGTTACGAGCACTCGTTGCTTAAAGGTGACTGACGGGTGTCTGTCTCTCTCACTTTAGCTGAATCAAGTGTGGCTACACCTGGTCCTTGTGAAGGTTAAAGACATCACATACCTTACAAAAAATTGTTGTGGTTTTTGTATGCATAGGTAAGAACGGTTCTTGCTAAGCCCGTAGCAGCCACGTAAAACTTGCAACAACAAAGTAGAGAACGTCTAACTTGTTTTTGTAGGGCATGTTGTGATGTGATATGGTCAAGACATGATGAGTTATACGTTATTGCATGAGATGATCATGTTTTGTAAAGTTATCAGCAACTGGCAGGAGCCATATGGTTGTCGCTTTATTGTATGAAATACAGTCGCCATGTAATTGCTTTACTTTATCACTAAGCGATAGCGATAGTCGTGGAAGCAATAGTTGGCGAGACGACAACGATGCTACGATGGAGATCAAGGTGTCGCGCCGGTGACGATGGTGATCATGACGGTGCCTTGGAGATGGAGATCAAAAGCACAAGATGATGATGGCCATATCTTGTCACATATTTTGATTGCATGTGATGTTTATCTTATTATGCTTCTTATTTTGCTTAGAATGACAGTAGCATTATAAGATGATCCCTTAAAATGTCAAGGTACAAGTGTTCTCCCTGAGTATGCACCGTTGCGAAAGTTCGTCGTGTCGAGACACCACGTGATGATCGGGTGTGATAAGTTCTACGTTCACATACAATGGGTGCAAGCTAGTTTTGCACACGCAGAATACTCGAGTTAAACTTGACAAGCCTACCATGCACAGACATGGCCTCGGAACACTAGAGACCGAAAGGTCGAGCATGAATCATATAGTAGATATGATCAACATAAGATGTTCACCATTGAAAACTACTCCATCTCACGTGATGATCGGACATGGTTTAGTTGATTTGGATCATGTAATCATTTTGATGACCAGAGGTATGTCTATCTAAGTGGGAGTTCTTTAGTAATATGATTAATTGAACTTTAGTTTATCATGAACTTAGTCCTGATAGTTTTTTTTTGCATATCTATGTTGTTGTAGATCAATGGCCCGTGCTACTGTTCCTGTGAATTTTAATGCATTCCTAGAGAAAGCTAAGTTGAAAGATGATGGTAGCAATTACACAGACTGGGTCCGTAACTTGAGGATTATCCTCATTGCTGCACAGAAGAACTATGTCCTTGAAGCACCGCTAGGTGACAAGCCCCCTCCCGCTAATGTAGACGCTTTGAACATCTGGCAAACATGGTCTGATGACAACACGATAGTTCAGCGTGCCATGCTTTACGGCTTAGAACCGGGACTTCAACTGCGTTTTGAACGGCATGGAGCATATGAGATGTTCCAGGAGTTGAAGCTGATATTTCAAGCAAATGCCCGAATTGAGAAATATGAGATTTCCAATAAGTTCTACAGCTGTAAGATGGAGGAGAATAGTTCTATCAGTGAACACTTGCTTAGAATGTCTGGGTACTACAATCATATGACTCAACTTGGTTGCAAAGTTGATGAAGCTAGTGTTATTGATAGAGTTCTTCAATCACTACCACCAAGATATAAAGGCTTCGTGATGAACCATAACATGCAAGGGATGCAAAAGACAACTCCCGAGCTCTTCGTTATGCTCAAGGTTGCGGAGGTAGAAATCAAAAAGGAGCATCAAGTGTTGATGGTTAACAAGACCACTAGTTTCAAGAAAAAGGGCAAGGGAAATAAGAGGAACTTCAAGAAGAATATCAAGATAGTTGCTACTCCCACCAAGAAACCCAAGTCTGGAGCCAAGCCTGAAACTGAGTGCTTCTACTGCAAAGGGACTAGACACTGGAAGCGGAACTGCCCCAAGTATTTGGCGGATAAGAAGGATGGCAAGGTGAACAAAGGTATATGTGATATACATGTTATTGATGCGTACCTTACTAATGCTCTTAGTAGCACCTGGGTATTTGATACCGGTTCGGTTGCTAATATTTGTAACTCAAAACAGGGACTACGGATTAAACGAAGATCGGCTAAGGACGAGGTGACGATGCGCGTGGGAAATGGTTCCAGAGTCGATGTGATCGTCGTCAGCACGCTACCTCTACATCTACCTTCGGGATTAGTTTTAGACCTGAATAATTGTTATTTGGTGCCAGCGTTAAGCATGAACATTATATTTGGATCTTGTTTATTGCGAGACGGTTATTCATTTAAATCTGAGAATAATGGTTGTTCTATTTATATGAGTAATATCTTTTATGGTCATGCACCCTTGAAGAGTGGTCTATTCTTGTTGGATCTCGATCGTAGTGATACACATATTCATAATATTGAAACTAAAAGATGCAAGGATAATAATGATAGTGCAACTTATTTGTGGCACTGCCGTTTAGGTCATATTGGTGTAAAGCGCATGAAGAAACTCCATAGTGATGGACTTTTGGAATCACTTGATTATGAATCACTTGGTGCTTGCAAACCATGCCTCATGGGCAAGATGACTAAAACTCCGTTCTCCAGAACAATGGAGCGAGCAACAGATTTGTTGGAAATCATACATATCGATGTATGTGGATGATACGTCTCAAACGTATCTACTTTTCCAAACACTTTTGATATTGTTTTGACCTCATTCTTGCATGATTTGAACTAAACTAACCCGGACTGACGCTGTTTTCAGCAGAGCTGCCTGCATGGTTTTATTGTGTGCAGGAAAACGGATTTTTAGGTATCTCAGAAAAATCCACGAAAAATCACAGAAAATCCACGCACCCGAAGGAACCCGGAGCCAGAAGTGGGGCCAGAGGGGGGCCAGGGGGTGCCCAGGCGCCCTGGTGGCGCGGCCCAGCCCCTGGCCGCGCCGGCGTGTCGCCTGGGTGGGCCCCACCTCCCCTGGTGCCCTACTTTGACTCGTATTTTAGCTCCCGACGGAGAAACCCCAGATCAGAAGTTCTTTTCGCAGTTTTCGTCGCAGAGCCGCCGCCATCCTCTGTTCTTCTTCGGGAGGGCTAATCTGGAGGCTGAATTGGCCTCCAGAGAGGGGAGATCGTCACCATCGTCATCATCATCACCACTCCATCATCCCTCCATGACTCCTCCTTCCATGTGTGAGTAATCCCCTGCTGTAGGCGAAGGGGGTGGTAGGGATTGGATGAGTTAGATCATGTAATAGTTTGTCAGATCGTTGGGGGCATGTTGCCTATCATCTACTATGGTGTTTATCATCTTTGCTTCAACTTGTTATTCTTAATGCTTGACACTTAGGGCCCGAGTGCCATGATTTCAGATCTGAACCATATGTGTTTGCATGAATATATTTGTGTTCTTGATCCTATCTATGAGTTGTTTGCACCTATTACGGTTCGGAACCGGCGATCCCAAAAGTGACAGCGTGGGACACCAAAGGGGATGGTCCGTAGTTTGAGGATTACATGTATCCATTGAGTTCATTGCTTTGTTCCGGTGCTCTTTGACAGGAGCACCTTAATCTCCATAAGTTCCTTTTGGCCCCGTTCGTAGCGGGATGGTAGGACAAAAGATGTTGTGCAAGTTCTTATTGCAAGCACGTACAACTACCTACGGGATACATGCCTAATGTTTGATATTTGCCTAGAAGATCATTACTTTTCCGTGTGCCGTGCCCCAAGTTAGAATCATGATATATCTCATCCATGCAGCACCCAACCATCCATCTCCCTAGCCTACAGTGTTTTAAATCCTTCTTGTCACTAGTTGCTACTTTTGCCATTTACCTTTACTATTTACTTTTGCTGTTTACTTTTACTACCACTATCATCACTATCATATCACTGTTACCATTTATCTTTGTTGCAAGTAAGTATATTTTACGTGCGGTTGAATTGACAACTCAACTGTCAAAGCTTATAAATACTCTTTGGCTCCCCGTGTGTCGAATCAATAAATTGGGTTATTCTTACCCGCGAAGACTATCTCGATCCCTTACGGTTGAGGGTTATCAAGTACCGTTTTCTGGCGCCGTTGCCGGGGAGCATAGCAATATTTACAAGTCTACTTGAAGTATCCTACCTGCTGCACTTCATCCGCTATGGGTAAGAAAGGAGACCCCAAGGTTCCGATCTTACTATCCACTACAAGAAGAGGTACTGTTCTGAGCACTAGTGCTACACTTGATTCACCTTCCGTTATGAGTAAGTTTGCCTCACCACCACCACATGATGCTCCTACGTAATCTGTTACTATGTCTGATACTCTTGATGATGCTTCTACTACTGTTGATGATATTAGTTCACTTGGTTATGCTCTTGAGAAACAGATCGCTGCTGCTAAAAAGTCTGGAATTGAAATTCCTGTTACTCGCTACCCTATTGGTGAAACTTATGATTATCCTGATTTGAGTAAACTCAAGGAGAGACTCCTTGATGATGATTACTATATGCTTGATGAAGATTTATGCAGGGAACTGACAGAGTTTGCTGGCTCTGACCCTGAAATTATTAAGAAATTCTTTGAAAAACACTCTTTGAAGAACAAAACCGTTCCTGATCCTGAATTTGCTACATCTCCTATATGCATTGATGATCCTGATTATGATTTCTCTTTTGATCTTTCACTTATACCTATGGTTGAAGCTGACCCCTTTTATGGCAGAGAAAATGATGATGCTATTGCACACCTAACTAAACTCGGTGAGTTGGGTGGCCTGTTTACCACAGATGAGAAGATACGATACTTTTATGTGACCAAGCTTCTTCCTTTCTCCTTGAAGGAAGGTGCTAAAGCATGGTATGATTCACTCCCATGCGGTTCCATTAAGAGTCCTCAAGACTTAGCTCACTCTTTTGTTGATAAGTACTTTCCTGCTCACATGCAACATGCTGCTTTACAAAGAATTTATAACTTTAAACAGTTGCAGGATGAGTCCCTCCCTAAATCTTGGGGGAGGTACCGCGGTCTGATTCGGGCTAGACCAGGACATGAAGTCCCTAAGAACGAATTAATCGATATATTCTATGCTGGTCTAACTGATGAATCCAGGTCCTATTTGGACAGTTGTGTTGGTTGTGTTTTCAGGAAAAGGACACCGGACGATGCAGAAGATTTGATGGGCAGGATTGCCAAAAATCATGAAGATTGGTCCATCCCTGAACCACCTCCTCCACCAAAGAAGAGGGGCATGTTTGTTCTAAGCCTCGAAGATATGCGAGAAGCAAAGAAGTCTATTAAAGAGAAAGGTATTAAAGCTGAAGACGTGAGGAATCTACCCCCTATTGAGAAGCTGTGTGAGCCTACCACTCACCCTCCTATGGTAGAGGTACACTCTCTTTTAGATTTCAACGCAAGTGACATCCCTCATGGTAAGCCTCCTGATCAATGTTTAGATGAGTTTGATAATTTTATTATGAAACAAAACCATTTTAATGAGAGGATACAAAGTCAGTTGCATGATAATTCCCTTGCTATCAAAAGTTTGCTTGATGTTCTAGGTAGAACAGTTAATGATGTTCAATGTCTTGTGAAGCATTTTCATATGGTTAAAACTCAGCTTGACCAAATCTCTAATGTGCAAAAAGATTTGCTTGCTAACAATGCCAAACAAGATAATTTGCAGGCTTTCGGGATTAAGACCCGAGGAGGAACTAGCACTCAAGATCCTCTCTATCCAGAGGGGCATCCGAGGAGAATCGAGCAAGATTCTCAAATGCAGGAAGAAGAAATTGTTGGCTCTCCAAATAAGAAGAAGAAACATAAGGAGACTGACAATTCTAATGATCCTATTGCAGATGAAGAGCCAGCTGTTGATCCCAACAGTGTATCTATCTCCGATTCTGAGACTGAAGACGGTGCTGAACCTGAAGGTAAGGATAATGAGAAGAATGATCCGCCTGAAGTTCGAGAAGAAGAAGCACCTGACAAACGTAAGAGGTACAGTAAAGAAGACTTCATCGCAAGAAAACATGGGAAGGAAAGAGAACCATGGGTACAGAAACCCATGCCCTTTCCAGGTAAGTCCATCAAATCCAAAGAAGAAGAGCATTACAATAAGTTTTGTGAGTGGATTAAACCTCTTTTTCTTCAAATTCCTTTGACCGAAGCTATTAAGTTACCTCCTTACTCAAAATATATGAAAGATATTGTCACTAATAAAAGAAAAGTTCATAATGAAGCAATATCTACTATGCTTGCTAACTACTCTTTCAGTGGCAAGATTCCTGAGAAGCTCGGTGATCCAGGTATACCCACCATTCCTTGCTCCATAAAGAATAATTATGTCAAAACTGCTTTATGTGATCTTGGAGCAGGAGTGAGTGTTATGCCTCTCTCTCTCTTTACGAGAGGCTCTGTTTAGAGAAACTAATTCCTACATATATCTCCCTTCAGATGGCTGACAAGTCAACCGCCGTTCCGATAGGTATTTGTGAGGATGTTCCAGTAGAGGTTGCTAATTGTTTGATTCTTACTGATTTTGTTGTGCTTGACATGCCCGAGGATGGAAGCATGTCCATTATTCTTGGTAGACCTTTTCTTAACACCGCAGGTGCTATTATTGATTGCAATAAAGGGAAGGTTACCTTCCATGTGAATGATAAAGAACGCACGGTATATTTTCGAAAGAAGATTGACAGGAGGCATGGCCTCAACTCTATAGAAAATATCGAGACCATGAAGATTGGAGAATGGGATTGTCCACTACATGTGCCTCACAAATACAAAACTATCATGGTGGGGACAATGTCCATTAAGGTAAAGGTTCACTGATTACTTCGTAAGAGGTGGGACTTTTTGCTCTATATATCGCCTGTTTGTTGGTAAGACTTGATCAACCTTACTAGTAAACATGTTTTATATAGATAAAAAGTTGAGCTTGTTATGTTTTCATTCATCTTTGCTTTTGTTCTACTTGATGTACCAAGTATTTATGTTTTGAAGCTTCACAACACTACTCACTGCTTCAAGTTTTCAGAGAGTTTCGCAGCTTTTTGAACTTCGAAAAAATTTCAACAGTGAAGTTTTCAGAAAAATTCCAGAAAAATAAAAATAAAAATTTCCACGTCGGGAGTGACCCAGAGGGACCTGGGGCCAGCCAAGGGGACCCACCAGTGGCCCAGGCGGCCAGCTGGCGCGGCCCAGCCCCTGGCCGCGCCCACAGGGCGCCTGGGGCCCACATGGCCCCCCTCCAGGTATGTCTTCTTCCTCCCTCTCTCTTTTTCTCCAAAAACGCGAGTTCTGCACTTGTTCTTGTGTTCTTGCTATTCTTGGAGGCAATTCTTCGATCTCTCTCTACAGCCCACCATTTGAGCTGAGATTTTGAACAAATACTCCCTGGAATGTGACTCCTCCACCCCTCCAATTAGATTTCTGATTGGTGGCTTCATTTGTGAGTATTTAGTAGTTCTTGGTGCTGTATAGATGAGCTTGCATGCATGTGTAGAAAGTTATTTTCCAAGTTTTGATGCAAGTTTATGCCTTGGGCAAGTGAGTTGAGTAGTTTGCCTTAACTCACCTTGTTTTAATCCTCGTTTTTGTAAATTGCCAAAAATTTCAGAAATGAGTTTGTTAGGAAGGGCAAAAGGGTGGCTTGAGAAGAGGAGGCCCACGCACTCCGATCGAGTTACTAGAGCCGTAGCTTCACCCTCGACTGCTAGGGTGAGCTACAATGAAGATCATGTGCCCTGGAGTTGTTGGAAGACACAAGTCCAGCGCATGCGATGACGTTTCCATGTGATGAATTCCTTGCAGCTGCGGGAATCAAGGATGAGTTTTATAATCTTTGTGCTAATGCAGGTTTGACACGGCTCGTCACGTGCCGTTTTACTCAGTATCAAAAACTCACCTCCAGTTTCATTAACAGTTTTAGATATAATCCTGATTCAGGTGCTATTGAGTTTAAAATTTACAATGATCTTATCACCATGACTTTGGGAAAGTTTTGTGAAATAATAGGTGTGCCGAACGTTGGGAGGACGGCTAGGATGGCCACTCAGCCCTCCGAGCTGAAAACCGTCATCAACTCTCTCTGCAGCATGGGTACGAGGGATATTCATCGGTCGAAGATCTCCAGCATCTTATTTCCTCACCTCAGGTATTTTGCATATTATGTTGCTAGAGGGGTGTTAGCTCATGACAACACGAGCAGCATTTCTGCTCCGGATATTGCTATCCTGGCAGCAGCCCTCTCAGGGAGGTCTGATTATAATCTGGGTGCCTCAATTGCTCGACGCCTTGCTATGAACGGTAACAAGGGAGACTTATATGGTGGCATTTATGCCACACTTATCTTAGAACATCTTGGAGGCACCCCACACCCTGATGATAATCCTTTTACTTATTTAAGCTTTGATCTTGCTGCTATGAAAAGGCATAAGTTTGTTACCATGGCTTCTGAGCTTGATAATCTTGTTTATATCTTGCGTTTTGGAACTGCTGCGGAATGCGAGATCCATCTACCTGCACCTCTTTTGTTTGATTTTTCTCGCAGGACCGGATGGTCCTTTGATGTTGTCCAGTTCGATGATTTCATGGTCCAGTATCAGTTTCATAACCCCATGGAGGGGGTTGTGCCCAACGAGGAGGAGCACGGTGAGTTACCACCTTTACAGGGAGATACCGCCACCGAGTTTGGTGAAGGGTCTTCCTTTGCTTGGCGTACGGACCCTTCCTCGTGGGAGACTCCGAGGAGTTCGGTATACGCGCCAGCATCCTTCTACGACCCTTGGTCTCACCACCATACCCCCGGAGTAGGAGGCTCCTGGGGGCAGTAGCTGCTACCAACTTAGGCCAAAAGCCTAAGCTTGGGGGAGTATGTGCCCCTCTCACTTTTCTATTGTATTATCCGTTTTGTTCGCTTTGATCTTTTCGAAGTTTTTGCCCGTTCTTCTTTATTTCTCTCTTTGCAAAAACAACAAAAAGATTTTCTCTTTCTTTTTGCTTTCGTTCAACCTTTGAAATAATCCAAAAAGATTTCCTTTTTCTCTTTAGTTTGCTTTGTTTTCAGAGTTCAGCTCGAGTCCGTGATGGCATTTAATTATATTTCCTACGTTCGATCGTGCAAGTGACAAGCAGTAATGACGAAGATCGACTGAAAGGAAGCAACAAGGAAGACCGGTATGAACTCTTCTTGTTTCTACTTTTGTACATATGCATGTACTTATGATCTAGAGACCAGCTTGTAGCGACATAGTGCTATGTTTACAATGCTCTTCCAGCGGTTCATGCTTTCCTTGGTGCTAGTCTCGAATAACTAGAGTATATAATGTGTTATTGAAATGATCTACATGCATTGCAATGTTCATAGTTCGGTATACTAAGGTGGTATTTCCCTTTAGAGAATTTTTGGATTGACTTGGCACATGCTTACACATGTTTGAGACTAAAAAGTCTGCTCTGCCTTGATGATCTTTGAGTTTTAGAATAGTTATATCACTTTCATGCCCGATTCAATGTTGCTTTGTTGCTCTGCATGATTATGGCCGTTATTGCTCTCTAGTTGGTCGCTTCCCAATCTTTTGCTAACCTCCACCTGTACTAAGCGGACTGACTGCTTGTGCATCCAAAATCCCTAAAACCTGTTATGCCATATGAGTCCACCATACCTTCCTATACATGGTATTTACCTGCCATTCCTAACGAAGACTTTCGTGTACCATCTCGAAATTAATCAAAAGCATTTCTCTTTTTGTGCCTCTGTTTTAGCTCATGAGGAAGTAGTAGTTAATTCATGATCTTTTTAGGTTGGACAAGTTTCACCCCTGGATTGCATGTCTAATGTGCAAACCCCTAATACGAGAAGGAACTGGCATAGAGTGCGCCCAGCTCATAAAAGATAATACAACAAACAAACCCTCCTTCACGCTTTGTTCATGAGAAATCAGAAAACTTTGGCAGTGATAAACAAAGGAGATTAAGAGGATGTGATCGTCCTCATGCGGGAGCCGTTCGTCGAGACTTGTCCAGCTTAAGAAGTGATTGAGTTATCTGCTAGCATTCGTTGACGAAATATGCACCTCTCAAAAATGTTTTTACCTCTGTTTTTAAAACCAAGAGCTCTAGTACATGTTTAGTTTTTGTTTCCGACCATGGGTTTTCAACCTTGCCAACAAAAGCCACGGTTCGAGAGTCTCCACCTTCTTTCTTCAAAGCACTAACTAGGAGAGCATAATTGTCATTCTGAGTGTAATGTGCATTGTCCCAAAGTATTACATTGTCTTCCGCATGCTTGTGATATGATTTATTCTGAAATTCTCAGTTCTAGTCTCCTTTAAAACTCTGGAGGAGTTTCTGCATTTATGTTTTGCTTCACTCATGGAGGCTAGCGAGATACCACCCTAATATGCTCAAGCTATGTGCAATGTGATCTTATCTTGATTTTCAGTAATATATTATTTACTTTCAGGTATTTGTGATTGGTCACTTGAAAGAAGGATTGCTCCGTGCATTGTCCTCATAGTACTGTTTCAATACTTGCTAGACTCTTTTCGTAGTACATGCTTATATACATCTAATGAAGCAAAAGAGTTTGTCAAAGTTTTCTTTGTCGCGTCCAGTTCGTTGAACTGAATTGCTTGAGGACAAGCAATATGCTAAGCTTGGGGGAGTTGATACGTCTCAAACGTATCTACTTTTCCAAACACTTTTGATATTGTTTTGACCTCATTCTTGCATGATTTGAACTAAACTAACCCGGACTGACGCTGTTTTCAGCAGAGCTGCCTGTATGGTTTTATTGTGTGCAGGAAAATGGATTTTTAGGTATCTCAGAAAAATCCACGAAAAATCACAGAAAATCCACGCACCCGAAGGAACCCGGAGCCAGAAGTGGGGCCAGAGGGGGGCCAGGGGGTGCCCAGGCGCCCTGGTGGCGCGGCCCAGCCCCTGGCCGTGCCGGGGGGGTCGCCTGGGTGGGCCCCACCTCCCCCGGTGCCCTACTTTGACTCGTATTTTAGCTCACGACGGAGAAACCCCAGATCATAAGTTCTTTTCGCAGTTTTCGTCGCGGAGCCGCCGCCATCCTCTGTTCTTCTTCGGGAGGGCTAATCTGGAGGCTGAATTGGCCTCCGGAGAGGGGAGATCGTCGCCATCGTCATCATCATCACCACTCCATCATCCCTCCATGACTCCTCCTTCCATGTGTGAGTAATCCCCTGCTGTAGGCGAAGGGGGTGGTAGGGATTGGATGAGTTAGATCATGTAATAGTTTGTCAAATTGTTGGGGGCATGTTGCCTATCATCTACTATGGTGTTTATCATCTTTGCTTCAACTTGTTATTCTTAATGCTTGACACTTAGGGCCCGAGTGCCATGATTTCAGATCTGAACCATATGTGTTTGCATGAATATATTTGTGTTCTTGATCCTATCTATGAGTTGTTTGCACCTATTACGGTTCGGAACCGGCGATCCCAAAAGTGACAGCTTGGGACACCAAAGGGGATGGTCCGTAGTTTGAGGATTACATGTATCCATTGAGTTCATTGCTTTGTTCCGGTGCTCTTTGACAGGAGCACCTTAATCTCCATAAGTTCCTTTTGGCCCCGTTCGTAGCGGGATGGTAGGAAAAAAGATGTTGTGCAAGTTCTTATTGCAAGCACGTACAACTACCTACGGGATACATGCCTAATGTTTGATATTTGCCTAGATGATCATTACATTTCCGTGTGACGTGCCCCAAGTTAGAATCATGATATATCTCATCCATGCAGTGCCCAACCATCCATCTCCCTAGCCTATAGTGTTTTAAATCCTGCTTGTCACTAGTTGCTACTTTTGCCATTTACCTTTACTATTTACTTTTGCTGTTTACTTTTACTACCACTATCATCACTATCATATCACTGTTACCATTTATCTTTGTTGCAAGTAAGTATATTTCTGGTGCGGTTGAATTGACAACTCAACTGTCAAAGCTTATAAATACTCTTTGGCTCCCCGTGTGTCGAATCAATAAATTGGGTTATTCTTACCCGCGAAGACTATCTCGATCCCTTACGGTTGAGGGTTATCAGTGGACCGATGAGTGTTGAAGCTCGCGGCGGGTATTGTTATTTTCTGACCTTCACTGATGATTTGAGCATATATGGGTATATCTACTTGCTGAAGCACAAGTCTGAAACATTTGAAAAGTTCAAAGAATTTTAGAGTGAAGTAGAGAATCATCGTAACAAGAAAATAAAGTTTCTATGATCTGATCATGGAGGTGAATATTTGAGTTACGAGTTTGGTCTTCATTTGAAACAATGTGGAATAGTTTCACAACTCACGCCACCAAAAACACCACAGCGTAATGGTGTGTCCGAACGTTGCAACCGTACTTTATTAGATATGGTGCGGTCTATGATGTCTCTTACCGATTTACCACTATCGTTTTGGGGTTATGCTTTAGAGACATCTGCATTCACATTAAATAGGGCACCATCTAAATCCGTTGAGACGACGCCTTATGAACTATGGTTTGGCAAGAAATCAAAGTTGTCGTTTCTTAAAGTTTGGGGTTGCGATGCTTATGTGAAAAAGCTTCAACCTGATAAGCTCGAACCCAAGTCGGAAAAATGTGTCTTCATAGGATACCCAAAGGAGACAGTTGGGTACACCTTCTATCACAGATCCGAAGGCAAGACTTTCATTGCTAAGAATGGATCTGTCGTGGTTCTAACTCTGACAGTACGAGTAGGGGGTACATAAGAGGAGGCAGGGCCCTAGCTATGGTGAGATAGTACGCAAGATGTATACGAGTTTAGGCCCTTCTCGGAGGAAGTAACAGCCCTACGTCTCGGTGCCCGGAGGCGGTTGACTGGAATGTATGGGGGTGTTTGAGTTACAGGGGGTGCAAACCCTTGTACTGGAGGAGGGGTGGCTTATATAGTGTGCCAGGACCCCAGCCATGCTCCACGTTACCAAGGGTTCAATGTACATAAAGGCGGGCGTTACTGGTAATGCCTGCTTTAAAGAGTAATAAAGGAATTCATTGTAGCGGAGTGAATACCAGACCGTTGTTGTCCTAAGGAACCTTTGACCTTCCGGGGTCGAGTGCCTTGTAGGGGTCGAGTGAAGTGCAGTCGTATGGATGGAGGTGTACGGTCGAGTGGGATTTCCTCCTGGGCCGTCTCAGTCGACTGTTCTTGTTGTCATCGGTTTGTACTTTGAGCTTCTGGGGTAGCGACCTTGGGTGGGTATCTTGGTCAAACCTGTGACCCTACCCTAGGTCCGTAACCTCGTTAGTAGCCCCCGAATGGATTGAGTCTTGAGCAGAAGAGACTGCTGAAGTGAGCCTTGGCGTAAGTTCGATGTCTTTCGAGGTAATCTTCTTCGAACTTGTGAACCAGGCCGTCTTTTCAACCTCGTCTTGGTCGCCTTAATCGATTCCGGAACCGTCGAGTGTGCTTGTTGTGTTGACCGTCGACTGAACTTTGCGCGTGGCGCTGAGCGCCGTTGCTGCGCGCAGTTTTCGGCGGGATCGGTTGCTCTCTGGTCTCCGGATTTTGCGGGATTTCAAAATTTGGGGAAGCGCGCGGGACGGGTCGTGCCGCGGAAATCGGATCGGATATGCCCGGGACGCCTCGATCCTCGCGCCGCCTTTTTCGCCACGTACCGCGTGTGCGCCTGTTGCGGGATTTGACGGGATTGCTCGGGGCCACTGGTCAGTCACTCGATCGTTGTGCTATGAATGCGCGTCGCGGACGAGGCGAGGGCATTGTGCACCCATTCTCTGTTTCTTTGCCTCTGTCCCTCCTCCGTGCCTCTGCTTCTTTCTCCCCCTCCTCGGCCAACGCCGGCTCATTCGCCATGGGCAAGGATAAGACCGCGATGCAGGAGCGCTCGAAGAAGGCGGCGATGGGGAAAGTGAAGCAGTCCGGCCGCGGGGGGTCGTCGTTGAGGTCCGGGCTCCCACCTGGCTGGATCTAGGGGGACTCGATCAGGTCCACCATCACGGCGGAGGACATGGAGGAGCTGGAGGAGGAGGGCTTGGTCGCTCGCGACTCCTGGCGGGTTCCGGGGGGCGAGCTCGAGCCCCAGCCGCGGGAGGGCGAGTGCGTCCTCCTCGCGACCCACGTCGACCGAGGTTTCTCCATGCCCCCGCACCCTTTCTTCCGCGCCTTCTCAACTTTTTACGGTGCCCAGCTGCACTACTTCATGCCCAACTCCAATGCTTTCTTGGCTGCTTTTATCTCGATGTGTGAGAACTTCCTCGGCTGTCGACCGCACTGGGGTTTGTTCAAACATATCTTCACTTGTCGTTCGTAAACCATCAAGAAAGCGAATCCGAGCGACGAAAAGACGCATGTCATCCAGATGTGCGGCGGGCTGGGTATCCATCTTAGAATTAGGAGTGCTTTTCCTGCTATGATCCTCCCAGAGTCGGTTCAGGGCTGGCAGTCAACTTGGTTCTGTTACAAGGTGATACGTCCAAAACGTATCTATAATTTCTGCTTGCTCCATGCCTCTTTTGGGTGATATTGCTATGATATTTATACACTTCCATACACTTTTGATCATATTTGGACTAACCTATTAACTCAGTGCACCCAGTGCCAGTTTCTGTTTTCAGCTGTTTTTGTATTTCAGGTTTTCCCATTACGAGAACTGTCAGAAAAATCCCGGAAAAATTATATAAAAAATCAGCGTTCCAGAAGCTACCAGGCACCCGAAGGACAGCCGGAGGGGGACCACCAGGGCCCCAGGCACCCTGGTGGCGTGCCCCCCCTGGGCCGCGCCGGGGGGGGGCGCCTGGGCCCCCCGAGGCTCCGCTGATGCCCCCCTTTGGCATATATTTAGACCGTCTCCCAAAACCCTCGAGACGGGAACTCTTTTTCGCGATCTCATCTCTGTTCCGCCGCCGCCGCCGCTTCCAAGATCGGGAGCACCAGGAGAACTCTTCCCGGCACCCTGCCGGAGGGGAGGATCACCACCGGGAGCTTCTCCACCACCATGGACGCCTCCCGGATGAGTTGTGAGTAGTCTCCCTTGGACCATTAGTCCATGACCAGTAGCTATGTGATGTTCTCCTCCCGTTCTTGTGCTTCACTAATTAGTCCTCGTGAGCTGCCCTACATGATCGAGGCACATATGTAATCCTTATGCTGTTGCTATGATGAGTTTGCTGGGATTCGATGGATTATGAGATTGTGTTTGAGTAATATATTTGATTCACCTCTTTTATATTTATGTTCGTAAGTAATTCTTGCATGTTCTCTATTGTTATTTATTTCTTTGGCCAAGTAGTAGGCAGTGACTCCAAGAGGGAACGTTATGCTTGATTGTGGGTTCATGCCCCTCGATGACTAGCTTGAGTGACAGAAACATGAGTCTAGCGAATGTGTTGTTGCCACAAGGGGGAAAACAACGGTGCTTGTGCCCGCGGGTGCAAGGATTGTTTACTTTACGCAAAGTTCTTTTAATGCAATTGTCTGTTGCTTTGAGTTGACACTATGGGTGGGACTCGCAACTTAATACCAGCGAGATGTTCTGGATAGATATCTCAAGGTGGATGATTAGTAGTAGATGCAGATGGATTTCGGTCTACTTAACTCGGCGTACCGCCCATGCTTTGAACCTCTACCTTTCTTGCAACTTAGCCAGCATTGGTTTGCGCACATGGTCCTGTCAATTGCCCAGCTGTAATTCGTTTACCTCACATAGCTGTTTTATCGTATTTTGGGAGGGAGACATCACTAGTGAACATCACGAGACTCCGGTCCGTATTACCATCATTGATCACATCCGCTATTTACTTTCCGCTTTTTACTTACTATTGCAATTATACCTATCACTATTATCACTTGTGTTTGATCCCTTGTAAACTACAAGGCCGGAGGGATTGACAACCTCTCTGTACTCGTTGGGAGCAAAGTTATTTGTATCTGTGTGCAGGTCCACGTTGATTGCTAATATCTGGCGCCGTTAGCAGTTGACACCTTCTTGTTGAAACTGGGAGTCTCAGGGGAAATCGATCCTTGGTATCTTTGCCAAGGGAAAACTTCCGCTACACTACATCTCACACATTCCACTTGGTGTAACCAACGAGGGGCGAGAAGCCATCAAGCAAAGTTTTCTGGCGCCGTTGCCGGGGACTCCACTCTTCAGGATAGGTGAGTTGCACGCTATCTTTTACCTTTGCTTTTTAGTCTTGTTAGTTTACCTTTCAGTTTTTGCTTTAGTATCTTTTATCGAAAATCACAAAAATAGTTATCTTGCTTGCTTGCTACTATGGGTTCCACCGAGAACACCAAGTTGTGTGACTTCACTAGTCACAACAATGATGACTTTATCTGCACACCTATCACTACACCTGCCACTTCAGCACCTTCATATGAAATTAAACCTGCTTTACTGAACTTAGTCATGAAAGATCAATTCTCCGGTGCTGGAGATGATGCTGCTTTACACTTGAACAACTTTGTTGAACTTTGTGATATGCAAAAGTACCGGGAAGTAGACGGTAATATTGTTAAGCTTAAGCTTTTTCCTTTCTCCTTGAGAGGAGGAGCTAAAATTTGGTTTCAGTCTTTGCCTAGAAATAGCATAGATTCATGGGACAAGTGCAAAGATGCTTTTATTGGAAAATACTATCCACCTGCTAAAATTATCCAACTAAGAAGTAACATAATGAATTTTAAACAATTGGATAATGAACACGTTGCCCAAGCTTGGGAACGTATGAAATCTCTTATCAAGAACTGCCCTACTCATGGTTTGACTACTTGGATGGTTATCCAAACTTTTTATGCAGGCTTGAACTTTACCTCGCGGAACTTGTTAGATTCGGCCGCGGGAGGAACCTTTATGTCAACTACACTTGGTGCTGCCACAAAACTTCTCGATGAGATGATGACCAACTATTCCCAATGGCACAGCGAACGCGCTCCAACAGGTAGGAAGGTAAACTCTGTCGAGGAGATTTCCTCCCTAAATGAAAAAGTTGACTTGATTATGTCTCTACTTTCGAAGCAATCTTCTGTTGATCCTCGTGATGTTCCTTTAAATTCTTTGATTGCTCAAGAACAAATAGATGTGAACTTTATCTCTAGAAATAATTTTAATAACAATGCTTATAGGAGTAACTTTGGTAGCAATCCTAGACCGTTCCCCTCTAATTCTTATGGGAACAACAATGCTTATCCTAGCACCAACAACTCCACTACTGAACTAGAGATCATGCTTAAAGATTTCATCATTACCCAAAAAGCTTTTAATAATAGTGTAGGAGAAAAACTAAACAAACTAGATGCTCTCTCTTTAAAGGTAGACAATTTAGCCAATGAGGTTGAATTGCTTAAAATTAGAACTTCTCCTCTTGAGGAGAGGAAGGTCACTCCTATGAATGCTATTCAAGTGCAAATTAATGAAAACATTAGGATGATGGCTAAACTTAAAGAGAGATGGGCTAGAGAAAGGGAGGAATAAGAAAGAATTAAGAGCCTTCCTACCCACCACACTGTTGCTACTATCCAAGTTGTAGAGGATATCCAAAATCTTAGCACCCAATGCACTCCTGGTCCCGATGGACCTATTAATGGTGATGCTATGACTATAGAAACTACCAAACAAGTGAACCTAAAGGACACCACTACCGCCTTACTTGATGGTAGTGATCTTGATTTTGACAATTGCACTCTTACCGAAGTTATTGATTTCCTTCACAAGATGTCTAGAGATCCCCGCACTAGCACGATTAACCTTGCCTTCACAGAGCATATCACTAATGCTCTTATCAAAGCTAGGGAGGAGAAACTTAGAGTAGAAGCCTCCATACCTAGAAAGCTAGAAGATGGTTGGGATCCTATGATAAAAATTAAGTTGAATAACTTCTCTTGCTATGCTTTATGTGATGTTGGTGCTAGTACCTCTGTTATGCCCAAAAGAATATATGATATGCTTAAATTGAAACCTTTTGATTCTTGTTCTTTTGGTGTTCGTCTCGTTGATTCTTCCATAAAGAAACCTTTGGGGAGGATCGACGATGTTCTTATCATTGTCAATGACAACTATGTTCCCATTGATTTTACTATTATGGATATTGAATGTGAACCTTCTTGTCCAATTATTTTGGGACGTCCTTTTCTACGCACCGTTGGTGCAATCATTGACATGAAAGAGGGGAGTATAAAATTCCAGTTTCCTCTCAAGAAAGGGATGGAACACTTCCCTCGAAAGAAGATTAAGTTACCTTTTGAGTATGTTGTACGGGCTAGCTATTCTTTTACTCTTGATAAAACTTGATCTCTTTGCATTATGCCTAGCTTAAAGGCATAAAAGAAAGCGCTTTTGGGAGGCAGCCCAATGAATAAATTTTATTTTGCTTTTGTTGTGTCTTGATGTTGTTACTACAGTAGCATCATCATTGTATCTTTGCTTTTCAAATTTTGTGCCAAGTGTAGCCTCTGATTGCAAGAAAGTTCAAAAGTTGTGACGTGCTGTCCAGGAAACAGATTCTGTCCTTGGATAGAAAAATTCGTATAAAATCACCAGATCATATTTTTGGTCTGAATTTTTTCGACAGCGTGCTCTATATAATTGTCTTTCGTGCGTCTGTATTGAGTTTTTTTATTAGAGTTGCAGAAGTACCCCGAAAAAATCATTTACTACCTGTTGTTATGTTTTTCACAGATTCTGTCCTGTTTTGCCTTTCCTTCATTTTGCAAACCTAGAGCTTGCTTTTTCTTTGCAAAAACCTTTTGGCAATCTTGAGAAACATTAGATCTTCAAGAATATCCTTATTTCCAGCAAGGAACGATTATTTTATTATGGGTACTAACCTCGCTAATCAGATTATGATGAGTTATGTATGAAGGGAGTTTTCAAGTGTGCGAGGGAAGATGATAAAAAGATTCAGAAGTGTCAAACGCTCAAGCTTGGGGATGCCCCCATGCACCCCCAAGAAATATTCAAGGAGAATCAAGCGTCTAAGCTTGGGGATGCCCCCGTGCATCCCGTTCTCCATCAACATTATCAGTTCGTCTTTCGTTCCACTATATTTTAATCACTTCATGTGTTATGTGCTATGCTTGGAGCGTCTTGCTTTTAGTTTTCATTTTTTGTTTTCTTTAGCTTTTCATAACGAGTCGGAACTCAGCTTTCTTTATGTGGGAGAGAAACACGCTCCACTTCTACCTAGAACATAACATAGAATTTTCATGTCTATCATTGATGTGTTTGTTCTTTGTCTTTTAATAGCTACTATCATGCTTAGCTCTTAGCTTTCATGCTTATCTTTCTAAAGAGCTTTTGTTTAGTTGGTTGCTTGAACTCTCTTTATTTATCATGATTATCTTATTAAGAGAGTTTGCTTCCGTTGCATTGGTTAATATGTCTATGATAAAGATGCTACGTGCATAATGGCGCTTAGTAGTTCATGTTTTCTTATGGTTAGTCTCAAATAGCTGGGGGGGTTCCTAATGTGTTATTGGAGTACCAACATGATTTGTTTGCCTATGATGTGGTATGGTTTAGTAATATCTTCCTTCAAAGAATTTATTTTGATTGACTTGGCGTATGCTCACGCATATTTAAGACTGTAAAGAAAGTCTGTCAAGCCTTGATGATCTTTTGTTTCTGAGTAGCGATATAACTTCCATGCCTGATTCAATGTTGCTTTGTCGCTCTGCATGATTATGAACGTCATTGCTCTCTTAGTTGGTCGCTCCCAGTCTTTTGCTAACCTTCGCCTGTACTAAGCAGACTGACTGCTTGTGCATCCAAATTCCTTTATACCAGTTATGCCATATGAGTCCACCATACCTTCCTACATGGTATTTACCTGCCATTCCTAACGGAGACTTGCATGTACCATCTCGAAGAAAAAGCATTCTTATTTTGTGCCTCTGTTGTAAGTTCATGAGGAAGTAGTGGTTAATTCATGATCTTTTTAAGTTGGACAAGCTTCACCCCGGGACTGCATGTATAATGTGCAAACCCATAATACAAGAAGGAACTGGCATTGAGTGTGCCCGGCTCAAAAAGATAATATAACAAACCAACCCTCCTTCACGCTTTGTTCATGAGAAATCAGAAAACTTTGGCAGTGATAAACAAAGGAGATTAAGAGGATGTGATCGTCCTCATTCGGGAGCCGTTCCTCGAAACTTGTCCATCTCAAGAAGTGATTGAGTTGTCTGCTAGCATTCGTTGACGAAACATGCATGATCTAAAAAAATTATTACCTCTGTTTTTAAAAACCAAGAGCTCTGGTACATGTTTTGTCTTTGTTTCCGACTACGGGTTTTCAACCTTGCCAACAAAATCCACGGTTCGAGAGTCTCCACCTTCTTTTTAAAGCACCAACTACTGAGAGCATGATTGTCATTCTGAGTGTAATGTGCATTGTCCCAAAGTAGCATTGTCTTTTGCATGATTGTGATATTGTTTATTCTGAAATCATTGTATCTAGTCATCACTTAAACCTTGGAGGTGCCCCTGCATTTATGTTTTGCTTCACTAAAGGGGGCAAGCGAGATATCACTTTATCATATGTGCACACCATGTTCATTACAAATCTATTTGATGTTTCAGTATCATATTGTAAAACTTTCAGTTCTTTGTGATTTTCTCATGAGGCAACTTAATTACTATAGATTCATTGTCTCAGTAAGCTTTTGTCATATGACTACAAAAAAGTCCTATATGGTTAATAGCATGTCACCACAGAAATTATTCTTGTTATCATTTACCTACTCGAGGACGAGCAGGAATTAAGCTTGGGGATGTTGATACGTCCAAAACGTATCTATAATTTCTGCTTGCTCCATGCCTCTTTTGGTTGATATTGCTATGATATTTATACACTGCCATACACTTTTGATCATATTTGGACTAACCTATTAACTCAGTGCACCCCAGTGCCAGTTTCTGTTTTCGGCTGTTTTTGTATTTCAGGTTTTCCCATTACGAGAACTGTCAGAAAAATCCCGGAAAAATTATATAAAAAATCAGCGTTCCAGAAGCTACCAGGCACCCGAAGGACAGCCGGAGGGGGACCACCAGGGCCCCAGGCGCCCTGGTGGCGCGCCCCCCCTGGGCCACGCCGGGGGGGCGCGTGGGCCCCCCGAGGCTCCACTGATGCCCCCCTTTGGCATATATTTAGACCGTCTCCCAAAACCCTCGAGACGGGAACTCTTTTTCGCGATCTCATCTCTGTTCCGCCGCCGCCGCCGCTTCCAAGATCGGGAGCACCAGGAGAACTCTTCCCGGCACCCTACCGGAGGGGAGGATCACCACCGGGAGCTTCTCCACCACCATGGACGCCTCCCGGATGAGTTGTGAGTGGTCTCCCTTGGACCATGAGTCCATGACCAGTAGCTATGTGATGTTCTCCTCCCGTTCTTGTGCTTCACTAATTAGTCCTCGTGAGCTGCCCTACATGATCGAGGCACATATGTAATCCTTATGTTGTTGCTATGATGAGTTTGCTGGGATCCGATGGATTATGAGATTATGTTCAGATTGTGTTTGAGTAATATATTTGATTCACCTCTTTTATATTTATGTTCGTAAGTAATTCTTGCATGTTCTCCGTTGTTACTTATTGCTTTGGCCAAGTAGTAGTTAGTGACTCCAAGAGGGAACGTTATGCTTGATTGTGGGTTCATGCCCCTCGATGACTAGCTTGAGTGACAGAAACATGAGTCTAGGGGATGTGTTGTTGCCACAAGGGGGAAAACAACGGTGCTTGTGCCCGCGGGTGCAAGGATTGTTTACTTTACGCAAAGTTCTTTTAATGCAGTTGTCTGTTGCTTTGAGTTTACACTATGGGTGGGACTCGCAACTTAATACCAGCCAGATGTTCTGGATAGATATCTCAAGGTGGATGATTAGTAGTAGATGCAGATGGATTTCGGTCTACTTACCTTGGCGTACCGCCCATGCTTTGAACCTCTACCTTTCTTGCAACTTAGTCAGCATTGGTTTGCGCACATGGTCCTGTCAATTGCCCAGCTGTAATTCGTTTACCTCACATAGCTGTTTTATCGTCTTTTGGGAGAGAGACATCACTAGTGAACATCATGAGACTCCGGTCCGTATTACCATCATTGATCACATCCGCTATTTACTTTCCGCTTTTTACTTACTTTTGCAATTATACCTATCACTATTATCACTTGCGCTTGATCCTTTGTAAACTACAAGGCCGGAGGGATTGACAACCTCTCTATACTCGTTGGGAGGAAAGCTATTTGTATCTGTGTGCAGGTCCACGTTGATTGCTAATATCTGGCGCCGTTAGCAGTTGACACCTTCTTGTTGAAACTGGGAGTCTCAGGGGAAATCGATCCTTGGTATTTTTGCCAAGGGAAAACTTCCGCTACACTGCATCTCACACCTTCCACTTGGGGTAACCAACGAGGGGCGAGAAGCCATCACAAGGACACTCTGACTCCTGGTTAGTTGACTGGTCTTCCATCCTTTTCCTTTAGTCGAGCCAGCCAGCCGCCGTCGCTGGTTGTGAGTCGAACCGAGAGGGTGGAGGTAGACATGCTGGTGGAGCGGGTCGTCCAGTTGGTCTGTGATGGCGTTACAGGGTTGGATCTTCTTGAGGTGTACCTTATGCGGAGGATCCAGCCTCTCCAAGCTCGAGACCACCCGATGTGGCTGTATTCCGGCGTCGACGACTCGTCTTGAGTCCACCCGGAGGAGGCCTCAGTGAAGACGGTGGCGCAGTGTTTGAAGGGTATCACGGGGAACAAGGACAACCCCAGGGGGCTCGGAAGAGTCCCTCCATTCGACGCCGACCATCTCCCTGACAAGGTCTGGCCTTGACTTCCGAGTGGCTTTCGCGTTTCTTGTCTGCGGCTGTCCGATGAATCCGACTGATGTTTGGTTAAATCTTCTTTTCTGCAGATCTATACGGAAATGTACTCGGTGCCCAACGGGGAACAGGTCCAGGAGGGCGAAGAAGGCGCGGGCGAGGCTTCCGAGTGGAAGTCTGACGAGGAGACCAGAGAAGAGAGTGAAGACTCCAGCAGCGGCGAGGAGGTCGAGTCACCTCCCCGCAGCGAGAAGTGCTCCCAGGATAAGCATGACCCAGAGGTTGTGCACTCCAGGGCGGGCCCCTCCAGCTCTCAAGTGCATAAGCGAGCTCGCACGGCCACTCCCGATCTGACTGAAAAGGCGCCTAAACAGCCTAAGGTCACTGTCATCAAGCCTCGGAAGGTCCTGCCCAAGATCAAGGTGGACGTCCTGATCGCCTCTACGTAAGTGTTGCTCTGCTTTATTTCTCCCCGCCTTTCGGAGGTCAACTTTGCCTTCGTCGACTCACTTTCCAGGAAATTTTCAGTGCTGCTGCCTCTGCGACCTCGATGGATATCGACAAGGGTCGGGATGATGAGGAGACTGCTGATGCTGCTACGTCCCGCGCAGGTGCGGGTGGTAGATCGTACTTTGTTTTTTGTCGGTTTGAACTGACGGTCGACCGAACTTCATGGTTGTCTTTTTGAAGTGCCACGCCATGTCATAGAGCTCCCAGATGATGATGATGACGACGATGAAGAGTGCTCGGGAGTGACTCGAAGACGCACGGGGAGGAAGGGCCGGAAGGCACCCTCTGGCTCTAAGGCCCAGCAACAGGGAGACGTGGCCCGAACCACGGTCTCCTTTGCCGTCCCTGTGTCGACTGTCCGCCCTTCTTCGTCGACTGGTCCGGCCATCGACCCAGCGCCTGCTCCGCCGTCCGTTCTCTTCTCCACCCATCACGTCCGGGAGGATCCCTTTGGGTGCAGCCCAAGTGGTCGTTCGCCAGGCGGGGCTGATGATGGAGAGGACGAAGGCGGCATACGAGGCTAGCATGGCTGCTTACAACGCTAGCTCAGCTCAACGGACCAATGTCCAGGTTTGTCCCTTCCGACTGATTTTCTGTATTGGTGTAGTCTTCAGTTTGAGAAATCTACTACCTTGTTCGTGAGATGATGCCCCACCCACTGGGTGCCTTGTATTGTAGCTTTTAGCTTTTGTAGGCCAACCGATAGTATCGGTGGGGGCACGCTTAGTGCGCCCAGTGGGTGTAGTCCCCGAGGCCATGGTCGACTGGAGTCAGTCGACTGTGGTCTTTAGAATGTGTTGTTTGTTCTGTACTTTTCTTACTCGCGCAGACTCTAGTCAGGTTGATCTGGTCGAGTGAGAACCAGTGGGGGCACGCTCAGTGCACCCACTGGGTGTAGTCCCCGAGACCGTGATCGACTGCTGGTAGTCGGCCATGGTCTGAGAATAGAACTTTTCCTCCTTGTTTTTTTGAACTCTGGTTAGACTGATCTTGGCCAAGTGAGAACCAATCTGGGCACGCTCAGTGCACCCACTGGGTGTAGTCCCCGAGACTGTGGTTGAGTGTTTGACTCGACTGTAGTCTTAGAATTCTGATTTGTTGTTTTGATGCAGAGATCTTGTGAGTTCGTGGCCAAATTTGCGGACCTCGAGAAGAAGCAGGTCCAGCTCAATCTTGACTTGCAGCTGGCTCGGAACCACTTAAAGAAGACTCAGGAAGAGGCGGTTGGTAATTAAAGCGAGCAACTCGTCGACTGGCCTTCGATAGATATGCCGTGTGTATCCTCATGTTCATCTCTCTAGTGACGTCTCTTGTAGATCAACTAAAGGCGGCCCTAGAGCAGAAGGACCTCGACCTGGCGGTGGCGCAGCAGAGAGCGCATGAGAAGATCGAATTGGCGGAGCAAAAGCTGGCTTCAGTCGGCGTGCTTGAAGCAGAGATCACCAGGCTGAAGGGCTCCCTCGACGCGGCCAACCAGGAAGTGACTC
Source organism: Secale cereale (assembly GCA_902687465.1). Taxonomy (NCBI): domain Eukaryota; kingdom Viridiplantae; phylum Streptophyta; class Magnoliopsida; order Poales; family Poaceae; genus Secale; species Secale cereale. Next base: position 566,762,814 of record LR738713.1, on the reverse strand, counting down.
GACTGAAGGGGGCTAAGAATGCCCTGAATGAGAAGTACGAGGGCCTCTTTCAGAAGAAGAACGACCTGGAGGCCTATTTGTGCGGACTCACCAAGAAGTGGTATATCGTGCTCGAAGGTATGCCTCTTTTGCTCTGGTCTGGGTCAAGGTGGTCGACTCATAACTTGCTTACTGATTCGACGCGTTCTCCCTTGTGCAGAATTCTGCCGCAACTTTGATGAGGAGACCGGGCGGGTCGAGCCTGGTCTGGACCCCACCAACTCTATTGTCAAGGATGAAGCTACCATGAACATTTTGAGGTTGGAGTCACGCCTTACCAGCGCCACAGACTATCTCGATCGACTGAAAGCAATGATGTCCCGGATTGACGCTGCACTCTGGAGGGGAGCCGTGCAAGAGAACAACCTCGAGTCCCTGATGACTCGACTCAATGAGATCCATGGTCGAGTGCAGGAGTGGAAGAAGTCATCTGCTTGCTGTGGAGCCGACGTAGCACTGTCTTTGGTTCGGGTGCACTGTAAGGAGGTGAAGGAGAAGAGGCTGGCTGCACTCAAGGTCGCCAACACGAAGGAGCTCCAGTTTCAGTCATTTATGGAGACTTTCTTGGAAGCTGCAACTCGCATCGCCGACGGGATCGACCTGGATGAGTTCGTCGCGCCTGCGAGCCCACCTCCTCCTGAGGAGTGAATGAACTTTGATACTTCAATTTAATTTGCCTCGGAATGCCGAGTGATTCTGTAACCGTTAAACTCTTGTGGGCTCGTTGCCCAAGTACTCCTGCCCGAATCTTGCGGGACTTTATCTGGATTAGATTCCTTTTGCATCTGCTTGTTTTGCTTTCGACTCTTTCTGGTCTTTTGGATTTTGAGTCGACGCCATCTCTGTGGCTTGGCTCCGACGGTTCGAACCACTTTTTGGTGACGTCGTACTTGTGGTGGAGCTCGGAGGACCGCAACTAAGCCTCCGAGTGAGAGGGTTGCTCTTCACTCGGAGTAATTTTCGTAACTTAGGCGATGACGAGCTACGTTGTATTTGTGGCGGAGCTCGGAAGACAGAGCCACATTGTACTTATGGCGTAGCTCGAAGGACCGCGACTAAGCCCCCGAGTGAGAGGGTTGCTCTTCACTCGGAGTAGTTTTTGTAACTTACGCGATTACGAG
>LR738713.1:566686272-566761414 GCA_902687465.1 Secale cereale | reverse complement strand
CGTTGTACTTATGGCGTAGCTCGGAGGACCGCGGCTAAGCCCCCGAGTGAGAGGGTTGCTCTTCCCTCAGAGTAGTTTTTGTAACTTAGGCAATTACGAGTTACGTTGTACTTGTGGCGGAGCTCAGAAGACCGAGCCATGTTGTACTTATGGCGTAGCTCGGGGGACCGCAGCTAATCCCCCGAGTGAGAGGGTTGCTCTTCACTCGGAGTAGTTTTTGTAACTTAGGTGAATCGGGTTCGCGACTAAGCCCTCGAGTGAGAGGGTTGCTCTTCACTCGGAGTAGTTTTTGTAACTTAGGCGAATCGGGTTCGCGGCTAAGCCCCCGAGTGAGAGGGTTGCTCTTCACTCGGAGTAGTTTTTGTAACTTAGGCGAATCGGGTCCGCTGCTAAGCCTCCGAGTGAGAGGGTTGCTCTTCACTCGGAGTAATTTTTGTAACTTAGGCGAATCAAGTTCGCGGCTAAGCACCCACTGGGGGATTTTGAAGATCAGCATCTTAGAAACCAACAATCATTAAGGAATTGTTGCGAACTTGTCTTTCAAACAAACTGGAAAATCTTTATTACAACTTGACTGTTCGAGCGGCTTAAGTATAGAAGCGGCAGAGCAGGTCCGCGTTCCACAAACGAGGTTCATCTCTCTTCTTAGCGGCGTTGTAGAGGTGATACACTCCATTGTGCAGTACTTTGGTGACGATGAAGGGGCCTTCCCAAGCCGGGGCGAGCTTGTGCGGTCGTTTCTGATGCACTCGAAGAACCAGGTCTCCTTCCTGGAATGCTCGGCTTCGGATGTTGCGAGCATGGAATCGAAGCAGGTCCTGTTGATAGATGGTCGACCAGATCAAGGCCATCTCACGCTCCTCCTCCAAGAGGTCGACTGCATTCTGACGAGCTTGCTCTGCTTCGGCTTCGGAGAAGAGTTCCACTCGGGGGGCATTGTGCAACACATCGCTCGGCAGTACGGCTTCAGCTCCATAGACCATGAAGAAAGGGTTACGGTCATTCGATTGGTTTGGTGTTGTCCTCAGACCCCATAAGATAGACGGCAGTTTGGTCACCCAAGCTCCGGCGGCATGCTTGAGGTCACGCATGAGCCGTGGCTTCAGGCCTTGGAGAATCAAACCGTTCGCTCTTTCTGCTTGTCCATTCGACTGTGGATACGCTACGGAGGCGTAGTCGACTCGTGTTCCTTGAGAGGAACAGAAAGCTCTGAATTCATCTGAGTCAAAGTTGGAGCCGTTATCCATGATGATGCTATGGGGGACCCCATATCTGAAAATCAGTTCCCTGATGAAGCTGATAGCGGTGCTTGACTCAAGGTTCTTGATGGGCTTGGCTTCGATCTACTTGGTGAACTTGTCGACTGCTACAAGCAGGTGAGTGGATCCGCTTCTGCCAGTTTTGAAGGGGCCAACCATGTCCAAACTCCAAATGGTAAAGGGCCAAACTAATGGAATGGTCTTTAGGGCACACGCTGGCTTATGGGACATGTTGGAGTAGAACTAGCAGCCTTCACACTTGTCTACGATATCTTTAGCCATCTCGTTGGCTCAGGGTCAATAAAACCCAGCTCGATACGCCTTGGCCACTATAGTCCGAGAGGAAGCGTGGTGGCCGCAAGTCCCCGAGTGGATCTCATTCAGAATCAGTCGATCCTCCTCTGGGGTGATGCAGTGCTGAGCGACTCCAGTGACACTCTCCCTGTAGAGCTGACCCTGAATGACGGTAAAATCCTTGGATCAACGGACAATCTGGCGTGCTTCTTCTTCATCTTCCGGGAGTTCTTGCCTGAGCAGATATGCTATGTATGGCACGGTCCAATCGGGCGTAATCACTAAAATCTCCATGATCAGGTCGACCACTGCAAGTACTTCGACTTCAGTCGGATTGGACGCACTGACTGGCTGCCGGGGGTTCCTCCGTGGAGGGGTCTTCTTTGACTGAGGGGGTGTGCAGATGTTCCAGGAATACATTCTTGGGGATAGGCTTCCGAGTCGACCCAATTTTCGCGAGATCATCAGCAAGCTGATTCTTGGCTCTGGGCACGTGATGGAGCTCTAAACCTTCGAACTTCTTTTCAAGCTTCCGTACTGCACTACAATAATTGGTCATTGTCGGGCTTCTGACGTCCCATTCCTTCATCACCTGGTTCACCACTAAGTCTGAATCGCCGTAGACCATCAGGCGACGGATGCCGAGTGAGATGGCCATACGCAATCCATACAAAAGTGCTTCATATTCAGCTTCGTTGTTTGATGAGTCAAAGTGGATTTGAAGGACGTAACTGAGCTTGTCGCCCCTGGGAGATACCAGGACCACGCCTGCGCCAGATCCGTTCAACATCTTGGATCCATCAAAGAACTTAGTCCGGTGGTCCGACTGAACCTGAGTCGGCAGCTCTTGTTCGATCCACTCGGCCACAAAATCTGCTATTGCCTGAGACTTGATAGCTTTCTTCGCTTCAAACTTGATATCTAGCGGAAGGAGTTCAATCGCCCATTTTGCCACTCGACCAGTTGCGTCTCGGTCGTTTAGGATTTCTGAAAGTGGGGCGTCGCTGACGACTGAGATTGTATGATCCCAAAAGTAGTGGGCAACCTTCTTTGCGGTCAAGTAAATCCCGTACAAAAGCTTCTAGTAATACAGGTACCTTTGCTTGGAGGGAGTCAATACTTCGGATATGTAATAGATTGGGCGTTGGACTTTGTAGGCCTTGCCTTCTTCTTCCCGCTCGACCGTGAGTACAGTGCTGACAACTTGTCCGGTGGCTGCAATGTATAGTAAGAGAGGCTCTTTGCTGACTGGGGCAGCAAGCATCGGCTGGGTGGACAGCAGGGCTTTGAGCTCTTCAAACGCTGCTTCAGCTTCGGAATTCCACTCAAACTTTTCCGATTTCTTCATCAGTCGATAGAGAGGTAATGCCTTCTCACCGAGACGAGAAATGAATCGACCCAGTGCGGCCAAGCAACCAGTAAGCTTCTGGACGTCGTGTACACGCTCGGGGCGTTTCATTCGTAGGATGGCACCGACCTTTTCTGGGTTGGCGTCGATTCCTCGTTCGGAAACGAGAAAACCGAGTAACTTGCCGCCCGGAACTCCGAACGTAGACTTCGATGGATTGAGCTTGATATCATAGCATCTCAAATTTGCGAATGTCTCAGCGAGGTCAGTCAACAGGTCGGAACCTTTCCGCGACTTGACCACGATGTCATCCATGTATGCTTCGATGTTCCGACTGATTTGCTTCAGCAGGCACTTCTGAATCATGTGCATGAAGGTAGCGTCGGCATTCTTGAGACCGAAAGGCATGGTGACATAACAGAAACACCCGAACGGGGTGATGAAAGTTGTCTTGATTTCATCGGGTCCAAACAGTCGGATTTGATGGTACCCGGAATACGCGTCCAGAAAGGACAAACGCTCGCATCCCGCAGTCGAGTCAACTATCTAATCGATGCGGGGGAGAGGAAAATGATCCTTCGGGCAGGCCCGATTTATATGCTTGAAATCGAGGCACATGCGGAGAGACTTGTCCTTCTTGGGGACCATGACCACATTGGCAAGACACTCGGAGTGGTAGATCTCATGGATGAACTCAGCTGCCAGAAGCCGAGCCACCTCCTTGCCAATCGCCTTTCTCTTCTCCGTGGTGGACCGACGGAGATGTTCCTTTACGGGCTTCACTTTCGGGTCGACTCGCAAATGGTGCTCAGGCAGTCCCCTGGGTACACCTGGCATGTCGGATGGTTTCCATGCAAAGATGTCCCAGTTCTCACGGAGGAACTGGATGAGCGCTTCTTCCTATTTGCTGTCGAGTGTAGTTGAGATGCGGGTCGGCGCTGCATTGGGGTCGGTGGGGTGAATGTGTACGGGCTTCGTCTCCCCAGCCGACTGGAAAGCTCACTCGGAAGCCAGCTTCTTGGCCCGTAGCAAGTCACTTGGATCCATGTTTTCTAGTACTCCTCCATCTCTACTGCTGCCATCTGCTCGTCAGCGATCTTCGAGCCTTTCTAGAAGCATTCTTCCGCTTTCTGACGGTTCCCCGTGACGGTTATGACGTCGTTGGGTCCCGGCATCTTCAGCTTGAAGGTATACATAACACGGTCGAGCCATGAATCTGGCGTAGGCGGGCCTACCCAGAATGGCGTGATAAGCGCTGTTGAAGTCCACCACTTCAAACATCAGCTTTTCTTTGCGGTAATTCTTCGAGTTGCCAAAGACTACGTCGAGTGCGATTTGGCCAAGTGAGTCAGCCTTCTTCTCGGGGATGACCCCGTGGAACCTCATGTTGCTTTCGATTAGCTGGGACATTGGAATGCGCATATCACGGAGAGTTGCAGCATACAGAATATTCAAACCACTTCCACCATCCATTAGGACCCTGGTCAAACGCGTGCCCTCGACCACCAGCACCTGCCGCCCAGGGGTAGCAATGTGCGCGGGGTGATCAGACTGGTTGAACGTGATGGGGGTCTTGGACCACTTCAGATACGTGGTTGTTGCTGGGGCAACCATGTTGACTTCTCTGTTGATCACTTTCAGTCAACTTTTGCTTTCAACGTCTGCGAAGATCATCAAAGTGGAGTTGATCTGGGGGTAACCTCCATCCCCTTCTTTGTCCTCGGTCTCCTCCGATTCCTTTTCCTTCTCAGTCGACTGATCCTTCTGGAAGTTCTGGATCAGGAGCCGGCACTGTCGAGTGGTGTGCTTGGGATAGACCAAGTTCCCCTCTTCGTCTTTTTTCGTGTGGATAGGACATGGCTGGTCGAGTACATCATTCCCAGTTTGATCCTTCACTTTCTTGGGGACCCAAGGTCCCTTGGGATTTCCTTTGCCCTTCCCTTGGTTGACAACTGCAGCTTCTCCCTGAGCGGCTGGCTCGGCCTTGCGCTTGGGTTTCCGATTGGAGTTCTAATCATCTTGTCCGACAGCTTTCTTGCCACTGCGGAGTCGATCGGCCTCTTCGCCGTTAGCATACCAACTGGCTATCTCCATCATCTGGGACAGGGACATATCGCCCATTCGACCAAACTTCAAATTCAGTTCTCGGTATCGCACGCCCTCCTTGAAGGCGCAGACTGCTTGGTGTTCAGACACATTCTCCACCATGTGATGCAAGGTGGTCCATCGCTGTATGTAATCCCTCGAGGTTTCATTCGGCTTCTGTACGCAATGTTGAAGCTCCGCGAGCCCTGCGGGACGTTTGCAAGTACCCTCGAAGGTCCAAATAAACACTTGGGCCAGCTCTTCCCAACTGTATATGCTCCCAGGGGCCAACTGATTAAGCCACGCCCGAGCTGAGCCGCCCAGCATCAGAGGAAGGTGTTTCATGGCTACGTCATCGTTGCCGCCTCCGATTTGCACGGCCACTCGGTAATCCTCGATCAAGGTGTCCGGTTTTGACTCGCCGGTGAACTTATTTACCCCCGCCACCAAACTAAAGTTCAGGGGTATCTCAGCGGCCCTGATGGCACTGCTAAAACACTCGGGCCCAGAGACGAATGCTCGGCTTCCACTCAGACGATCTCTGCCTTGCTCTTCTTTGAACGCCCTGTTCCGGTCGACCAGCCCCTGCACAAGGATAGACCTTGCATCGAAGCCGGGCCTCCAGGGATTTGGGGGAATCCTCCGCTCGTCGTCACGCAAGCGCCTGCCCTCGTGTCGCCTGGGCGAGAGCGATCCACTTCCCGGGGGAGGCGTAGGCACTCGACGGTGGTCGTGATGACCGGGTCGACGGTCATACTACTCATCATTCCAACCCAGATACCGGTCTTGACGTGGGCCACGATCCTCACGCCTCGGGGGCGATCTTGGACTGTGGGCTGACCAAACGGTGTCTGCAGCCACCGATCTGCTGTGAATCATGTTATGCGACTGAGAAACAGCCGCGTTCTGCTCCCCGGCTGTTCGGAGCAATGCCCGGATCTGATGTAGGCCTCTCCCAGCCTCTGACTATGATGGTTGAATTGACTCTGCGATGCGAGCCGTGGCTTCGAGGTTCTGGACAGGCGTACAGAACACCTGAGTCTCGCGCGGGAACGATTGCCTCGGTCGTCGACTGGACTCGAGGACCAGTCGGCGGGCCCGTTCGTCGAGTGCGCGCTGGATATTCTCCAAGCGCGTGCACTCGGCCACGGTGGCCAAGGGCGTGGCTTCCAGGACCTGAGCCTCTGGAGTATCCCCCATGATGGGGGTGAAGAGTGCGTCCTCATTGCGGTGGCAGAGCTCCTCCCTCTGCTCGGCAGTGAGGGGTTGGGGAATGTACCCGTCGTGGTCGAATGAATGACCGTCGCCGCTGCCGCCGTTGCGACCGCGAGGGAATCCTGGCGGGCTGCGGCGCGAGTCGACCATGAGGACTTCCGCCGTGGGATCACTGCTCCCGCACTCGGAAACTGAATCCGCGAGCTCGACCGATGGATTGACCGGCCCGTAGAGATAATCGTTGGGCTCGATGCCGTGACTTGAGGGGTGGCCGCCTGGCGGGCCACTGCGTGTTTCACCCACTGTTGGAGCCGCGAGCGACCGGATCGCTTGCGACGGCGTCCGGCGGGGATGATGGATGATGTAGGAATCGGCAGGTACTGAGTCGACGGCTGCCGAAGAAGGACGCCACAGGCGCTGGCGCGGAAGTGTGCACCCCACGGACGGGTAGCGCCTCAACGTCGAGGGGAGCCTCCTGGAGCCAAGCGGAGTCGTCGGCGACGAAGACGAGCACGCCGAGTCGGATCTCGCGGCCCAACGCCAGACCACCGCCGGAAACCATGATGAAGGAGGTCGGAGAAAAGTTTGCAACCTCATGAGAAGTCGCTAAGACACCTTGCCCCAAGGTGGGCGCCAACTGTCGTGGTTCTAAGTTTGACAGTACGAGTAGGGGTACGTAAGAGGAAGCAGGGCCCTAGCTATGGTGAGATTGTACGCAAGATGTATACGTGTTCAGGCCCTTCTCGGAGGAAGTAACAACCCTACGTCTCGGTGCCCGGAGGCGGTCGACTGGAATGTGTGGGGGTGTTTGAGTTACAGGGGGTGCGAACCCATGTACTGGAGGAGGAGGTGGCTTATATAGTGTGTCAGGACCCCAGCCATGCTCCACGTTACCAAGGGTTCAATGTACATAAAGGCGGGCGTTACTGATAACGCCCGCAGTAAAGAGTAATAAAGGCATTCATTGTAGCGGAGTGAATACCTGACCCTTGTTGTCCTAAGTAACCTTTGACCTTTAGGGGTCGAGTGCCTTGTAGGGGTCGAGTGAAGTGCAGTCGTGTGGACGGAGGTGTACGGTCGAGTGGGATGTCCTCTTGGGTCGTCTGAGTCGACTATTCTTGTTGTCATTGGTTTGTACATTGAGCTTCTGGGGTGGCGACCTTGGGTGGGGTATCTTGGTCAAGCCTGTGACCCTACCCTAGGTCCGTAACCTCGTCAGGATCCTTTCTAGAGAAGGAGTTTCTCTCGAAAGAAGTGAGTGGGAGGAAAGTGGAACTTGATGAGGTAATTGTACCTTCTCCCGAATTGGAAAGTAGTACATCACAGAAACTGGTTCCAGTGATTCCTACACCAATTAGTGAGGAAGCTAATGATGATGATCATGAAACTTCGGATCAATTTACTACTGAACTTCGTAGATCAACCAGAGTACGTTCCGCGCCAGAGTGGTACGACAACCCAGTTCTAGAAGTCATGTTACTAGACCATGATGAACCTACGAACTATGAGGGATGATGAGCTGATACGCCCAAAACGTATCTATAATTTCTGCTTGCTCCATGCTTCTTTTGTGTGATATTGCTATGATATTGATGCACTTCCGTACACTTTTGATCATATTTGGACTGACCTATTAACTCAATGCACCACAGTGCCAGTTCCTGTTTTCTGCTGTTTTTCTATTTCAGGTTTCCCCCATATTAAAAGTGCTCCAAAAATTCCAGGAAAAACATAGGAAAAATCAGCGTACAGGAAGCTTCGTGAAGAACCAAAGATGGGCCAGAGGGGAGCCAGGGGAGGCCCAGGCGGCCACCTGGCGCGGCCCCACCCCTGGCCGCGCCAGGGGGGCACCTGGGGCCCCTGCTCCGCCTCTAGCTGCCCCCCTTCGCATATATATCCCTCTCGTCCCGAAACCCTCGAGAACAGAACCCTTTTTCGCGATCTCGCCTCTGTTCCGCCGCCGCAGCGCTTCCAAGATCGGGAGCATCAGGAGAACTCTTCCCGGCACCCTGCCGGAGGGGAGAACCACCACCGGGAGCTTCTCCACCACCATGGACGCTTCCCGGATGAGTCGTGAGTAGTCCACCTTGGACCATGGGTCCATGATCAGTAGCTATGTGATCTTCTCCTCCCCTCTTTGCTCTTCATGGTTTAGACCTCGTGAGCTGCCCTACAGGATCGAGGCACATATGTAATCTTTCTGCTGTTGCTTTGCTGAGTTTGCTAGGATCTGATGGATTATGAGACTATGTTCAGATTGTGTTTAAGTAATATATTTGATTCACCTCTTTTATATCTTTGTTCTTGAGTAATTCTTGCATGTTCTCCGTTGTTGTTTATTGCTTTGGCCAAGTAGTAGGTAGTAACTACAAGAGGGAGCGTTATGCTTGATTGTGGGTTCATGCCCCCTGATGACTAGCTTGAGTGACAGAAACATGAGTCTAGGGGATGTGCTGTTGCCACAAGGGAGAAAACAACGGTGCTTGTACTTGCGGGTGCAAGGATTGTTTACTTTACGCAAAGTTCTTTTAATGCAGTTGTCTGTTGCTTTGAGTTTACACTTTGGGTGGGATTTGCAACTTAATACCAGCGAGATGTTCTGGATAGATATCTCAAGGTGGATGATTAGTAGTAGATGCAGTTGGATTTCGGTCTACTTGCCTTGGCGTACCGCCCATGCTTTTGAGCCTCTACCTTTCTTTGCAGCATAGTTAGCATTGGTTTGCGCACATAATCATGTCAATTGCCCAGCTGTAATTTGTTTACCTCGCTTTGCTATTTTATCGTCTTTTGGGAGAGAGACATCACTAGTGAACATCATGGGACCCCGGTCCATATTACCACCATTGATCACACCTTCTATTTACTTCCTGTTTTTATTTCCTAGTTGCAGTCATAGCTATCATTATTATCTCTTGTGTTTGATCCTTTGTAAACAACAAGGCCGGAGAGATTGACAACCTCTCTGTACTCGTTGGGAGCAAAGTTATCTGTATCTGTGTGCAGGTCCCGTCAACCGCTAAGTTTCTGGCGCCGTTGACACCTACTTGTCGACCCTCGGAGTCTCACGGGATTCGATCCTTGGTATCTTTGCCAAGGGAAATTTCCCGCTACGCTACATCTCAACCTTCCACTTGGGGTAACCAACGAGGGGCGAGAAGCCATCAAGCAAGTTTCTGGCGCCGTTGCCGGGGACTCCACTCTTCAAGATAGGGGAGTTGCATGCTATCTTTTATCTTTGCTTTTTAGTCTTGTTAGTTTACCTTTCAGTTTTTGCTTTAGTGTCCCTTACCAAAAATCACAAAAATAGTTATCTTGCTTGCTGCTGCTATGGGTTCCACCGAGAACACCAAGTTGTGTGACTTCACTAGTCATAACAACAATGACTTTATCTGCACGCCTATTGCTACACCTGCCACTTCAACACCTTCTTATGAGATTAAACCTGCTTTGCTGAACCTAGTTATGAAAGATCAATTCTCCGGTGCTGGAGATGATGCTGCTTTGCACTTAAATAATTTTGTTGAGCTCTGTGATATGCAAAAGTACAAAGAAGTAGATGGTGATATTGTTAAGCTTAAGCTTTTTCCTTTCTCCTTGAGAGGAGGAGCTAAAATCTGGTTTCAATCCTTGCCTAGGAATAGTATAGATTCATGGGACAAGTGCAAGGATGCCTTTATTGGGAAGTACTATCCCCCTGCTAAAATTATCCAATTAAGGAGTAACATAATGAATTTTAAACAATTGGATAATGAACACGTTGCCCAAGCTTGGGAACGCATGAAATATCTTGTCAAGAACTGCCCTACTCATGGTTTGACTACTTGGATGGTTATCCAAACTTTTTATGCAGGCTTGAACTTTACCTCGCGGAACTTGTTAGATTCGGCCGCGGGAGGAAACTTTATGTCAACTACACTTGGTGCTGCCACGAAACTTCTCGACGAGATGATGACCAATTATTCCCAATGGCACACCAAACGCGCTCCAACAGGTAGGAAGGTAAACTCTGTCGAGGAGATTTCCTCCCTAAATGAAAAAGTTGACTTGATCATGTCTCTACTTTCCAAGCAATCTTCTATTGATCCTCATGATGTTCCTTTAAATTCTTTGATTGCTCAAGATCAAGTAGATGTGAACTTTATCTCTAGAAACAATTTCAATAACAATGCTTATAGGAGTAATTTTGGTAGAAACCCTAGACCGTTCCCCTCTAATTCCTATGGGAACAACAATACTTATCCTAGCACCAAGAACTCCACTTCTGAACTAGAGATTATGCTTAAAGACTTCATCACTACCCAAAAGGCCTTCAATAAGAGTGTAGAAGAAAAACTAGACAAACTAGATAATCTCTCTTCGAAGGTAGACAATTTAGCCCATGAGGTAGAGTTGCTTAAAATTAGAACTTCTCCTCTTGAGGAGAGGAAGGCCACTCCTATGAATGCTATTCAAGTGCAAATTAATGAAAACATTAGGATGATGGCTAAACTTAAAAAGAGATGGGCTAGAGAAAAGGAGGAAGAAGATAGAATTAAGAGCCTTCCTACCCACCACACTGTTGCTACTATTCAAGTTGTTGAGGATATCCAAACTCTTAGCACCCAATGCACTCCTAGTCCCATTGGACCTATTAATGGTGATGCTATGACTTCAACCGTAGAAGAAGAAACTCCTATGACCATAGAAGCTACCAAACAAGTGAGCCTAAAGGACACCACTACCACTTTACTTGATAGTAGTGACCTTGATTTTGATAATTGCACCCTTTCTGAAGTTATTGGTTTTCTTCACAAGATGTCTAGAGATCCCCACACTAGCACACTTAATCTTGCCTTCACGGAGCATATCACTAATGCTCTCATCAAAGCTAGGGAGGAGAAGCTTAGGGTAGAAGCCTCCATACCTAGAAAGCTAGAAGATAGTTGGGATCCTATGATTAAAATTAAGTTGAATAACTTCTCTTGCTATGCTTTATGTGATGTTGGAGCTAGTACCTCTGTTATGCCCAAAAGAATGTGTGATATGTTTGAATTGAAACCTTTTGATCCTTGTTCTTTTGGTGTTCGTCTTGTTGATTCTTCCGTAAAGAAACCTTTGGGGAAGATCGACGATGTTCTTATCATTGTCAATGACAATTATGTTCCCGTTGATTTTACTATTATGGATATTGAATGTGAACCTTCATGTCCAATTATTTTGGGACGTCCTTTTCTTCGCACCGTTGGTGCTACCATTGACATGAAAGAGGGGAATATAAAATTCCAATTCCCTCTCAAGAAAGGGATGGAACACTTCCCTAGAAAGAAGATTAAGTTGCCTTTTGAGTCCGTTACACGGGGTAGCTATTCTCTTACTCTTGATAAAACTTGATCTTCTCTTTTTGCATCATGCCTAGCTTAAAGGCATAAAAGAAAGCGCTTTTGGGAGGCAGCCCACAATGAATTAGGTTTTATTTTGCTTTTGTTGTGTCTTGATGTTTGTTACTACAGTAGCATCATCATTGTATCTTTTCTTTTCAGCTTTGTGCCAAGTTTAGCCTCCGATTGCAAGAAAGTTCAAAAGTTGTGACGTGCTGTCCAGAAAACAGATTCTGTCCTTGGACAGAAAAATTCGAATAAAATCACCAGATCATCTTTTTGATCTGAATTTTTTTGACAGCGTGCTCTATACAATTGGCTTTCGAGCGTATGTTCTGAGTTTTTTGATTTGAGTTGCAGAAGTGCCCCGAAAAAATTATTTACTACCTGCTGGTCTGTTTTTCACAGATTATGTCCTGTTTTACCTTTTCTTCGTTTTGCAAACCTTGAGCTTGCTTTTTCTTTGCAAAAACCTTTTGGCAATCTTGAGAAACAGTAGCTCTTCAAGATTATTTTTATTTCTAGTAGGGAAAAATTATTTTATTGTGGGTACTAACCTCGCTAATCAGATTATGATGAGTTATGTATGAAGGGAGTTTTCAAGTGTGCGAGGGAAGATGATAAAAGAAGATTCAGGAGGGTCAAACGCTCAAGCTTGGGGATGCCCCCGTGCACCCCCAAGAAATATTCAAGAAGACTCAAGCGTCTAAGCTTGGGGATGCCCCCATGCATCCCCTTCTCCATCAACAATTATCAGTTCGTCTTTCGTTCCACTATATTTATCACTTCATGCGTTATGTGCTATGCTTGGAGCGTCTCGCTCTTAGTTTCCTTTTTTAGTTTTCTTTAGCTTTGCTTGTTGTTCATAACAAGTTAGAACTCAGCTTTCTTTGTGTGGGAGAGAAGCACGCTCCACTTCAACCTAAAACACAACATAGGATTTTCATGCTTATCTTTGCTGTGTGTGTTCTTTGTCTTTCCATAGCTGATGTCATGTTTAGCTCTTAGTTTTCATGCTTTTCTTTTTAAAGAGCTTTTGTTTAGTTGGTTGCTGAACTCTCTTGAGTTTTCATGTTTATCTTGTTAAGAGAGTTTGCATGTTGCACTGAGTTGTGTGTCTTAACTTAAGGTAGGTAATTGAGGTTGCTATTTAATTTTAGTAGTAACTTGCAATAGTTTTGAGGTATTGCCATGAGTAATGTCTGAACTTTTGGTGTCAAGAGCTGTAACCTATTAGTGATAGATGTCGTATTTTGGGCAATCCGTGTTTATTTTTGAAAACCTACAAAATAGTTGAGAACTTTAGCTACTAGATGGATCACTAATCTTTGGAGGGATCGAATATTAGAGTACACTCACGTACCATGAGTCGAGGATGCGCAAGGATAACCAAACCCCCATACACTCCTCCTCGGGGTACTTGTCTCTTTGTGAACCTCCTGATTAGATTGAGAGTTACCGATAATAAGTGCATGAGTTCTTCGGACTAATGTGAGTATTCTAAAGTTGACACTTCCACCTAGCCATATTTTTCTAGCCTCTTCGGTACCGTGCATTGCCCTTTCTCACCTCGAGAGTTGGCGCATACTTCGCCGGTGCATCCAAATCATTGGCACGATACGCTCTGTCATCATAAGCCTCATTATATCCTTCCTCAAAACAGCCACCATACCTACCTATCAAGGCATTTCCATAGCCTTTCCGAGATACATTGCCATGCAACATCCATCTTCTCATGACTTGATCTTCATGTCATACATGCTTTTTGCTTGATCGATGAGCCGCATGCTAGTTGGGCCTTGCCCTAATCATTGCTACATGACGCGCTAGTATCATTGCATATCCTGCTACACCGGCAGAGGCATACATTTGCATACATCATGATAGTTTCATTTTCTTTATGTTGAGTACTTTTGTAAAGTGTGAAAGATCTTCTATACTTCCTGTAATATATAGAGTGTTGCCCCTAAAGTGAGGAAAAGATCCCAAAGAGGACAAAATCAAAAGATCCCAGAGAGGACAAATGAGAGTTAAATAGAAAGAGCCATTGAGGCCACAAAAAAATAAAAAAGAGAAAAAAGAGAAAAAGAAATAAGAAGAGAGAAGGGGGCACACTACTATTCCTTTTGAGAGATCCACACTCGTACTCCATCTTATACCTTGTACTCCATAGAGATTATCATTCATGCATATAGCTATGTGGGGACCTTCACACTATAGAACTTGGCTTGTATATTCCAATGATGAGCCTCCTCAAAAGATCTCTAGGTCTTCTTGAGCGAGCAAGTTGGATGCACCCCCACTAGTTCCATCGGAGAGCTTACCTTAGCTCATATGTGCATCCGTTGCATGGCAATCCCTACACCTCACATCATATCTATCATTTGGCTTTCTCTCGCCTATAATTGTCCTCATTGATGTGAGCCTTTCACACCTTTTTTGTCTTCCCCTTCATCATTTTTCTCTCTTTGCCATCCTAAGTGTCAACTTTCTTGCTTACGCTCATCCATTGCATGAGTGCTCAAAATATCGAAAGGGAGTGGATCATTTTGACTTGTACCTGGCTAGTGGTCTGGGGATGAGTCAAGATAAGATTCCAAAGAAGACCAAGTGTGAAACTTTAGTAGATTAAGTTCTCAACAATACAAAAACTATGTTTTACTCTCTCGTATATCCATATCCCCTTTCTTGCACGCAAACACCATTTGGAGACATTCGAGTCACGGACAGCGAGAGCTCTTGCACCTTTATGTTCTTATGTTGCTTGTTACAATGCTAATATAGACTCTTGCTTGTTATGACTTGAATTGAATTGCATGCCTTGATTGATTTACTTAAAAAGTTCTTATATGGTTGGTAGCATGTCAGCACAGAAATTATGCTTGTTATCATTTACCTAGTCGAGGACGAGCAGGAATTAAGCTTGGGGATGTTGATACGTCCAAAACGTATCTATAATTTCTGCTTGCTCCATGCTTCTTTTGTGTGATATTGCTATGATATTGATGCACTTCCATACAATTTTGATCATATTTGGACTAACCTATTAACTCAGTGCACCACAGTGCCAGTTCCTGTTTTCTGCTGTTTTTCTATTTCAGGTTTCCCCCATATTTAAAGTGCTCCAAAAATTCCAGGAAAAATATAGGAAAAATCAGCATACAGGAAGCTTCGCGAAGAACCAAAGATGGGGCAGAGGGGAGCCAGGGGAGGCCCAGGCGGCCACCTGGCGCGGCCCCACCCCTGGCCGCGCCAGGGGGGCGCCTGGGCCCCCTGCTCCGCCTCTGGCTGCCCCCCTTCGCATATATATCCCTCTCGTCCCGAAACCCTCGAGGACAGAACCCTTTTTCGTGATCTCACCTCTGTTCCACCGCCACAACGCTTCCAAGATCGGGAGCATCAGGAGAACTCTTCCCGGCACCTTGCCGAAGGGGAGAACCAGCACCGGGAGCTTCTCCACCACCATGGACGCTTCCCGGATGAGTCGTGAGTAGTCCACCTTGGACCATGGGTCCATGATCAGTAGCTATGTGATGTTCTCCTCCCCTCTTTGTTCTTCATGGTTTAGACCTCGTGAGCTACCCTACATGATCGAGGCACATATGTAATCTTTCTGTTGTTGCTTTGTTGAGTTTGCTAGGATCTGATGGATTATGAGACTATGTTCAGATTGTGTTTGAGTAATATATTTGATTCACCTCTTTTATATCTTTGTTCTTGAGTAATTCTTGCATGTTCTCCGTTGCTGTTTATTGCTTTGGCCAAGTAGTAGGTAGTAACTCCAAGAGGGAGCGTTATGCTTGATTGTGGGTTCATGCCCCCTGATGACTAGCTTGAGTGACAGAAACATGAGTCTAGGGGATGTGCTGTTGCCACAAGGGAGAAAACAACGGTGCTTGTACTTGCGGGTGCAAGGATTGTTTACTTTACGCAAAGTTCTTTTAATGCAGTTGTCTGTTGCTTTGAGTTTACACTCTGGGTGGGATTCGCAACTTAATACCAGCGAGATGTTCTGGATAGATATCTCAAGGTGGATGATTAGTAGTAGATGCTGATACGTCCAAAACGTATCTATAATTTCTGCTTGCTCCATGCCACTTTTGGGTGATATTGCTATGATATTCATACACTTCCATACACTTTTGATCATATTTGGACTAACTTACTAATCCAGTGCACCCCAGTGCCACTTTCTGTTTTCGGCTGTTTTTGTATTTCACGTTTTCACGTTACGAGAACTGCCCAGAGAAATCCAGAAAAATTATATAAACAATCAGCGTTTCGGAAACAACCTTGCGTCCGAAGGACAGCCGGGGGGGCCACCAGGGCTCCAGGCGCCCTGGCGGCGCCCCCCCCTGGGCCGCGCCGGGGGGGCGCCTGGGCCCCCCGAAGCCCGTCCGGTGCCCCCCTTTGGCATATATTTAGAGGGTCCTCCGAAACCCTCAGAAGAGGAACTCTTTTCGCGATCCCATCTCTGTTCCGCCGCCGCCGCCGCTTCCAAGATCGGGAGCACCAGGAGAACTCTTCCCAGCACCCTGCCGGAGGGGAGGATCACCACCGGGAGCTTCTCCACCACCATGGACGCCTCCCGGATGACTCGTGAGTAGTTTCCCTTGGACCATGAGTCCATGACCAGTAGCTATGTGATGTTCTCCTCCCGTTCTTGTGCTTCACTAATTAGTCCTCGTGAGCTGCCCTACATGATCGAGGCACATATGTAATCCTTGTGCTGTTGCTATGTTGAGTTTGCTGGGATCCGATGGATTATGAGATTATGTTCAGATTGATCTTGAGTAATATATTTGATTCACCTCTTTTATATTTATGTTCATAAGTAATTCTTGCATGTTCTCCGTTGTTATTTATTGCTTTGGCCGAGTAGTAGCTAGTGACTCCAAGAGGGAACGTTATGCTTGATTGTGGGTTCATGCCCCTCGATGACTAGCTTGAGTGACAGAAACATGAGTCTAGGGGATGTGCTGTTGTCACAAGGGGGAAAACAACGGTGCTTGTGCCCGCGGGTGCAAGGATTGTTTACTTTACGCAAAGTTCTTTTAATGCAGTTGTCTGTTGCATTGAGTTTACACTATGGGTGGGACTCGCAACTTAATACCAGCGAGATGTTCTGGATAGATATCTCAAGGTGGATGATTAGTAGTAGGCATTGATGGATTTCGGTCTACTTACTTTGGCGTACCGCCCATGCTTTGAACCTCAACCTTTCTTGCAATGTAGTCAGCATTGGTTTGCGTTCGTGGTCCTGTCAATTGCCCAGCTGTAATTTGTTTACCTCACATAGCTGTTTTATCGTCTTTTGGGAGAGAGACATCACTAGTGAACATCATGAGACTCCGGTCCTTATTACTATCATTGATCACATCCGCTATTTACTTTTCATTATTATTTACTATTGCAAACACTATCTATCACTACTATCATCTGCTTTTAACCCTTTGTGAACTACAAGGCCGGAGGGATTGACAACCTCTCTGTACTCGTTGGGAGCAAAGTTATTTGTATCTGTGTGCAGGTCCACGTTGATTGCTAATTGCGCCGTTAGCAGTTGACACCTACTTGTTGAACGTAGGAGTCTCTGGGGATTCGATCCTTGGCATCTTTGCTAAGGGAAAACACTTCTACAATACTGCATCTTACACCTTCCACTTGGGGTAACCAACGAGGGGTTCGAGGCCCATCAAGGAGTATTTTCTGGCGCCGTTGCCGGGGACTCCACTCTTCAGGATAGGGGAGTTGCACGCTATCTTTTACCTTTGCTTTTTAGTCTTGTTAGTTTACCTTTCAGTTTTTGCTTTCAGTACCTTTTATCGAAAATCACAAAAATAGTTATCTTGCTTGCTTGCTACTATGGGTTCCACCGAGAACACCAAGTTGTGTGACTTCACTAGTCACAACAACGATGACTTTATCAGCACACCTATCACCACACCTGCCACTTCAGCACCTTCATATGAAATTAAACCTGCTTTACTGAACTTAGTTATGAGAGAACAATTCTCCGGTGCTGGAGATGATGCTGCTTTACACTTAAACAACTTTGTTGAACTTTGTGATATGCAAAAGTACCAAGAAATAGATGGTAATATTGTTAATCTTAAGCTTTTTCCTTTCTCCTTGAGAGGAGGAGCTAAAATTTGGTTTCAGTCTTTGCCTAGAAATAGCATAGATTCATGGGACAAGTGCAA
Source organism: Secale cereale (assembly GCA_902687465.1). Taxonomy (NCBI): domain Eukaryota; kingdom Viridiplantae; phylum Streptophyta; class Magnoliopsida; order Poales; family Poaceae; genus Secale; species Secale cereale. Next base: position 566,743,650 of record LR738713.1, on the reverse strand, counting down.
AGATGCTTTTATTGGAAAATACTATCCACCTGCTAAAATTATCCAACTTAGAAGTAACATAATGAATTTTAAACAATTTGATAATGAACACGTTGCCCAAGCTTGGGAACGTATGAAGTCTCTTATCAAGAACTGCCCTACTCATGGTTTGACTACTTGGATGGTTATCCAAACTTTTTATGCAGGCTTGAACTTTACCTCGCGGAACTTGTTAGATTCGGCCGCGGGAGGAACTTTTATGTCAACTACACTTGGTGCTGCCACGAAGCTTCTCGATGAGATGATGACCAACTATTCTCAATGGCACACTGAACGCGCTCCAACAGGTAGGAAGGTAAACTCTGTCGAGGAGATTTCCTCCCTTAATGAAAAAGTTGACTTGATCATGTCTCTACTTTCGAAGCAATCTACTGTTGATCCTCGTGATGTTCCTTTAAATTCTTTGATTGCTCAAGAACAAGTAGATGTGAACTTTATCTCTAGAAACAATTTTAACAACAATGCTTATAGGAGTAATTTTGGTAGCAATCCTAGACCGTTACCCTCTAACTCTTATGGGAACAATAATGCTTATCCTAGTACCAAGAACTCCACTACTGAACTAGAGATCATGCTTAAAGATTTCATCACTACCCAAAAAGCCTTTAATAAGAGTGTAGAAGAAAAACTACATAAACTAGATGATCTTTCTTTTAAGGTAGACCACTTAGCCAATGAGGTAAAATTGCTAAAAATTAAAACTTCTCCTCTTGAGGAGAGGGAAGTCACTCCTATAAATGCTATTCAAGTGCAAATTAATGAAAACATTAGGATGATGGCTAAACTTGAAGAAAGATGGGCTAGAGAAAGGGAGGAAGAGGATAGAATTAAGAGCCTTCCTACCCACCACACTGTAGCTACTATCCAAGTTGTTGAGGATGTTCAAACTCTTAGCACCCAATGTACTCCTGGTCCCAATGGACCTATTAATGGTGATTCTATGACTATAGAAGCTACCAAACAAGTGAACCTAAAGGACACCACTACCACTTTACTTGATGCTCGTGACCTTGATTTTGATAATTGCACTCTTACCGAAGTTATTGATTTCCTTCACAAGATGTCTAGAGATCCCCGCACTAGCACGCTTAACCTTGCCTTCACAGAGCATATCACTAATGCTCTCATCAAAGCTAGGGAGGAGAAACTTAGAGTAGAAGCCTCCATACCTAGAAAGCTAGAAGATGGTTGGGATCCTATGATAAAAATTAATTTGAATGACTTCTCTTGTTATGCATTATGTGATGTTGGTGCTAGTACCTCTGTTATGCCCAAAAGACTATATGATATGCTTAAATTGAAACCTTATGATTCTTGTTCTTTTGGTGTTCGTCTCGTTGATTCTTCCATAAAGAAACCTTTGGGGAGGATCGACGATGTTCTTATTGTTGTCAATGATAATTATGTTCCCGTTGATTTTACTATTATGGATATTGAATGTGATCCTTCATGTCCAATTATTTTGGGACGTCCCTTTTTGCGCACCGTTGGTGCTATCATTGACATGAAAGAGGGTAATATAAAATTTCAGTTTCCTCTCAAGAAAGGGATGGAACACTTCCCTCGTAAGAAGATCAAGTTACCTTTCGAGTCCGTTGTACGGGCTAGATATTCTTTTACTCTTGATAAAACTTGATCTCTTGTGTCTTGATGTTGTTTACTGCTGTAGCATCATCATTGTATCTTTGCTTTTCATATTTGTGCCAAGTATAGCCTCTGATTGCTAGAAAGTTCAAAAGTTGTGAGGTGCTGTCCAGGAAACAGATTCTGTCCTTGGATAGAAAAATTCGTATAAAATCACCAGATCATCTTTTTGGTCTGAATTTTTTCGACAGCATTCTCTATATAATTGTCTTTCGTGCGTCTGTTCTGAGTTTTTTTATTTGAGTTGCAGAAGTATCCCGAACAGATCAATTACTACCTGCTGTTCTGTTTTTCACAGATTCTGTCCTGTTTTACCTTTCCTCCACTTTGCAAATCAAGAACTTGCTTTTTCTTTGCAAAAACCTTTTGGCAATCTTGAGAAACAGTAGAAATTCAAGAATATCTTTATTTCCAGCAAGGTATAATTATTTTATTAAGGGTATTAACCTCGCTAATCAGATTATGATGAGTTATGTATGAAGGGAGTTTTCAAGTGTGCGAGGGAAGATGATAAAAAAGATTCAGGAGTGTCAAGTGCTCAAGCTTGGGGATGCCCCCGTGCACCCCCAAGAAATATTCAAGGAGACTCAAGCGTCTAAGCTTCGGGATACCCCCGTGCATCCCCTTCTCCATCAAACATTATCAGTTCGTCTTTCGTTCCGCTATATTTTTATCACTTCATGTGTTATGTGCTATGCTTGGAGCGTCTTGCTTTTAGTTTTCTTTTTAGTTTTTCATAACGAGTCGGAACTCAGCATTCTTTATGTGGGAGAGAAACAGGCTCCACTTCTACCTAGAACATAACATAGAAATTTTCATGTCTATCTATGATGTGTGTGTTCTTTATCTTTTAATAGCTGCTATCATGCTCTGCACTTAGTATTCATGCTTATCTTTTCAAAGAGCTTTTGTTTAGTTGGTTGCTTGAACTCTCTTTAATTACCATGCTCACCTTATTAAGAGAGTGTGCTTCCGTTGCATTGGTTAATGTGTCTATGATAAAGATGCTACTTGCATAATGGTGCTTAGTAGTTCAGGTTTTCTTATGGTTAATCTCAAATAGCTGGGGGGTTCCCAATATGTTATTGGAGTACCAACTTGATTTGTTTGCTTATGATGTGGTATGGTTTAGTAATATCTTCCCTCGAGAATTTATTTTGATTGACTTGGCGTATGCTCACGCATATTTAAGACTGTAAAGAAAGTCTGTCAAGCCTTGATGATCTTTTATTTCTGAGTAGCGATATAACTACCATGCCTGATTCAATGTTGCTTTGTCGCTCTGCATGATTATGACCGTCATTGTTCTCTTAGTTGGTCGCTCCCAGTCTTTTTGCTAACCTCTACCTGTACTAAGCGAACTAACTTTGCAATACATAGCTCATGGGAAAGTAGCTTAAAAACTATTGTGGTAAAGAATATGTTGCTTATGTATCTTATTTCTTATAAGTTGCTTGCTGAGCGGTAACCATGTTTCTGGGGACGCCATCAACTGTCACACTTTTGTTGAATATCATGTGAGTTGCTATGCATGTTCGTCTTGTCTGAAGTAAGGGTGATTTACCGTGGGTTGAGTGAATATGCATATTGTTAGAGAAGAACATTGGGCCGCCAACCAAAGCCATGTATCATGGTGGAAGTTTTAGCTTGGACGTTGATCCTCAATCTCTTATGAGAACATGCTTATGCATTAAAGAGGAGTCCATCATCTATTTTCTACGTTGTCCCGGTATGGATGTCCTCAAGTTGAGATCTATCAAAAACGAGAAATCAAATGCGATTTATCTCCTTGGACCTTTGTACAGGTGGCATAGAGGTACCCCTTTGTGACACTTGGTTGAAACATATGTAATGCAATGATAACCCATGGAGATCCGAGCTAATTAGGACAAGGTGCGAGCACTATTGGTATTCGATGCATGAGGCTTGCAACTTATAGGATGTCTTATGCATGACACATATGAAGTACTACTACCGTTGACAAAATTGCTTCCATGTTTTCAAAATAAAAAGCTCTAGCACTTAACCATTCTTTTACTTTTATGTTAAAGCACCAACTACTGAGAGCATGATTGTCATTCTGAGTGTAATGTGCATTGTCCCAAAGTAGCATTGTCTTTTGCATGATTGTGATATCGTTTATTTTGAAATCATTGTATCTAGTCATCACTTAAACCTTGAAGGTGCCCCTGCATTTATGTTTTGCATCACTAAAGGGGGCAAGCTAGATATCACTTTATCATATTTGCACATCATGTTCATTGCAAATCTATTTGATGTTTCAGTTTCATGTTGTAAAACTTTAGGTCATTTGTGATTTTCTCATGAGGCAACTTAATTACTACAGATTCATTGTCTCAATAAACTTTTGTCATATGACTATGAAAAAGTCCTATATGGTTAATAGCATGTCACCACAGAAATTATTCTTGTTATCATTTACCTACTCGAGGACGAGCAGGAATTAAGCTTGGGGATGTTGATACGTCCAAAACGTATCTATAATTTCTGCTTGCTCCATGCAACTTTTGGGTGATATTGCTATGATATTCATACACTTCCATACACTTTTGATCATATTTGGACTAACTTACTAATCCAGTGCACCCCAGTGCCAGTTTCTGTTTTCGGCTGTTTTTGTATTTCAGGTTTTCACGTTACGAGAACTGCCCAGAAAAATCCAGAAAAATTATATAAAAAATCAGCGTTTCGGAAACAACCTTGCGTCCGAAGGACAGCCGGGGGGGCCACCAGGGCTCTAGGCGCCCTGGCGGCGCACCCCCCCCCTGGGCCGCGTCGGGGGGGCGCCTGGGCCCCCCGAAGCCCGTCCGGTGCCCCCCCTTTGGCATATATTTAGAGGGTCCTCCGAAACCCTCAGAAGAGGAACTCTTTTCGCGATCCCATCTCTGTTCCGCCACCGCCGCCGCTTCCAAGATCGGGAGCACCAGGAGAACTCTTCCCGGCACCCTGCCCGAGGGGAGGATCACCACCGGGAGCTTCTCCACCACCATGGACGCCTCCCGGATGACTCATGAGTAGTCTCCCTTGGACCATGAGTCCATGACCAGTAGCTATGTGATGTTCTCCTCCCGTTCTTGTGCTTCACTAATTAGTCCTCGTGAGCTGCCCTACATGATCGAGGCACATATGTAATCCTTATGCTGTTGCTATGTTGAGTTTGCTGGGATCCGATGGATTATGAGATTATGTTCAGATTGATCTTGAGTAATATATTTGATTCGCCTCTTTTATATTTATGTTCATAAGTAATTCTTGCATGTTCTCCGTTGTTATTTATTGCTTTGGCCGAGTAGTAGGTAGTGACTCCAAGAGGGAACGTTATGCTTGATTGTGAGTACATGCCCCTCGATGACTAGCTTGAGTGACAGAAACATGAGTCTAGGGGATGTGTTGTTGCCACAAGGGGGAAAACAACGGTGCTTGTGCCCGCGGGTGCAAGGATTGTTTACTTTACGCAAAGTTCTTTTAATGCAGTTGTCTGTTGCATTGAGTTTACACTATGGGTGGGACTCGCAACTTAATACCAGCGAGATGTTCTGGATAGATATCTCAAGGTGGATGATTAGTAGTAGGCATTGATGGATTTCGGTCTACTTACTTTGGCATACCGCCCATGCTTTGAACCTCAACCTTTCTTGCAATGTAGTCAGCATTGGTTTGCGTTCGTGGTCCTGTCAATTGCCCAGTTGTAATTTGTTTACCTCACATAGTTGTTTTATCATCTTTTGGGAGAGAGACATCACTAGTGAACATCATGAGACTCCGGTCCTTATTACTATCATTGATCACATCCGCTATTTACTTTTCGTTATTATTTACTATTGCAAACACTATCTATCACTACTATCATCTGCTTTTAACCCTTTGTGAACTACAAGGCCGGAGGGATTGACAACCTCTCTGTACTCGTTGGGAGCAAAGTTATTCGTATCTGTGTGCAGGTCCACGTTGATTGCTAATTGCACCGTTAGCAGTTGACACCTACTTGTTGAACCTAGGAGTCTCTGGGGATTCGATCCTTGGCATCTTTGCTAAGGGAAAACACTTCTACAATACTGCATCTTACACCTTCCACTTGGGGTAACCAATGAGGGGTTCGAGGCCCATCAGATGCAGATGGATTTCGGTCTACTTGCCTTGGCGTACCGCCCATGCTTTTGAGCCTCTACCTTTCTTTGCAGCATAGTTAGCATTGGTTTGCGCACATAATCCTGTCAATTGCCCAGCTATAATTTGTTTACCTCGCTTTGCTGTTTTATCGTCTTTTGGAAGAGAGACATCACTAGTGAACATCATGGGACCCCGGTCCATATTACCACCGCTGATCACACCTTCTATTTACTTCCTGTTTTTATTTCCTAATTGCAGTCATAGCTATCATTATTACCTCTTGTGTTTGATCCTTTGTAAACAACAAGGCCGGAGGGATTGACAACCTCTCTGTACTCGTTGGGAGCAAAGTTATCTGTATCTGCGTGCAAGTCCCGTCAACCGCTAAGTTTCTGGCGCCGTTGACACCTACTTGTCGACCCTCGGAGTCTCACGGGATTCGATCCTTGGTATCTTTGCCAAGGGAAATTTGCCGCTACGCTACATCTCAACCTTCCACTTGGGGTAACCAACGAGGGGCGAGAAGCCATCATGAGTCCAGATTCTGCAAAATGGCTTGAGGCCATGAAATATGAGATGGGATCCATGTATGAGAACAAAGTGTGGACTTTGGTTGACTTGCCCGATGATCGGCAAGCCATCGAAAATAAATGGATCTTCAAGAGGAAGACCGACGCTGACGGTAATGTTACTGTTTACAAAGCTCGACTTGTTGCGAAAGGTTTTCGACAAGTTCAAGGAGTTGACTACGATGAGACTTTCTCACCCGTAGCGATGCGTAAGTCTGTCCGAATCATGTTAGCAATTGCCGCATTTTATGATTATGAAATCTGGCAAATGGATGTCAAAACTGCATTCCTAAATGGATATCTCAAAGAAGAGTTGTATATGATGCAACCAGAAGGTTTTGTCGATCCTAAAGGTGCTAACAAAGTGTGCAAGCTCCAGCGATCCATCTATGGATTGGTGCAAGCATCTCGGAGTTGGAATATATTCTTTGATGAGGTGATCAAAGCATATGGTTTTATACAGGCTTTTGGAGAAGCCTGTATTTACAAGAAAGTGAGTGGGAGCTCTGTAGCATTTCTGATATTATATGTGGATGACATATTGTTGACTGGAAATGATATAGAATTTCTGGATGGCATAAAAGGATACTTGAATAAGAATTTTTCAATGAAAGACCTCGGTGAAGCTTCTTACATATTAGGCATCAAGATCTATAGAGATAGATGAATGCGCTTAATTGAACTTTCACAAAGCACATACCTTGATAAAGTTTTGAAGAAGTTCAAAATGGATCACTCAAAGAAAGGGTTCTTGCCCGTGTTATAAGGTGTAAAGTTGAGTAAGACTCAATGCCCGACCACTGCAAAAGATAGAGAGAAAATGAAAGTCATTCGCTATGCCTCAGCCATAGGGTCTATCATGTATGCAATGATGTGTACCACACCTGATGTGTGCCTTGCTATAAGTTTAGCAGGGAGGTACCAAAGTAATCCGGCAGTGGATCACTGGACATCGGTCAAGAACATCCTGAAGTACCTGAAAAGGACAACAGATATGTTTCTCGTGTATGGAGGTGACAAAGAGCTCGACATAAACGGTTACGTAGATTCAAGCTTTGACACTGATCCGGATGACTCTAAGTCACAAACCGGATATGCATTTTTATTAAACGATGGAGTTGTCAGTTGGTGCAGTTCCAAGCAGAGCGTCATGGCGGGATCTACGTGTGAAGCGGAATACATAGCTACTTCAGAAGCAGCAAATGAAGGAGTCTGGATGAAGGAGTTCATATCCGATCTAGGTGTAATACCTAGTGCATCGGGTCCAATGAAAATCTTTTGTGACAACACTGGAGCAATAGCCTTGGCGAAGGAATCCAGGTTTCACAAGAGAACAAAGCACATCAAAAGACGCTTCAATTCCATCTGCGATCAAGTCAAAGAGGGAGACATAGAAATTTGCAAAATACATACTGATCTGAATGTCGCAGACCCGTTGACTAAGCCTCTTCCACGGGCAAAACATGATCCGCACCAAGATTCCATGGGTGTTAGAATCATTACTTTGTAATCTAGATTATTGACTCTAGTTCAAGTTGGGAGACTGAAGGAAATATGCCCTAGAGGCAATAATAAAGATGTTATTTGTATTTCCTTATATCATGATAAATGTCTTTTATTCATGCTAGAATTATATTAACCGGAAACTTAGTACATGTGTGAATACATAGACTATACAGTATGTCCCTAGTATGCCTCTACTAGACTAGCCCATTGATCAAAGATGGTTATGTTTCCTAGTCATAGACATGAGTTGTCATTTGATGAACGAGATCACATCATTAGGAGAATGATGTGATGGACAAGACCCATCCGTTATCTTAGCACTATGATCGTTTAGTTTTACTGCTATTGCTTTCTTCATGACTTATACATGTTCCTATGACTATAAGATTATGCAACTCCCGAATACCGAAGGAACACCTTGTGTGCTATCAAACATCACAACGTAACTGGGTGATTATAAAGATGCTCTACAGGTGTCTCCAAAAGTGTTCGTGGTGTTGGCATAGATCAAGACTAGGATTTGTCACTCCGAGTGTCGGAGAGGTATCTCTGGGCCCTCTCAGTAATGCACATCATAATAAGCCTTGCAAGCAAATGACTAATGAGTTAGTCATGAGATGATGTATTACGAAACAAGTAAAGAGACTTGCCAGTAACGAGATTGAACTAGGTATTGAGCTACCGACGATCGAATCTCGGGCAAGTAACATACCGATGATAAAGGGAACAACGTATGTTGTTATACGGTTTGACCGATAAAGATCTTCGTACAATATGTAGGAGCCAATATGAGCATCCAGGTTCCGCTATTGGTTATTGACCGAAGATGAGTCTCGGTCATGTCTACATAGTTCTCGAACCCGTAGGGCCCGCATGCTTTAACGTTTGATGGCGATCGGTATTATGAGTTTATGAGTTTTGATGTACCGAAGGTAGTTCGGAGTCCCAGATGAGATCACGGACATGACGAGGAGTCTCGGAATGTCTGAGACATAAAGATTGAAATATTGGATGGTCACATTCAGATACCGGAAGTGTTCCGGGTGATTTCGGAGATAACCGGAGTGCCGGAGGGGTTACCGGAACCCCCCGAGGAAGTATTGGGCCCTAGTGGGCCTTAGGGAAGACAGAGGGCAGCAGCCCAGGAGGTGGAGCGCCCCCTCCCAAGGGGGGTACGAATTGGACTAGGGGAGGGGGGCGCGGCCCCTTTTTCCCTCTCCCTCTTCCTCTCTTTCCTTCCCCCTTCCCCTTCCTAGTAGGACTAGGAAAGGGGAGTCCTAGTCCTACTAGGAAGAGGACTCCTCCTCTCCTTGGCGCACCTAGGGCCGGCCGGCCTCCTCCCCTTGCTCCTTTATATACGGGGGCAGGGGGCACTTCAGACACACACAAGTTGATCAAGTTGATCTCTCCCAACCGTGTGCGGTGCCCCCCTCCACAGAAACACACCTCGGTCATACTATTGCAGTGCTTAGACGAAGCCCTGCACCGGTAACTTCATCATCTCCGTCACCACGCCGTCGTGCTGACGAAACTCTCCCGTGAGGCTCTACTAGATCAAGAGCTCGTGGGACGTCATCAAGCTGAACGTGTATTGAACACGGAGGCTCCGTACGTTCGGTGCTTGATCGGTTGGATCACGAAGAAGTTCGACTACATCAACCGCGTCACTAGACGCTTCCGCTCCCGGTCTACGAGGGTACGTAGATACACTCTCCCCTCTCATTGTTGTGCATCTAGTAGATAGATCTTGCGTGATCATAGATTTTTTTTTGAAATACTGCGTTCCCCAACACTTTTTATCCTCGATGGCAACAATACAATACGAGCCTTGCTGCCCCTCCTGTCACTAGGAAAGGACACCACAAGATTGAACCCAAAGCCAAGCACTTCTCCCACTGCAAGAACTACCAATCTAGTAGGCCAAACCAAACTGATAATTCGAAGAGACTTGCAAAGATATTTAAATCATTCATAAAAGATTTCAGAGAAGAATCAAATATTGTTCATAGATAATCTTGATCATAAACCCACAATTCATCGGATCTCGACCAACACACCGCAAAAAAGAATTACATCGAATAGATCTCCAAGAAGATCGAGAAGAACTTTGTATTGAGATCCAAAGAGAGAGAAGAAGCCATCCAGCTAATAACTATGGATCCGAAGGTTTGTGGTAGACTACTCACAACTCATCGGAGAGGCTATGCTGTTGATGTAGAAGCCCTCCATGATCGATTCCCCCTCCGGTGGAGCTCTGGAATAGGCCCCAAGATGGGATCTCACGGGTACAGAAGGTTGCGGCGATGGGATTAGGGTTTCGTGGTGCTCCTGAATGTTTTTAGGGTACGTAGGTATATATAGGAGGAAGAGGCACGTCAGGGGAGCCACGAGGGGCCCACGAAGGAGGGAGGCGAGCCCCTGCCCTCGCGGCCGCCTCGTTCGCTTCCTGGCGTGTACTCCAAGTCTTCTGTGTTGCAATTGTTCAAAAAAATGACTCTCCCGAAGGTTTCATTCCGTTTGGACTCCGTTTGATATTCCTTTTCTGCGAAACACTGAAATAGGCAAAAAATAGCAATTTGCACTTGGCCTTGGGTTAGTAGGTTAGTCCCAAAAATAATATAAAAGTGTATAATAAAGCCCATTAAACATCCAAAACAGATAATATAATAGCATGGAACAATCAAAAATTATAGATACGTTGGAGATGTATCACGCCCCGGTGACCCCCTCTCCGCCCCGGCGACCCCGTCTCCGCCCCGCGCCATCCCCGTCACCGTGCCGCCGCCGCCCCGACGACCCCCCTCCTCCACCCCACGCCACCCCGACCTCGACCTCGACCGCTCCTCGCCCTCAAGTAAGTGTGCCATGGCAGAAGTAGTTATCTCTTATTTTGTTGTTGATTGAAGCCATGGCACTTGTAGCAAGAATTAAGCTAATAAAGGGAGGGGATTGTTATGCCTTGAGGCTGACTAGGCCAAGTAACAGTGCAAAGCAGTGAATAAAAATTGAACACTCTGGAAATAATCGACTAAATAACCTGAACAATCACAACATGAAGGACTAAACATACACACCCCAATCTATGAATGACAACTAGTGATTTGAATGAATGAATAACACTTATGACCCCCTCTCATTAAGATATTATTGGCACTTCTGTCAAGAAATAGTTATTTATTGATGCAAATATCGTTGTTTTCGTATCCAATGGTTTTTGGGTTCCAGGAAATTATTTACGTTCCAGGAAATCAGTCAAAGCATCTCTATTAGGAAAATTTCCACTAACTAACTGCCCAAAGTAGAGTGCCAACACTAGTGCTTGTTTTTCTCTCTTCAAACTTGTTTCTCAGTTTTGTAACAGATACCTGAGCAATATCATCCCTTGCATATTATAGTTAAATTAAAACCAAATGTTACTCCAAGTAACTGCAACTTGTTAATTTGGTTTACATTTTCAGTTTTGTTTCATGTATAAAGAAATCCCTAATTTTGAAGGGTTCAAGATGTTGCCATCATATGTCCACATATGCATTGTTTTTTGAATGTGAAATGATAACATAGTGTAGTTTATTATCTTCTACTCAAAACTGCTACTGCTATAATGTTGTATGATAATGTTGTAAGGGTAGTAATTGGTCTCTTCTGCTGCTTATCAGAGATGGGGGAGGCCGCCACCGCAGGCTCCGCTATGCCACACCAGAGTACGAGTTGGATGCTTTCGAGTTCCTAAGTATCATACTTGGGACTTCCTCCAGGAGGCAGGTATATAAAAGGAGAGATCTCCCCTTCACCCATCTCATTATGATAACTCTGTTGTTTGCTACATCACTCCTTGTACCAAACTGCAGAGGCTGCCTGACACTTTTATGAAGATGTTGGACGGCCATCGGCCAAAGAATGTGAACCACGACAGGACGACAGTGGACTTCGTAGGCATTGGGACGTGGAGGTGGTGATCAGGTACAACCACATGTACCTGTGTCATGGCTGGGAGCAGTTCTACCATGCCTACGACCTGCGGCACGAGTACTTCCTTCTCTTCAGGTATGACAGCGATGCCATGCTCACCGTGAAGGTGTTCAACACGACTATGTGTCGCATGCGCTACCAGGACGACGATGATGCCAGTACGTTATGCCTCTTCTTCCTCTACATTTTGCTTTGTCTCACTTCAATTGTTAACGGTCATTGTTGCATTTGGTCAGGCAATGGGGGCAGCAGCAGCGACTCTAGCTACAGCCAAAGCAGCAGCGACTCTAGCTGCAGCAAAAGCAGCAGCGAGGATGATCCGGAATGGAGTGGGGAAGAAGAGGAGCAGAGTGGGGATGAGGAGGTGCTGGCTAACGATGGGCATGAGATGGTGGTGGCTGAGGATGACCTAGCGATGGTGGTGGCTGACAATGGGCAAGAGATGGTGGTGGATGACGATGGGCAAGAGATGGTGTTGCCTGAAGATGGCTTCGCGATGGTGGTGGTACCTGACAATGACCTCACAATGGTGGTGGCGCCGGCGATCCCACAGCCGGGCGACATGACCATGCCAATTGTCGTAGAAGACCACATCTCCACTGCCTCGTTGCTCTAGGCGCATCAGGATGATGAAGGAGAAGGAGAAGAAGGAGGAGTGAACTATGTCAAGTATGTCAGATCTCCAAAATGATCTATACTTGGCTTGTGTAAAAAATGGCATAATTATGCTTAGTTAACTAAAAAATGGCATAATTAGTTAAGTTAGCTCCAAAATGACCCATTTAACCTAGGTTAGCTCCAACATGGTCCATTTTACCTAGGTTAGCTCCAAAATGACCAAGTTTACCCAGGTTAGCTCCAATATGATCCATTTTAGCTAGGTTAGCTCCAAAATTACTTATGTTAGCACAAAAATAACCTATACTTACCTTATTTTCCTTCAAATTGACATAATAAGCTTAGTTAGCTAAAAATGGCATAATTAGCTATGTAAGCTCTAAAATAACACAAATAAGGAATAAGAAGAAGAAAAACAAGGAAGAGGAGAAAAAGAAAGAATAGAAGAAGAAAGAGAAGAAAAAGAATAAAAGAAGAATAATGAGAAGGAAAAGGGTAAAAACCTTCTTCTTCTTCTAGTATTCTTATTCTTCTTGTTGTTCTTCTTCTTCTAGTCTTCTTATTATTATTATTATTATTATTATTATTATTATTATTATTATTATTATTATTATTCGAGTCTTCTTCTTCTTCTTCTTCTTCTTCTTCTTCTTCTTCTCCAAAATGACCTAAGTTAGCTCTAATATGCTTAGTTGCCTAGGTTAGCTCAATAAAGACCTATACTTAGCTGCTTTATATCAAAAATGGCATAATATGCTTAGTTCACTCAAAAATGGCATAATTAGCTAGGTGAGCTCCATTTTACCTTAGTATGCTTACTTCTTCTTCTAGTCTTATTCTTATTCTTCTTCTTCTTCTAGTCTTCTTCTTCTAACTTTCTTGTTTCCCATTTTGCAGATTTCATTTAATTCACGGAAGCTTGCATGGATGGAGTGCTCTTTCCCCTTTGTGCTTTTATTTTGTATCGATGAACTTGCATGGCTGGAACTTGTTATATGGATGCATGGATAGGTGTTGGATGAACAATGTGAAACTTTTGTAATATGGGTGGATGGAACTATGTGTTGGTTATGTATGTATATATGATGAAACTTGTGTGTTGGATATGTCTGCTGTGAAATTTGTGTGTTGAAATTGAATGAATTTAAGAAAAACAGAAAAAACAAGGGCTATACAGGATCTTTGCCATCCGCTGGCAGACGGCAAAGAGCTTTGCCATAAGCCAGCGGACAGCAAAGCTACCATGTGGCAGCTACCTGTGCAACCCGGGGGCTGGCCTATTTGGTTACTTTGTCGTCTACTGGCTGACGGCAAAGGTGCAATGGTCTTTGCCGTCTACCAGCGGATGGGAAAGTGCACCGTTAACCCCCTAATGGCCATAAGCTTCCACATGTGTCGTCCAGGACCTTTGCCGTTCGCCAACAGACGGCAAAGAAGCCTTCATCATAGCCTATTCAGCCGGACCTGTTGTCGTCCACCAAGTATGAAGTGCCTGATTCCTGTGCTGATGGGGGATCAATCTACTAGTCTCCACTGAGCCAATGCAATCAAGAAAGGTGGTCCAACTTGAGGAAGTCAAGATCGTCTACATCTAGCTCAAGTGAACTTTGTGCAAGGCAAAGGTTTGCCCTTGATAGGTTCTCTATTTTACCGGTCTCATGGTGGTAGTTTGGAGACCGGGTTATTGGATCGATTGTCGTACTATCAAGGGGGCCTCTCAAGTGAGTAGCTTGATCGTATCGTTCGTAGAGAGCTCAAACTATTGCATGCTTGTATCATCTTTCTTGGTTCTTGTTTCATTTTCTCCTTGTGATATTTGGAGATTATGGTCATCTTCTTGACAAGCTTGAGTTCATCGAAAATGGAGTTCATCGAAAACGGAGTTCACAAGCTTCTTATACTGCGTTTTCGGTGTTGGCGGTTTTTTCGGTCTCTTTCGAGGAAGGGTCCTCACCATTTTCTTATGGACCTTTTCTCATTTGCTTCTTATTTCTATTTCTATCAAGATTGTGTTAGCCCATGTCGTTAGCTTTCCAACAAACTTGGTTTGGTTGAATTCAGAGTCCGTTTGCAGAAGTTGTGTCGGTTTTGTTGGCCTCAAAAAGGCTGCAGCGGTACTACCGCTTGGAGGGGATGTAATTTTTTACTTCCGTGGCTACTTCCGCTCCGAACCAAAACTCGTTATAAGTCCAGCGGTGGTAGGCATAGATGTATTTTTTAGTACCGCTCGCAAGTAGTAGTATCGCTACCCTTAGCGGTAGTACCGCTACCCCTAGCAGTAGTACCGTGAGGACAAGCGGTAGTACCGCTCCGACGGTTCTATTGGCCTTTTGCCTCCTCGCTGTTGTTTTTCAAAGAGCTACTGTCTCCCTAGAGGTAGTACCGCTCGGTGTGGGCTGTGAGCATAACGGTTGGATTTTCCCCACCTATAAAAGGGGGTCTTCTTACCCAATGAACCTTATATCTTGAGCTCGTGTTCTTCCCCCATTATTGACCTTATTCGAGCTTGCTATCTCTCAATCCCTCCCTGGATTCTTGCTAGTTTTGGATGGGAAAGAGAGAGGAGATCTAGATCTACGTTTCCACCAATCACTTTCTCCTCTATGTGAGTGGAACCCTTTGGATCTAGATCTTGGAGTTCTTTGTGTTCTCCTCTTCGTTCTTCCTCTTATTTTCCTTTTTAGCATTTGTTGCTTTGGTGGGATTTGGGAGAGAAGGATTTGGGCACTCTGTGTGCCCTTGCCATTGCATTTGGTGCATCGGTTTGAGTTCTCCACGTTGATGCATGGAAGTTACAAGTTGAGAAGCTTATTACTCTTGGGTGCTTGGTACCCTTGAGCTTGTTCCCCTTGGGTGCTTGGGCGCCCTAGATGGTTGAGGTCACCTCGTAGCCATATTCCATTGTGGTGAAGCATCGTGGTGTCGTTGGGAGCCTCCAATTAAGTTGTGGAGATAGCCCCAACCTTGGTAGTGTCCGGAGCTCAATCATTGTGGTGTAAAGCTCCGAGCAAGCGTTGGGGTCTCCAATTAGGTTGTGGAGATCGCCCTGAGAAATTTGTACGGGTTCGGTGACCGTCCTCAAGGGTCCCTTAGTGGATTCACTTCATCTTGCATTGTGCGAGGGCGTGAGGAGATTACGATGGCCATGTGGCTTCTTGGGGAGCATTGTGCCTCCACACTGCTCCAAACGGAGATTAGCATTCGCATGGGTGTGAACTTCGGGATACATCGTCGTCTCTGCGTGCCTCGATTATCTCTTACCCGAGCCCTTTACTTATGCACTTTACTTTGTGATAGTCTTATTGTTTCTTGTCATATATCTTGATATCACCTAGTTATTTATATTGCTTAGCATAAGTTGTTGGTGCACATAGGTGAGCCTAGTTGTTATAGATTTTGTGCTTGACAAATTAACCGCTTGGTTTATTCCGCATTTGTTCAAGGCTAAATCGTAATTATTTCAAAGTGCCTATTCACCCCCCTCTAGGCGACATCCATGATCTTTCAGTTAGCGCGCGGATAACAAGTTGTGTGAGATCGATGACGATACTTTTGCTTGTATAGACCTAGCCACCAGATAACTTTTTCTTGTAGGTAGTAGCAAGCTAGTTACTGAAAAATGTAGTAACAACTGAGTATATTTTGTAGATTTGAGACTTACCACTAGAAGTTTAAATGGCTGCACATATACTAATCGCTAGGTATATTATTTTTTTATTACCGAAAAATACAAATTGCTGGCGTTGCCTCACAATAAATGCCATAGATAACACAATATATTGTCGGCATTAGCCAGGTGGCACGCCATCAGTACTAAAATACCGCTGACGTGTCTGCCACGCCACCACAAAAATGTTTTCACGGGCGCCATATTGATGGCGTTGGATCTCTACGCCAGCAAGGCACTTTTTGCCACGCCATAGCTAAGCTTTTTTCCACTAGTGATTGTTTTGTTCTATGGCAAGGGAGTTAAGGAGAAAAAGGGGGAGAATTAATGAGGTTAGTTCTCACGTATAATTTCCATCTTCCTTGTTAATTCACACGGGACAAAACATTCCTTCAAATTCTCACTACTTGTTGCCAAACACACAATCAATGGTGGGGTACGGCGAATTTCATATTCTTCGTCTTCTAGAAGGATAGTATGAAATTCATCGTGGTGGTTTCTGTAAAAAGAAAAGGCATGGTACTTATATTTGTCTTGAAGAAGCATAGTATGAAACACGTTATGGTATGATAGGTACGAAATTACATTTTTGAAGTTTCAAGAAATGCTAAATCAAATTTTACATGGTATTATGGATGTATACACACGGTGTGCAAAGTTTGATGGCGAAGTAGGTCAACATGTGAGCTACACAAAAAAAGACAAATGTGTGGATTTTTAGTGGTGAACAGTGTGTGTATTGTTCATGCTTTAGAAATCATGAAAAGGTGATTTGATCCAAGTTTACATTGTTTGATTCAACGCTTGGATGTTGCATGGATGACTTCAATTTTAAACGGACTTGAGTCTCATTTTTTTATGATCCCTGCCGGATCGTTTTGGGTCATGGCATATGATCAAAGCTAGTGTACGACATTAGTGTTAATGTTGACCAAATATCTGCACCATGTAGATGTGATAATTAGATTTTATTAAGTGTATATTATTTGCATCAGCTTATTGTAAAGAAATGGATTTTTATTACTTGATACGAGACTACTAGTTTTTCAATATAGCAACCCGTGCCTACCAGATATCATATTTGTAGAGAGGGGTTTGGGGATGAGGGGGAGCTGCAAAATGAAGGGGAATTGAGGGGATCAGAGATGTAAGGGGACCCCCTTAGGGCTTGTTCAGTTGGAAGGAGGGGGTTTTGAGTGGATTAAAAACCCTACAGGTAAAAATCCCCCTCAATCCCTTCCATTCCTCTTCAAGAGAGGTTTAACTAAACAAGGCCTTATGACGGCTTTCATAGTCTCTGTCACCCATAGGCGTCACCCATAGGCTTCAGATAGAAAGTATTCCTTGAAGCGGCTAATGTCAAGGCCACAAGGGGATTAATTGATGGCAGTCGGCATGCACCAATTGTCGGTGGATTATTTTCTTGCTCGGGGAGACATCACAACATGCAACAACCATCCCACCTCCGAGGCTCCAAAACACATTTGTTTGTATTTTTTGTTGGGCCAAGTCTCTCCATATGGAGATGTGTTGGCAACCTAACTCCAGCCCATAAGTCTAACACAATGTGAGTCATTGATCTCAGTTGCATCCAACGATCGTGATTGCTTCTTGATGAAAGAGGAAAAAGAAAACCCTAGCCACTCCACCCTTCTATGGTGGTGGTTGCACAGATTGGGCGAGTAAAAGATAGCACACAAAGAACAACTCAACATGTGAGAAGAGAGGAAGAAAAAGGAGAGGTGGTTTTATCTAGAATTGCTATATCTGAAAAGATAATGCTCAAGCTAATGACTGAAAGCTTGAACGTATTTGGATTGACACAAAACTTGGTGGGCTCGTTTATGTTGACATGGATAGCTATTTTGAGGATTGTATTAGTGGAGCATATGATTTGAGAGTGGTTTTTGTCAGTTCAGACTATTGCAGTTCCAACATAGTAGTTCGGGGAGACCACATATTGGGTAGGGGTCATTCAATGATTGCCGCCAGAATGACCACTACCGCCGTGCCGCTGCCGCCGCTCCTCTATTGGGACCGGCTTAACCTTTTTCAATGACAACTCGGAAGTCTCCGTGTACATGCCTTAAGGACCAACGCCTAGAGTCGTAGTCGTCGTCGATGAACCCTTGAGTAGATCCAAAGAAACCGATACCAAATCTCGCCGTCGTGCGTGCACTTGATGAGTAGTCAAATTACAAAGAAAACATATGTGAAGTTTCTTTTATGTCACATGCTAATCGTGTGTAAATTTTCATGATAAAATGGTATTCAAGGTGCTCTAAAAAAGGTCGCGGATCTAAGAAAGTTATTTTTTAAAAGATTTTTAGAGCAGAACAATTTCCCGACACGCCACAGAAGTATAGAGGAGATGATGGTGAAAGTTTATGAAAACATTGAAAATTCGCGAGACCTAGCAAAGGTGTGTGCGGCAACATTCAGACTGCGAGGTTGTTTGGTTCCCAGCCTAAGCATGCCACGCCTAAGGCGAGGCATGCCACAGCCCCTTAGCGCGAGCGTTTGGTTCTGGACAAAACTTAGGCTCGCCACAATGCCAAGGGTCCCCTGCCGTTGAAATTTCGCCAAAAAGTGTGGCGCTTGTTTCTCCCGCCACACTCGTCGTGACGCGCCAACTGAGCCGCAAAATCCCTGTGAACTGATAAAAGTCACCGCTTTCCTGTTCGTCTTCGCTCCAAAAATCCCCCACCCCTTCAGTCTTGACCCCATGGCTGAGAGCCCTTCTCTCCCCCCTTGCAGATCCAGCTGAGGACGACCTTGTTGCTGCACTTGATCTGCTCCTCCCTGGTATGAATCCTCATCACCGCAACACCTATTTCTTCCATCTCCTCTATCTCCTGGTGTGAAGTTTAGAAGATGAAAACTTTTGGTATTTAGGAGATGATAACATGTGATGTGTCTGCTTGCTGTCGTTGGGAGTTGAACTTGTGCTATGGCTATTGCTTTTGGGAAGTAGATCTTTTGATGTGTAGTGAAACACTTTAATGTAACTTGGCTGGAACTTGTGCTATTGCTATGACTATTACTGGACTTTATAATGATGGCTGAAACTTGTGCGTATCTATCTTATTTTCTATCTTGATTATGAATTTGTAGTTGTGACTTATTTTGCACAGATGGGATTAATAGGAATGCTCCATGTTATTTTTATGGTTATTATTATTGTGACAAAATCTTCTTACATTTACTCGAGCAGAGCATGTTGTAGTATGATTGATTTGTCTTGCACGATTGATTTGTCTTGCACGATTGGCAAGTAATCTCACCACTGCGGCACTAAGGTGATTATTAACCACATGTGACAGGAAACCAAACGCAAACCATAACTTTTTGCCAAACATTTGTGGAAGCTATTCAAATGCACGCCACACAAAATCTGCCACACCTAACATAAGGCATGGCTACCAACCAAACAGTCTGATTTTGCCACACATTACGGCAAGCCACAGGTGTGGCTAGCACCTCACCTTAGGCATGGAAATTTGAGAGTCTCCAACCAAACAGCCCCTACGTCACCGCCATGTTTTTGGTATCCACGAGCAGCAGCCACAGCAGCACAAACGGCGACGATCTGTCCACTGTCGGAGCAAGTATCCTCCGAAGATGAGATGAGAGATAGACAACCGTATTCCGCAATGATTCGCCGATGGCCCCCCAGACTGCGATTAGGAGGGAGCATGTACCGCGCGCTCCTCTGCCTCCGGCAGCCGAGCCAGAGGTGCAGTGATGGATTGATGCAACGACCTGGGCCTGGTCGTGCCTAGTGTGTGTGGGTGGCCGTTGGGCCGGCCCGGTGTGGCTTGTAATAGACCCATTATATACCTAGCGTGTGGAGGAGCGAATACACACTGGCAATGTAAAACACTATTGTCTCTAATACAATCCTTCCTCTGTGCTTCTTCTTCCTCCCCACACAATTCTCTTCTGCCTCTCGTTACCACATCCTGGCGTGACGCAAGGAGTTGCTGCGATCCCGTAGCATATGGTATTCAAAGCCGTGTATTGATTCGCTTCCTCTGTTTCCCAAAGAAAATCATCCAGATCTCGCGATCAATCCATCGACCAGCTCCTAATTCCAGGCAAGGGTGCGGATCCCCTCGGGTGATTCCGCACAAAACATCTCGGTGTACCTGCATTTGGTTGAGTAGATCGATCGGGTCCAACGGCGCGCTCCAACAAGCCGACGATCTCTGCTCGCATGGCGGCAGTAGAGCTCTCCCTGGCGGATCTGCAGAAGCTAGTGTAGGACACGATCCAGTAGAGCAAGGCGGTTTCTGATGCCGGGGCGGCCACGGCGGAACGCGTCAACGAGATCCAGGACTCGCTTGAGAAGTACACCACCTCTTCCGCCAAGGCCTTCGATGCGCTGGCGCAGACGACCACCGCTTCGATGGGACGCACAGAAGCGACTCTCGGCCGTGTCCTCACCGCCAACAATTCGCTGGATGTAGCGATGGCCGAGATGAAGAGGGCGCTGAATGGTGTTGTGCGCCGTGTGGATCAACTCGAGCACGCACCTCCAACAGGACCAGCGCAACCGCAGCCGCAGCAGCGCTCCTCTACGCTTCGCGCGGAAGGACGGAGCAGTCTCGAGATGCCTCCGGCTGCAGAGCACAGAGGGCCTCGTCAGAATCGACAGTCGGCAATAGGGGGTGAGCAAACTCAGTCTCTGCCTCATACTAGTGAAGTTTTCTCCGATGAGGATTCAGAATTGTCACCGGCTCATGCTCATCGAGCACATCACAGTCAGTACAAACTCAGGATTCCTCACTCCGATTTTCCCAAGTTTGATGGGGAGGACCCCAAGTGGTGGAAGCAGCAGTGTGCAAAATATTTCCGCATGTATAAGATCCAACAGGAACTGTGGGTTGATTTTGCCACAATGCACTTCACAGGCAATGCAGCTCTATGGCTTCAAACATACGAAGCCATGCACACGATTGACAGTTGGGCAGCGCTATGTGTAGCAGTGTTTGCCAAGTTCAACAGGAACAAATATACGCGGGCTATTGATGTGTTCTTCGTGCTGAAGCAAATAGAGACTGTGGATGAATATGCCCATGTGTTCGAGGAGCAGATGCACAAACTGCTGGTGTACAATCACTCCTACGATGAAACATTTTTCATCAATCGCTTTGTACAAGGGTTGAAACCATCCATTAGAGCACCTGTCAAGTTACATCAACCAACTTCAGTCGATGTGGCTTACTCATTAGCTCAAACACAAGAGGCACTGCTTGCAGAGGACACCACAAAATACAGCAAGAAATGGGAGCCATGTTTCAGTTCCAAGCCATATATACATCAGGGTTTAATGGGTTCTTCACCAGCAAACAAAAGACCTAAAGAGCAAATAAGGGTATCAGATAAATCGGACAATCTCTGAGCTCAGCGCAGAGCAAGAGGAGAATGCTTTAAGTGTGGAGAAAAATATGGACCGGGTCACAAATGCCCCAGTAAAGTGCAATTACATGTAATGGAAGAACTATGGGATGCCTTGCAATCACAAGATTCTGTTGTTAGTGACTCTGACACTGAACAACAACCAACTAAACCAACTGACAAGGACAGTGATGATTGTATGAATTTATCTGTGCAAGCAGCCACTGGGACATCCTCTAAGGAAAGTATCAAATTGCAGGGAATGGTAGAGAAACGTCAACTGCTGATCCTGATAGATTCTGGTAGTTCCACTAATTTTATTAGAGCAGATTTGGCCAAGGAACTAAAATGCTCCACAAAAGATATTCCTGCAGCAACTGTTACTGTTGCCAATGGGGGCACTCTACCCTGCACTACTCAAGTGCCCAATTTACAGTGGTTCTGTCAGGGCCAGACATTCAACACTCAGCTTAAGGTGTTACAACTGGGCACATATGACATCATACTAGGAATGCAATGGCTTGAATCTATGAGCCCCATGTGGGTGGATTGGAGAAAGAAAATCATGAGGTTCAAATATTAGGGAACAATAATTACACTTAGAGGAGTTAAAGATCAACTCAATGTTTGTAAGGCTATTTCTGGGAAACACTTGCAAGGGCTGCTTAACACTGGAGCAGTTGAGCAAGTTATTCATCTCTGCCACATGGCAGAAAGACCTATGTCAGAAACTGACATACCACCTGCAGTCCAACCTCTGATCAACAAACACCAGTAGTAGTTCAATACTCCTACTACCCTGCCCCCTCATAGAGAATTTGACCACCAGATACCTCTCATACCTGGAACAAAACATGTGAATGTAAAACCTTATAGATACAATCCAATGCAGAAACAAGAGATAGAAGAACAAGTAGCTACTATGCTTCAGCAAGGAGTTGTTCAGCACAGATGCAGCTCTTTTGCCTCCCCTGTTCTGTTGGTCAGGAAGAAGGATGGAACATGGAGATTCCGTGTGGACTATAGGATGTTAAATTGTGTCACAGTCCAACAAATATCCCATGCCTATAGTGGAAGAACTACTGGATGAATTAGGAGGAGCCAAATACTTTACAAAACTGGACTTGAGATCAGGATACCATCAGATCAGATTGATGGCAGGGGAGGAGCACAAAACAACATTTAAAACTCACCATGGCCTATATGAATTCAAGGTTACTAGACCGTAAAGGCGCGCGTTGTCGCGCTCGTCCATTCTAAAGAAATAATAATAATACAAATATTCTACAACTATTTAGTAATTCAAATAAATAGTTTAATTCAAACATTTCTAATTACTCAGAAGAAATAATATTTAATTAAGAGGCCACATATTTGCTTGAATACTTAATTTCAGTTTATGTTCTAGCACATATATATTATGGTAAAAGGGTGTCCTCCAATTACAAAGCAAAAAAAGAAAAGAAAAAACACCAATGTTCTTGTCTGCAATGGTACTTCAACACCCAAGAGAGGAATAAACAATACATGCCTTTGTTGTGACAGGATATAGGTGCAAACTCAACTACTCAAGGTCTCGTTAGGCTGGCCGTTCACTGAAGGAAACACTAACACCATCATACCTATTATGAACAGCATGAGTCTCAACATATAAGCAGATAAGCTTCTATAACATGCAAATTTAGGAAATAAAAAAGACTTTGCAAATCTATAAAAGCCGCATTATTTATGATTTATGTTATCACATATTTTTCTAGATGTTTGGATATATGTTCATCTGATATTTCTTACAAAAAATGTAAGACAAGCACAATAGAAATCATCCATTTTAATACAACTGTCCAAGTATGTTCCTCATAAAAGCGGATATGCATTCCTTTCATTTTCATACATAGATGATCGTATGTCACATAGTAAAAAATGCAGTAGGATAAGAATGCTCAAGAAGCAATCATCACATTTACAGTTCACTTAAGCAATCCTTCAAATAAATATATGAGACCAACCAAGGGAAAATGAAGGCTAGTAAAAAATTCAGTACGATGGGAATGCAGGAAAAATGATAATCACATTTGCAGTTCACTTAAGCAATCCTTCAAAAAAATATGAGACCAACCAAAATGTTGCTTAAAGAACATTTTTCTGGAAACAGAAAAAATAAGGAGCAATCATCATAGATCACCACAGATAAGGCCAGTCGGTTACCTTTATTCGTCTAACATGAACAATGGGGAGATGATGTCGAACATACAACATACAGATTTGCCAATATTTTTAGCATTAGCATGTGGTTTGTTCATCCCATTATTTGAAACCATGGCGTTACACTTCAGCTCTGACAGACACACTAATTCAGCATTCAGAATTAAGAAAAAACATCTAATCCCCCAGCAGCAGTACACATGAACATGAAAATGGTATATATCTCAAACTGACCGGTAAGAATCAGTAAACAAAAGACATTCATCAAATCTAACATGGACTTGCAGTGCTCGTACCTTCCTCACGTGTGTTTATCTCCCAATGTGAGCACGCTGGGGAGAATGGGGCTCTCTCTCCTTCCCGTCAGAAATCCAGAGCCATCGTAGAGAGAATCCATTCTGAAGTTGGTTGCAAGGTTGGATCCGAGGGGCAGATGGAAGTCACGGGAGGGCTAATAGCCAGAGGGTTGCTGCAACAGTGGCACAACGCCTCTTTTTCTTCCCCATCAGTGACAGCAGGAAAGGAAGCCACTGGCTGCCTTCTGTTGTCTGTCGTTAGGTGGATCGCCGCTGTTGTGCAACATGGATGGAGGACGGAAGGACAATAGGAAGGGGAGGAAGCGGGGGTCTGACGTTCAGGGATGGCATGTGGCGATCGGCTCTAGGGTTCAGGGACGATGTGTGCTCCTATGAGGAGGCCGCCGCCACCACCACCATCGCCTGATTCACATATTGTAGAGAATCCTCCCAGAGGCATGCGCCCAACGCACGCGTTGATCCAATCGCAACCATGTATTCAGAATCGAAGGGTACGCTGCATCGGTGACTGAGAGGGCGTCCAGGTGGGTCTTCGGAGCAGCAGCCCATTTATTATTGGGCCGGCCGGGGCGCTTCAGTGGCGCACTAGAATAGACCACGGGGTCACGCGGTGGGACGACCAGAACATCCAAAGCGTTGAGCGAGTCAATCATAAGGATCAGAGTGCCAATCGCTATGGAGGGGCGTAGCTCGCTGCGTTATACTGTTTCTCAATGCCCTTTGGGCTAACTAATGCACCTGCAACATTCCAAGCTGCAATGAACATCCTCTTTGCATTGTTATTAAGGAAGTGTGTGCTAGTCTTTATGGATGACATCCTCGTTTACAGTGGAACTCTAGAGGAGCACCTCCAACATTTGGAGCAAGTCTTTACAATTCTGCAAGAAAATCAATTGTATGTGAAGTTAAGCAAATGTTATTTTGCTCAACAGGAACTATAATACTTGGGACATGTCATAAGTGGAGCTGGAGTTCAGACTGACCCTGCTAAAATTGCAGTAGTCCAAAAGTGGCATGTACCAACCAATGTCAAGCAAGTGAGAGGATTTTTGGGACTCACTGGATATTACAGGAAGTTCATCAAAAACTATGGAATTATCAGCAGAACTCTCTCCGACTTACTGAAAAAGGATGTGGTATTCCAATGGACACCTACTGCAGAAGCTGCTTTTCAAAGCCTTAAAACTGCTCTAGCTCAAGCCCCTGTTCTAGCTCTACCTGATTTCAAGAAAACATTCGTGATTGAAATAGATGCTAGTAACAATGGGATTGGAGCAGTATTCATGCAAGAAGGACATCCTATCTCCTATTTGAGCAAAGCTTTGGGTCCTAAAGCTCAGGCTCTTTCAACATATGAGAAGGAATGCTTGGTTGTCATACTTGCAGTAGATAAGTGGAGAAGCTACTTACAGCATGCTCCCTTTACACTGTCAACAGATCATAGGAGTCTGACACACTTACAAGATCAGAAAATCACTAATCCTATGCAGCAGAAAGCCCTCTTGAAATTGCTTGGACTAAGATACAACATCATATATAAGAAGGGTCGGGATAATACGGCTGCTGATGCATTGTCCAGATCACCTGCTCCTGCTGAACTGCATACCATATCATTTTGCACTCCTAAATGGTTGAGTGTGGTCGCTGAAGGGTATCGACAACATCAAGAAGATAAGCAGTTGTTACAAGAATTGGCTCTGACTGGCTCTAATTGTTGGAAATATGCCCTAGAGGCAATAATAAAAGAGTTATTATTATATTTCCTTGTTCATGATAATCGTTTATTATCCATGCTATAATTGTATTGATTGGAAACTCAAATACATGTGTGGATAAATAGACAGACTTTGTGTCCCTAGTGAGCCTCTACAGAACTATCTCGTTGATCAAAGATGACCGCGGTTTCTAGGTCATAGACATGAGTTGTCATTTGATAACGGGATCACATCATTAGGAGAATGATGTGATGGACGAGACCCAAACGTTAAACATAGCTTTTGATCGTGTCAGTTATCGCTATAGTTTTCTGCATGTCAAGTATAAGTTTCTATGACCATGAGATCATGTAACTCACTGACACCGTAGGAGTGCTTTGTGTGTGCCAAACATCGCAACGTAACTGGGTGACTATAAAGGTACTCTACAGGTATCTCCGAGGGTGTCTGTTGAGTTGACATGGATCGAGACTGGGATTTGTCACTCTATGTGACGGAGAGGTATCTCCGGGCCCACTCGGTAATACGTCATCTCAATGAGCTCAAAGTGACTAAGTAGTTGGTCACGGGATTATGTATTACGGTAACGAGTAAAGAGACTTGCCGGTAAGGAGATTGAACTAGGTATAGAGATACCGATGATCGAATCTCGGGCAAGTAACATACCGACGAGACAAAGGGAATTGTATACGTGATTGCCTGAATCCTTGACATCGTGGTTCATCCGATGAGATCATCGAGAAACATGTGGGAACCAATATGGGTATCCAGATCCCGCTATTGGTTATTGACCTGGGAGTGTCTCGGTCATGTCTACATGGTTTCCGAACCCGCAGGGTCTACACACTTAAGGTTCGGTGACGCTAGGGTTGTTAATGAGAAAAGTGCATGGTTACCGAAGGTTGTTCGGAGTCCCGGATGAGATCCCGGACATGACGAGGGTCTCCGGAATGGTCCGGAGACGAAGATTGATATATAGGATGAAAGGTTTCGGAGTCCGGAAGTGTTCCGGGGAGTATCGGGAAATCGGCGGATAACCGAAAGGGGTTTCGGGGGTCCCGGAAGGGGTTTCGGGCCTATTGGGCCACAAGGGGGGACACAAAAGCCCTCATAGGGCTGTGCGCCCCCCCTGGGCCCTCTCCTCATGCGCAAGGGGAGGTGGCCCCCCCTAGGGCTGCCGCACCCCTATGGAGTAGGGGGCAAGGCACTTGGGGGGGGGGGAAACCCTAGCCCCAGGGGGCGCCGCCCCCTTCCCCCTTGCCCTGGCCGCCGCCCCTAGGGGAAACCCTAGGGCGCACCTCCCCTCTCCACCCCCCTATATATAGTGAGGCAAAGGGAGGGCAGCCAACACAAGTTCGTGCCTCGGTGCTGCCCTCCCTCTCCCATAACATCTTCTTCTCCCGCGGTGCTTAGGCGAAGCCCTGCTGGAATTCTTCTACACCATCACCACCACGCCGTCGTGCTGCCGGTTCTCCATCAACCTCTCCTCCACCCCTTGCTGGATCAAGAAGGAGGAGACGTCCCCGAGCCGTACGTGTGAAGAACGCGGAGGCACCGTTGCTTCGGTGCTTGGATCTTCAGCGATCTGAATCGCGGCGAGTACGACTCCATCAACCGCGTTCTTAACGCTTCCGCTTAGCGATCTACAAGGGTATGTGGATCCTACTCTCCCCTCGTAGTTGCATCTACTAGATTGATCTTGGTGAACGTAGAGAAAAATTTTTGTTTTCCATGCAACGTTCCCCAACAGTGGCATCATGAGCTAGGTTCTTGCGTAGATGCTTTCTCGAGTAGAACACAAAAGGGTTTGTGGCGTTGATGTTTAAATTGCTGCCCTCCTTAGTCTTTCTTGATTCAGCGGTATTATGGGATGAAGCGGCCCGGACCAACTTTACATGTCCACGTACATGAGACCGGTTCCATCGACAGACATGTGACTTTTGTTGCATAAGATGGCTGGCGGGTGTCTGTCTCTCCTATCTTAGTTGAATCGGAATAGAACAAGGCGGTCCTTGTAGAAGGTTAAATAGCAACTTGAATATCACCGTTGTGGTTTTGCGTAGGTAAGAAGCGTTCTTGCTAGATACCCATAGCAGCCACGTAAAACATGCAACAACAAATTAGAGGACGTCTAACTTGTTTTTGCAGGGTATGTATGTGATATGATATGGCCAATGACATGATGAGTTATATTTGATGTATGAGATGATCATGTTGTAATAGTTAATATCGACTTGCATGTCGATGCATACGGCAACCGGCAGGAGCCATAGGGTTGTCTTTAATTTTTGTATGACCCGCGTGTCAATCATTAAGCGCTTTGTAATGCTTTACTTTATCGCTAAACGGTAGCAATAGTAGTAAGAGCACGGTGGGCGCCGACAACCCCGATGGCGACACGATGATGGAGATCATGATGATGGGGATCATGGTGTGGCGCCGGTGACGATGGAGATCATGCCGGTGCTTTGGAGATGGAGATCAAAAGCACGAGTTGATGGCCATATCATGTCACTTATGATTTGCATGTGATGTTAATCCTTTTATGCATCTTATTTTGCTTAGGACGACGGTAGCATTATAAGGTGATCCTTCACTAAAATTTCAAGATAAAATTGTGTTCCCCCCGAGTGTGCGCCGTTGCGAAGGTTCGTCGTTTCGAAGCACCACGTGATGATCGGGTGTGATAGACTCTACGTTCGCATACAACGGGTGCAAGCCAGTTTTGCACATGCAGAACACTCGGGTTAGACTTGACGAGCCTAGCATGTACAGACATGGCCTCGGAACACGGAGGACCGAAAGGTCGAGCATGAGTCATATAGTAGATATGATCAACATGTTGATGTTCACCATTGACACCACCTCATCTCACGTGATGATCGGACTTGGGTTGGTGAATTTGGATCATGTCACGCTCGAATGACCGGAGGGATGTTAATTTGAGTGGGAGTTATAAATAATTTGATTAGGTAATAACTCACTTATCATGAACAATAGTCTAAAATGTCTTTGCAAATTTTGGTTGTAGATGGCTCGCGCAGTAGCTCCCCTGAATTTTAATGCGTTCCTAGAGAAAGCTAAACTGAAAGATGACGGGAGCAACTTTGTGGACTGGCTCCGCAATCTGAGGATCATCCTCACAGCTGCCCAAAAGGTTTATGTCCTAAATGCACCGCTAGGTGAACCCCCCGCTCCTGGAGCCTCTGCGGACGTTATGAACGTTTGGCAGACGCGTTCGGATGACTATTCGATAGTGCAGTGTGCCATGTTGTACGGCTTGGAAGGAGGACTTCAAAGGCGTTTTGAACGTCATGGTGCATATGAGATGTACACGGAGTTGAAGTTCATCTTTGAGAAGAATGCTAAGATCGAGAGGTATGAGACCACCGATAAATTCTTCGCTTGCAAGATGGAGGAGAATTCGTCTGTCAGTGAGCACTTACTGAAGATGTTTGGGTACTATACCCGCATAGCTGATCTGGGACTTGTGTTCCCGGATGAGGCTATCATTGACAGAATTCTCCAGTCACTCCCTCCAAGCTACAAGAGCTTCGTGCAGCAGTATAACATGCAAGGGATGAACAAGACCATCGCCGAGCTGTTTTCGATGCTGAAAGTCGCTGAGGCAGACATCCAGAAGGAGTATCAAGTGTTGATGGTCAATAAAACCACCAGATTCAAGAAGAATGGCAAGGGCAAGAAGGGTAACTCTAAGAAGGGTGGCAAAGCAGTTGCTAATCCAGTGAAGAAACCCAAGGCTGGGCCCAAGCCAGAGACTGAGTGTTTCTATTGCAAGGGGAACGGCCACTGGAAGCGGAACTGCCCCAAGTATCTGGCGGACAAGAAGGGGGCCAACAACAACAAAGGTATATGTGATATACATGTTATTGATGTGTACCTTACCAACTCTCGTTGTAGTGCCTGGGTATTCGATACCGGTTCGGTTGCTCACATTTGCAACTCTAAACAGGAACTGCGGAATAAACGGAGGCTGGCGAAGGACGAAGTGACGATGCGCGTGGGAAATGGTTCCAAGGTTGATGTGATCGCCGTCGGCACGCTCGCTCTTCGATTACCATCGGGATTAGTTATGAACCTGAATAATTGTTATTTGGTGCCTGCGTTAAGCATGAACATTATATCTGGATCTTGTTTATTGCGAGACGGTTACTCATTTAAGTCAGAGAATAATGGTTGTTCTATTTATATGAGTAATATCTTTTATGGTCATGCACCCGAAGTTAGGGGTTTATTCTTATTGAATCTCAATAGTGATGATACACATGTCCATAACATTGATGCCAAAAGATGTAAAGTTGATAATGATAATACCACTTTCTTGTGGCACTGCCGTCTGGGTCATATCGGCGTGAAACGCATGAGGAAGCTCCATGCTGATGGACTTTTGGAGTCTCTTGATTTTGAATCACTTGACACGTGCGAGCCGTGCCTCATGGGCAAGATGACAAGGACCCCGTTTTCAGGGACAATGGAACGGGCAAGTGACTTATTGGAAATCATACATACTGATGTGTGCGGTCCGATGAGTGTAACGGCGCGCGGTGGATATCGTTATTTTCTCACCTTCACTGACGACTTAAGTAGATATGGGTATATTTACTTGATGAAGCATAAGTCTGAAACTTTTGAAAAGTTCAAGCAATTTCAGAGTGAAGTTGAAAATCATCGTAACAAGAAGATCAAGTTCCTACGATCTGATCGAGGGGGAGAATATCTGAGTTATGAGTTTGGTGATCACTTAAGAAAATGTGGAATTGTTTCAGAGTTGACGCCACCTGGAACACCACAGCGTAATGGTGTGTCCGAACGTCGTAATCGAACCCTATTAGATATGGTGCGTTCTATGATGTCTCTTGCCGATTTGCCACTATCGTTTTGGGGATATGCGTTAGAGACAGCTGCATTCACTTTAAATAGGGCTCCATCTAAGTCCGTTGAGACAACACCGTATGAACTATGGTTTAGTAAGAAACCGAAGTTGTCTTTTCTCAAGGTTTGGGGTTGCGATGCTTATGTCAAAAGGCTTCAGCCAGAAAAGCTCGAACCCAAAGCGGACAAATGTGTCTTCATAGGATACCCAAAAGAAACAGTTGGGTACACCTTCTATCTCAGATCCGAGGGCAAAGTGTTTGTCGCTAAGAACGGGTCCTTTCTCGAGAAAGAGTTTCTCTCGAAAGAATTGAGTGGGAGGAAGGTAGAACTTGATGAGGTTATTGAACCTCTGCTTCAACCAGAGAGTAGCGCAGCGCAGAAAGATGTTTTTGTGGAGCCTGTAGAGGTTGAAGAGGAAGCCAATGATGATGATCAAGGAGCTTCTGATCAAGTTACTACCGAACCTCGTAGGTCGACAAGGGTACGCACTGCACCTGAGTGGTATGGTAACCCTGTCTTGGAGGTCATGTTGTTAGACAACGGTGAACCTACGAGCTATGGAGAAGCGATGGTGGGCCCGGATTCCGACAAATGGTTAGAGGCCATGAAATCCGAGATGGGATCCATGTATGAAAACAAAGTATGGACTTTGGAAGTATTACCTGAAGGGCGGAAGGCCATTCAGAATAAATGGATTTTTAAGAGGAAGACGGACGCTGACGGTAATGTCACCGTGTATAAAGCTCGACTTTTGGCAAAGGGTTTTTCACAAGTTCAAGGGATTGACTACGATGAGACTTTCTCACCCGTAGCGATGCTTAAATCCGTCCGAATCATGTTAGCAATAGCTGCATATTTCGATTATGAAATTTGGCAGATGGATGTCAAAACAGCGTTCCTTAACGGTTTTCTTAAGGAAGAGTTGTATATGATGCAACCAGAAGGTTTTGTCGATCCAGAGAATGCTGACAAAGTATGCAGACTCCAGCGTTCCATTTATGGGCTGGTGCAAGCATCTCGGAGTTGGAATCTTCGCTTTGATGAGGTGATCAAAGCGTTTGGGTTTATACAAGTTTACAATGAAGCTTGTATTTACAAGAAAGTGAGTGGGAGCTCTATAGCGTTTCTAATATTATATGTGGATGACATATTGTTGATTGGAAACAATATAGAATTTTTGGATAGCGTGAAGGGGTATTTGAACAAGAGTTTTTCGATGAAGGATCTCGGTGAAGCTGCTTTCATATTGGGCATCAAGATCTATAGAGATAGATCAAGACGCTTGATAGGACTTTCACAAAGTACATACCTTGATAAAGTTTTGAAGAAGTTCAAAATGGATCAATCCAAGAAGGGGTTCTTGCCAGTATTGCAAGGTACAAAGTTGAGTAAGACTCAATGCCCAGTGACTGCGGAAGATAGAGAAAAGATGAGTGTCGTCCCCTATGCTTCAGCCATAGGCTCTATCATGTATGCAATGCTGTGCACAAGACCATATGTCAGCCTTGCCATAAGTATGGCCGGAAGGTTTCAAAGTAATCCTGGTATGGATCACTGGACAGCGGTCAAGAATATCCTAAAGTACCTGAAAAGGACTAAGGATATGTTTCTCGTTTATGGAGGTGATCAAGAGCTCGTCGTAAAGGGTTACGTCGATGCAAGCTTTGACACTGATCCGGATGACTCTAAGTCTCAAACCGGATACGTATATATTCTCAACGGGGGAGCGGTAAGCTGGTGCAGTTCCAAGCAGAGCGTGGTAGCTGATTCTACATGTGAAGCGGAGTATATAGCTGCCTCGGAGGCGGCAAAGGAAGGTGTCTGGATGAAGGAGTTCATGACAGATCTTGGAGTTGTGCATAGTGCACTGAACCCAATGACTCTGTTCTGTGACAACACTGGTGCCATTGCTCTAGCCAAGGAACCAAGGTTTCACAAGAGGACCAGACACATAAAGCGACGCTTCAATTCCATCCGCGATTCGGTCAAGGAGGAGGACATAAACATTTGCAAAGTACACACGGATTTGAATGTTGCAGATCCGTTGACTAAGCCTCTTCCACGGGCTAAGCACGATCAACACCAAGACTCTATGGGTGTTAGATTCATTACCTTGTAATGCTAGATTATTGACTCTAGTGCAAGTGGGAGACTGTTGGAAATATGCCCTAGAGGCAATAATAAAAGAGTTATTATTATATTTCCTTGTTCATGATAATCGTTTATTATCCATGCTATAACTGTATTGATTGGAAACTCAAATACACGTGTGGATGAGTAGACAGACTTTGTGTCCCTAGTGAGCCTCTACAGGACTAGCTCGTTGATCAAAGATGACCGCGGTTTCCAGGTCATAGACATGAGTTGTCATTTGATAACGGGATCACATCATTAGGAGAATGATGTGATGGACGAGACCCAAACGTTAACATAGCTTTTGATCGTGTCAGTTATCGCTATAGTTTTCTGCATGTCAAGTATAAGTTTCTATGACCATGAGATCATGTAACTCACTGACACCGTAGGAGTGCTTTGTGTGTGCCAAACGTCGCAACGTAACTGGGTGACTATAAAGGTACTCTACAGGTATCTCCGAGGGTGTCTGTTGAGTTGACATGGATCGAGACTGGGATTTGTCACTCCGTGTGACGGAGAGGTATCTCCGGGCCCACTCGGTAATACGTCATCTCAATGAGCTCAAAGTGACTAAGTAGTTGGTCACGGGATTATGTATTACGGTAACGAGTAAAGAGACTTGCCGGTAACGAGATTGAACTAGGTATAGAGATACCGACGATCGAATCTCGGGCAAGTAACATACCGACGAGACAAAGGGAATTGTATACGGGATTGCCTGAATCCTTGACATCGTGGTTCATCCGATGAGATCATCGAGAAACATGTGGGAAACAATATGGGTATCCAGATCCCGCTATTGGTTATTGACCTGGGAGTGTCTCGGTCATGTCTACATGGTTTCCGAACCCGCAGGGTCTACACACTTAAGGTTCGGTGACGCTAGGGTTGTTAATGAGAAAAGTGCATGGTTACCGAAGGTTGTTCGGAGTCCCGGATGAGATCCCGGACATGACGAGGGTCTCCGGAATGGTCCGGAGACGAAGATTGATATATAGGATGAAAGGTTTCGGAGTCCGGAAGTGTTCCGGGGAGTATCGGGAAATCGGCGGATAACCGAAAGGGGTTTCGGGGGTCCCGGAAGGGGTTTCGGGCCTATTGGGCCACAAGGGGGGACACAACAGCCCTCATAGGGCTGTGCGCCCCCCCCTGGGCCCTCTCCTCATGCGCAAGGGGAGGTGGCCCCCCCTAGGGCTGCCGCACCCCTATGGAGTAGGGGGCAAGGCACTTGGGGGGGGGGGAAACCCTAGCCCCAGGGGGCGCCGCCCCCTTCCCCCTTGCCCTGGCCGCCGCCCCTAGGGGAAACCCTAGGGCGCACCTCCCCTCTCCACCCCCCTATATATAGTGAGGCAAAGGGAGGGCAGCCAACACAAGTTCGTGCCTCGGTGCTGCCCTCCCTCTCCCATAACATCTTCTTCTCCCGCGGTGCTTAGGCGAAGCCTTGCTGGAATTCTTCTACACCATCACCACCACGCCGTCGTGCTGCCGGTTCTCCATCAACCTCTCCTCCACCCCTTGCCGGATCAAGAAGGAGGAGACGTCCCCGAGCCGTACGTGTGAAGAACGCGGAGGCACCGTTGCTTCGGTGCTTGGATCTTCAGCGATCTGAATCGCGGCGAGTACGACTCCATCAACCGCGTTCTTAACGCTTCCGCTTAGCGATCTACAAGGGTATGTGGATCCTACTCTCCCCTCCTAGTTGCATCTACTAGATTGATCTTGGTGAACGTAGAGAAAAATTTTTGTTTTCCATGCAACGTTCCCCAACACTAATGAGAAAGGTTATGTGCTACACCAAGGGATCATCAGATATAAAGACAGAGTATGGCTTGGTCACAATACTGAAGCCCATCAGGCTATTATGCTGTCTCTCCACTCTAGTGGAGTAGGGGGGTCATTCTGGATTTCAAGGAACATACCAGAGAATTAAGGCACTGTTCACTTGGCCAGCTATGAAACAAGATATTCAAAACTATGTCAAGGAATGCACTGTATGTCAACAAGCCAAAGCTGAACATATAAAAAAGCCTGGCCTGCGCAGTCCTTTACCAGTCCCTAAAGAAGCTTCGAACATGCTCACTATGGACTTCACTGGTGGTCTCCCCAAGAGCAAAAACTTTGACACTGTACTGGTTGTCATTGACAAATTCAGCAAATATGCTCACTTCATTCCCTTGTCACATCCATTCACTGCTCTCCAAGTGGCTCAACTATACATGGATCATGTGTATAAATTGCACGGCCTTCCTCAAGTAGTGGTAACGGACAGAGATCCTATCTTCACAAGCACTTTGTGGCAAGAGTTATGCAAGCTTTCTGACACTAAGATGAACATGAGTTTTGCTAGTCACCCAGAAACTGATGGCCAATCTGAGAAGCTCAATCAGTGCCTGGAGACATTTTTGAGGTGTATGGTGCACTCTGCCCCCAAGAAATGGGCTTACTGGCTGCCCCAGGCCGAATACTGGTATAATACAAACTACCACTCAGCTCTGGGACATACACCATTCCAGGTTTTATATGGATATCGACCCAGACATTTGGGCATTTCCAATTTGCAGAGTTCTCTATCTTCGGATCTCTCCGGCTGGCTGGCTGAACATACAATGATGCAAGGGTTGATTCGGGAACACCTCCTCCGAGCACAACACCGGATGAAAGCACAAGAAGATAAATACAGGTCTGACAGGCAGTTTGCAGTAGGAGATTGGGCCTATCTGAAACTGCAGCCATATGTCCAGCAATCAATGATGAGATGCTCCAACCAAAAGCTCGGACTCAAATACTTTGGACCCTACCGGATCGTGGAAAATATCGGATAAGTGGCCTACCGACTTGATCTTCCAACATCAAGCAAAATCCATCATGTAGTTCATGTGTCCCTGTTGAAGCCGGCCAAGCCTCCAGAACAAACTGCAGTTCCGACAGAGACAATTGATACACTGCTATTGTCAACATCTCTGACACCGGCACAAGTATTGCAATCTCGTTTGGTGCAGGTTGGTGGACACACGCGACAGCAACTGAAGATTACATGGAGAGGTCTTACTATGTCCATGGCAACTTGGGAGTGGGCGTCGGATGTGGCACGAACGACACCGGCGTGATGATGAACAGTCCGAGGACGTCCTGTTGCTTAAGGGGAAGGGGCATGCAACGACCTGGGCCTGGTCGTGCCTAGTGTGTGTGGGTGGCAGTTGGGCCGGCCCGGTGTGGCTTGTAACAGACCCATTATATAGCTAGCGTGTGGAGGAGCAAATACACACTGGCAATGTAAAACATTATTATCTCTAATACAATCCTTCCTCTGTGCTTCTTCCTCTCGTTACCACATCCTGGCGTGACGCAAGGAGTTGCTGCGATCCCGTAGCAATTGACGTGCGCACCGAAAGCCTGTAACTCATCCGAGTTTCTGGTCACTGCATCAACACGGCATGCAGCGCCCATCCGACGCGCGGTTCTGAAGA
Organism: Secale cereale; assembly: GCA_902687465.1. Lineage (NCBI taxonomy): Eukaryota > Viridiplantae > Streptophyta > Magnoliopsida > Poales > Poaceae > Secale > Secale cereale. The sequence continues at coordinate 566,707,374 of LR738713.1, read as the reverse complement.
TCGCCGCGCCCAACATGGATCGACCCACGCTGCGCCATGGCCGTCGGTTGAAGCCGAGAGGGGCGTTGAAGGTAAGCTGGCTGGCTGGCTGATCCAACAGCCTTTTGCGAGGAGCGTGACTTGACTTTTAGGAGCCAGTGGTGAGTGAGTGGGTGCGCGCGTGTGTGGCGTTACATGTGCACGTGGGTCGTCTTTTCGGTTGAAAACAAACGGCATGCATGCATGCACCGGTCCGGTCCGGCCTCTAGCCCTCTACTGCTCTGGCCTCTAGCCCTCTACTGCTCTGGCCTCACCCCCGTGTCCCAGACCGGCCGGCGCGCACACCCCCACCCACGTTCGGACCACGGGACCAATCAAAGTCGCAAACCCTCGGCGGCGAAAGCTGCAGCGCCAAATTGAATACGGTTTTCGGACCACCCCGGCCGCCGCGAGATCGTCAAAAAGATCGAGAGGAGCAAAAGGCGCCCACGGAACCAAAGCCGCCCCCGCCCGCGACGTCCAAGCAGGAAGATCGGTTCCGGCCTTCCGGGACTCCGGCCGCGCGCGCTCTCGCCGGCTCGTCGTCGTCCCCCCTTCCTCTTCTCCCCGGCCGAGGCCGCGGCGGCACCGCCGACGAGGTACGTCCAGCGCACCGCTTCGGCCGCCTCCTCCTCCATCCGTATCTCGGTCCCGTTACGCGCAAAAGAGCAATCGATCTCGCGCTTTTTGGGAACCTCGTATGCACGCACTGTAGTTGATGTTGATCCACACAGTTGATCTTCACCGCAGAGTCTTGGCGTGGTGTTTTCTTTCCATTTGATCTCATGTTTTTTCAGTGGAATTTTTCGTTTCTCTTATGGGCACCTTCACTTGGTTTGTCAACCTCCCCTGACATGGAACATATTTTGTTCTGTTTAGAATTGTATATAAACCTCTTATTCCTACTTATTATCCTTTTTCATGAGCTCTTTCGCTCCGGTCCGGTGCATATTTTCTTTTCCATCCAACCCCTGTTGTTTGTTCACGCGCCATTTATCGCATTTCTGCTTAGTACGTCAAAAAAAAAGTGCTCATAACGGCATTTCTTGGTGCCAGGGAAATGGGGCTCGTGGAGCTCTTCGTCACGGCATGCATGCCCGTCCTCAACATGCTCCTGGTTACCGGTGTTGGATCGTTCTTGGCGACTGACTCCGCTGGGATACTGGGGAAAGAAGCAAGGAAACACCTAAACTATGTGAGTGCTGCTAGTGACTCGCACCTAACAACGAATCGATCTACAAAACGTATCTAGTTTTTCTATATCATGTCCCTGTCATATCCCGTTTATATTTTACCAATCTGTCCACTTCTTTTCTGACCCATTTTTCGCTTTCTGCAGGTGGTGTTTTACGTATTCAATCCAGCTCTTATTGCAACCTACCTGGCAAAAACAATCACCATGGAAAGCATGGCCAGATTGTGAGTCACACGCTTCTTCTTTTAACCTGCTGGGCAATCTTCATTGATCATCAGTATCATGCATAATGAACTCTTCTTTTTTCCTCAATAAATAAATAAATAGATAGATACTCCCTCCAATCCATATATTGCACTAAATCAGCGACAGTTAATATGGATATAGATCGAAGGGAGTAAATCTTTTAGAAAATAATTTTGATTGTCCTGTCAGATGCGGAGAACTAATAATTCTTTTGACAATTTATGATCCATGATGCAGGTGGTTCATGCCAGTGAACGTGTTCTTCACCTTCATCTTCGGGTTGATCTTCGGTTGGATCGTCATAAAGGTCACCCGGGCTCCCCTGAAGTTAAGGGGCCTCATTTTGGGTTGCTGTTCTGCTGGTACCTCCCTCTCTTTTCATCTGAACCGTCAGAAAATAGTAAATTCGCTCTCTATTTTAGACAAGCTTCGTACAATGCTTTCACACGTTTATTTCGCGGTACAGTGCCTGCACTGCACGTATTTATTTCGTGGTAGGTTGGGCCTGTACTGGACAGATACATGCACCGATGCACGTACCACCTTGTATGAAAAGCTCACTGCTCCGTGAAAAGAGTGTAGGTGTTCCCATGCTTTTGGTTCAGACTAGTTCAGCATGCAAAAAAATTCTCAAAATCTTATGACTCAAATATGGAAAATAAACATCAGATTTTTTATCCACTTATTCTTTCAAATCCTAGTGTCAGAAGTCAGTCCAAATATGCTAGTAAAAACACACAAATATTAGACAACAACAAGGTATAGTGTTGAAGTATAAAAAGCTATCAGCTACTGAATTTGTAACACCTGTAGAAGAAACAAAACAACTAGATTTTCAGTTATAAATTATCAAGCACATTGTTTACCAAGGCAGCAAGCATCTGGCAAAGCTAAAATCTCAAGTGGTCCAGTACTGATTCCGAAGATCTTGCAAATGCAACAGAACCACCCACGTGTCTCTGTGCATTGATCGATGCAGAGGCCGGGGGTACACCCGCTTTCCCTTCCCAGCAGGGAAGGGGGTGTAGCCATAGTACTGAATGAATGACTGATAACCACATCTACTGACCTGCTAAGAAATTTTAATCATTGGCTAGATAGACATTACCTTTGTGCACTGATCGAACTTGGGCAGCTCCACCTTGAGTAGAAGTGTACAACTCCTCCTCGTTTTGTTTCTTTTTCCTACGCCGATAGTTTGTCGAAAATCTTCGCTTGACTTGGTTGGTGGATACAGGCAATCTGGGCAACATTTTCCTCATCATCATTCCAGCTCTCTGCAAAGAGAAAGGAAGTCCGTTCGGCGCATCTGATGTTTGTCAGACTTATGGACTGGCGTATTCCTCGCTCTCGTTGGCTGTAAGACTATTACACACTCTTTTTTCAGTACATTTGTCCACATCAGGCAATCCTGATCGTGCTCGTTTGTCAAGGAAAACAGAACACCATGTCACTTTCGGTTATGATTGATTTTCTGCAGATTGGTGCCATCTTTCTGTGGACGGGCGCGTATAACATCATTCGTGCAAATTCAAATGTCACTGAAGGAGATGTCAGCTCGCCGATAACTCAAACAAAAGTCTTGGTTTCAGGAGGAACCAGATGTGCAGATTCAGAAGATAATCATTCGATCTCGAGTGATCGTGTCGACGAATGTGCTCTCCCATTGATATCAAATCCAACCAAAACGAAGGTTTCCATCATTGCTGGAACTTTTTTTTTTCTCTGCACAAGTGTAATACCCCACCATAGCCTACTTCCTTCACCTGCAAATCACCATACCCTGACAAAGCACTCCAATAATTATCCCCCTATTTTGACAAAAAACGAATTTCACTAAGTAAACCCATGATCCGGCTAATCTAGGCGCCTACTACAGCATAATGAATACAGCGTAACTGTTTTGCCAACGTTCAGCACTAAACAATTTGGATTTGTGTGTGTGTATATAGGTCCCATTGTTGGAGAGAGCAAAAGGACTTATATCGTCGGTTTCTGGAGCAATTGATCTGAAGAAGCTATTTGCCCCTTCAACTATTGGAGTGGTATGCCAATTTCAGAAACTACCAATTGTCTATATAGGGCAACCTTACGTCGCAATCGACTATTAGAAAATATAAGCATGACTGCTTTGTATCCTTTGGCAGATTATTGGGTTTATAATTGGAGGGACCCCTCTGATTAGAAATGCTCTAATCGGCGACGGCGCCCCTCTTCGTGTCCTTCGTGAGTCCGGTGAACTAATCGGGTAACACATTGACCTTCTTTCTTTTATCTTGTAGTATAAACATAATTCATGCTGCTGTAACTTGTAAACATCGATGTTGTTGGTCATGCAGATGAGTTCTATTGTTAGATTCCACACATGTAACCAATATTTTTTTTTGTTTTCCTTCTCAGCGGAGCAGCCGTTCCATCCGTCACCTTGATCATGGGAGGAAACCTCATCACAGGTAACCTCACCCTGCTCACACTGAAACAACAGCATGGCAACGAACCATGTACCGAAAATCAGTAAGAACACTTGAACCTTAGACTGAAACACGGAGCACTAATTCCTCCAGGGATGCGCGGAAGGGCGAGCGTCCCGCCGTCGGTGATCGCCGGCGTGGTGGTGGTCAGGTACGTGCTGCTGCCTCTGGTCGGCACCGTGCTGGTGAAGGCCGCGGTCCGCTACGGCGTCATCCGGCCGGACCCGCTGTACCAGTTCGTCCTCCTGCTGCAGTACGCCGTCCCGCCCGCCATGAACATCGGTCAGACATCTGCTGGCATTATGCAGTTCTCGTTTTCCCCGGTTGCTTGATTGATCGATGACTAATTGGCGCGTGCGTTGTGTCTCGGCTTTCATCATCTGCTGCAGGGACGATCACGCAGCTGTTCGGCGTGGGGGAGAGCGAGTGCTCGGTGATCTTCGTGTGGGTGTACGCGCTCGCGTCGGTGGCCGTCACCATGTGGTCCGCGTTTTTCATGTGGACGCTCTCGTGACTGAGCCTCTCCCGCGACGCGCACGACGGCGGATACAATGGAAGGCCGGCGAGGCGAGCCAAGAGCTGTGCCAGTTGCATCCATGTCTCGAGGCTTACGGTGAACGGTGGCCGCCAGGCATCGCCGGCGGGCTCGAGTGGGCGAGGCGACCGACGGCTTTGAGAGAGTGGGTAGATGGGGCAGAGATCGCCTGGCCCAAGGAGAAGCACCTTCTCTACTATGTGGACACTAGGGGTGTGTTTGGTTTAACAACTAAGTGGAATGGAATATCATGGTTTAGTTTCACTTCTTTTTTTCAAGAACATGCACGAGGGTTGCATGTCTTTTGTATTAAGGAGGAGAACAAAGGTCACAGGTTATGCCGCCAGCGCACAAGTCGTGTGGTCAGCCAATATAGCTAATGCCCGCCATCTATCCTAGCCTTATGCCAAAGATCTAGTTCAACCTTGATGGCAGCGATGACTGTCATCCGGGGAGCGGACTTGTGGTCGAAAGTTCCATTTCACTGGAATGGGTCGATTTCATCCTTCTGTTCTATAGAAGCAAGCCTAAGGAGTGAAATGATTATAGATTGGTGTTTGGTTTGAGAGATGAAATGAAATGGAATTGATTTCTCACCGTCCTCCTGAGCTTGATTTCACATCTCGCTCGAGGAGCGTGGCTTCAGGATCGGATCCGATCCCGGTAAAAAATTCTCACGCTCGCCCTAGACCTGATGTGACATCGGGCCTGGGAAAGCGGCTCATGATGCTCCTGAGCTTGGAGTGAGACCAAGCCCAAGAAGATCAGCTCTTCGCAAAGATCCGTAGTGTACTGCATGTTGTCAAATCTTACGATCCGGCTCTGGAGCAAAGGACTCGACCTGGCCGAGGTGGCCAGTCGAATTCGTATTGGCAACAAGGGTGATACCGGTGAATATGAACATCTGTCCTGGTGGGAAATCGCGTCGAAGCTGATCTGAGCGTTGATCTTGACTCCCATCGAACCGTGACAATCTAGCGGACCTGCATGGATCACCACTGTCAGAGTTAAATCTAGCAGATCCCTCGGTAGGGTATCCTAAGCTAGATGTCTTCGTACGATGGTAACACGGACACACAGTTTTACCCGGCTTCAGGCTCTCCCGAGGAGATAATACTCTACGTGATGCTTGTGTTTTATTGTGTTGGGTGTGTATAAAGTACAAAGCACCAAGAGATTGTAACCTTGTCTATCTACGAGCCTAGACCACTGTTTATATAGCGTGTCGGGGACCATAGGTTTACATGGATCCTAGTCGGTTAGGTATTAGGAGTCAGAATCCTCCATGAACCCAGCATCTTGTCGTGTACTCCAAGCCTTCTGAAATATTTATATGATACACCATGGTCCTCCCAAAATGGCCCAGGACGAAACTAACAAGGGGTCCTCAGCCTAGCCCACCAGGCCGGCAGTCGACGTGGTGAGAGACCCCTTAGCTGGAACACGGTCATACCCTAAAAAAGAGATGAGTGTAAGAGAACGCAACATGAGCATTGTTATTGATATCATGTTTTGCATATGATTTTGAGAAAACGTCTTCAAATGGTTCGGCTGGCTTCCTGGTTGCAGTTGGGATAATATTCTTTGTTTTGGCGGGTGATCAGCACCATCGATTGTTTATTCGGCGTGTATTTCGAGCTGAGTCATTCAGCCATCCTTTGAGCTCGACGCTTCCATGTCGTTCGTAGAAAGCTGGCGAACCCTTGGGCTGCCGAAGAACATTCGCACGACTTGAACAACCACCAGATGCTTGCTATGTGCATCGCCTTCTAAGAGCATCTCCAGCCGCGCCCCTAACAAGTCCTCCCCAAGCGTTTTTGCCGCGCCGGCGTCGAAAAAACGGCCTAGTCGCGTCCCAGAAACCCGTTTTTCGCCGGCTCGGACCAAAACTGGTGCCAGCGGACCCAGACAGAACCCGGCGCCCTGTCAGCGACACGAGGGTCTCTTCCCGCCGTTTCTTTCCGCTTTTCCCCCACTTCTCTCCCGCTCGCTCGCCTTCCTCCCGCCATTCTCTTCCTTCCTCCCGCCAAACTCCCACCCGCTCGCCTTCCAGTCGGCCGCCATGCCACCGAGGAAGTACACCGCCTCACGCGCGGCGGCAACCGCGACCGACACCGTGGTCCAGCCGAAGCAGAGGAAGCCGAGGGCGCCGCCGTCCAAGCCACCGGGCATGCCAAATGCCGAGTGGAGGGCGGAATTTCAGCGACGCGAGGCTGTCATCGCCGACCGGCGGAACAGGGCCATCGCCCAGAAGGCCCGCGACAACGCGGCGCGCGCGGCTGCGGCTGCCTCCTCATCGGCGAACCAGGCGGGGATGATGAATCCACCCGGCAGCCACGCCCAATACTCGCCCTGGGGACAGCAAGGCGTCGGTTCTCCGCAGCCATGGGGATCGCCCTCGCCGGGCTACGCCAACGGCGACGCGCATGGTGGGTTCAACCCAAACGTGACCTTCCCCCATGGCCACCCGGCCCAGCGCACACCCTCGCCCGCCTTCGCCGGCGTGCAGTACCATCCATACAACTACTCGCCGCCCGCCTACGCGTCCTCACTGACGCCCCCTTTCCGCCGTGGCCCGCTGCCCTTCTCGCACCTCGGCGACATCGACGAGGCGGAAGCCGACATGGACGACATCATCGCGGCAGGTTCGATCGCGGTCGCCGCGTCTCCCGGGTTCGTCACCCAGGATGAGACGGTGGATCTCAGTGGCGGCATGGACGGCGAGCTCGGCTACGTCTACAGCGAAGCCGAGCAGGAGGCGCAGGAGCCGGAGGAGGAGGAGGACGACGACGACGACGAGGAGGAGGAGGAGGAGGAGTCGGCGCCTGTTCCGACGAAGGGGCGCAAGAAGAAGAAGCAGGCGACCAGGCCAGGCGAGCCGCGCATCAAGTGGATGTCCAAGGAGGAGGAATGCCTCGCCGAAGCATGGAAAGTCGTCTGTCTCGACCCGACCACCGGCACGAACCAGAGCTTCGAGACGTACTGGGACCGCATCAAGGCCGAGTTCGACGAGCGGAAGCTCGTCGACCCCTAGTTCAAAGGCGTCTACATGCAGCGCGGCTCCAAGGCGATGGCGAACCATTGGGGGCGTATCCAGGGGTCGTGCAACAAATGGCATGGTATCGTCGAGGAGGTCGCGGCACGCCCGGAGAGCGGCGCCGGCGTTGAGGATCAAGTATGCTACGCCGTTCGCCCGCCTCTCTTCGTCGTCTACGCCCGCCAACTGTTTGTTCCTCCGCGCAGTTGCTGCGCATGTTCTCCCTGTATCGGCGTGACAACCGCGACGCCGACTTCAAGTACCTCCACGTTTACAAGCGCATTGATAAGTGCGAGAAGTGGGCGGAAGTCCGACGCATCCTCGACAAGGCCAAGGAGACATACAAGCCGGACACGCCGACTCCGGGCGCGTCAGAGGGACGGCCGGACGGCCACAAAGGGGCCAAGAAGGGGAAACACGCCGACGCGGCTACCGCGCGAGTGCAGGAGTCCATCGAGCATTGCCTCGCCGACGCACAGGCCCGGGCCGTCCTGCGTGAAGAGAAAACCACGGCGCGGTGGTCGTCGTTGATGACGAACAGCGCCATCAAGCTCGACCTGCTCCGGACCAACGTCGCCGCGAAGAAGAGGAACACCGACCTGGCTTTTCTGATGGGCGGGGCGGACATACTCCAGAGCAACGACAAGAAGCTCAAGGCGTGGTACATGGTGGAGCGCGGCCTCATCCTGAACCAGCTGCCGACGACGCCAACTCCCGCGCCTACGGCCACGCCGACGCCAAGCCCGAGTGATGACGCCTCCACGACGCCGCCCAGCAGCACCGAAGCCGCGCCACCGCCCAGCACCGAAGCAGCTCCGACACCGCCGAGCCCGCGCACGCCGACTCCGCCGACGCCTGAAGTGTGATTCGTTGCGCACGCGAACTTGCGGCGCTCTGTTTTTGTACGTCAGACTACATCCGATCGCTGAACTGTGACTTGTGATCGCCGGAGGCCAGCGCATGGGGGCGTGACTGGGAGCTAGGTCGCCCCCAGGAACCGAGCTAGCGTCGGTTCGCCCCCAGACCGCTCTTTTTAGGCGCCCTGGAAGGCCAAACGGCTGGAGATACTCTTAATGGGCTCATGATCCTGGTATCGCCTTGCGAACGAGCGCATGTTGCATGTCTGTCTGGCCTTCTTCAATGCTGGTTGGTGGAGTCTGTATGCGATTGGGTGTACACCGTGTACTCGGTGCATCTTCTTTCGAGACTGGGTAGGACAGTTATCATTTCGCCATACAATCATATTCAATTGGTCCAATTTATGCGTGGCAAGAAAGCAACAGAAATATTTCACCCTACTTTCCGGCTGCATTTGATGAAGCAGAAAAGCGTCCACAAATAAATCAAACGAGCAAACCTCGACAGCATAAGTGTGAATGACGAGGACGTACATTCGGTGTTCCCGGACACTACCAACGCAGGGAGCGGCAGAATGCAGGGCAACGGCAACGGGCGGGAGACGAGGGGGGGTGGAGGGGTGCATGATTGTATGTTGGAAACGACCCGCTCAAGCGTTATTCATCCTCAAGGCTGAGGGGTGCACACCGGGCGAGATGTATCTACCAAACCTGGTTGGTTATATTTGTCGCACCTTCTTCATAGACTGGGTAGGACAGTTACCATTTTGTCGTACCATCGTATTCAATTTATGCGGGCAAAAAATAGCAAAAATAGTGTACCTTACTTTACGGGCATTTTATGTTTACACCAAGGGTGCGACAGGTCATGTATTTTCTAATCAGCGCATGATCCAGGCACAACTTGTGATGTATGACCATCCGAACTTTTTTTAACGCGGCGTGCTCGTATCAGAAAGGGTGTAACAGATCATCATTGTAGGTGATGGTGTAGTCAGCAGTAATAGTCCCATTTAACCTCACGGTTATTTTCATAATTCCAAAATGAAGAAAAGCCAGAGCATGAAGAAAAAAACTAAGGGTCCATTCATCTGTTCAAGCAAATAACTTATATGTGTCGCCAAAGAAAGCCATAGGCAACTTTCATCGTTATCTGTCATTAGTCAAAAGCAATATGAACATAATCATCTGCATACAATTCAGGAAAACATCCTTCAAATCGCTCACCTAACTTTTTGGTTGCATTTGATTTTTGCCATTTTGTGGATCATTCGTAAAACATGATATTCATAGGATGTATGGCTTCTTGGTTGCAATTGGTCTTTGCGCCAAGGGTGCAACGGGACATCTAGTTTCATAGAAGACGATAGTCAATAGACTATTTTTTGAGTGATAATATGGTTGCATGTGTATATACCTCGGGTGTCAAGTTAGCTGTGGAAAGGGGAAATGTTTGACCTTTGGATTAAAAATGTCTTCGATGATACTTTGGCGAAAGGTATTACAGATCCTATGCTTTTGGTCATTAGTTCTCCAACTAACGGTTTGAGAGACTACTTGGCGATGGTACTATACATCCTAGTGGGACATTATTTTTTGCCTCATATTTATGTAAAAGAAGAGGAAAGGAAACATGTGGATGGGGGTCTTGTAGTTGCTTAGATATCAGTCAACAGTTTGCAAAATTTTCAAGTTCAAATTTTCTATAAAAAAATTACCTCCCAACCCAGTGGTAGAGTCTACAAATCCTCAAAAGGTGTTCTACTTTGTTGTTGTTGATAAGCTTCCTCTTGATATTTAGCCTAATTTTTGGTGGCTAATTTTAGTTGCACTCTATTTGCCATTTAAGTTGCTAATAAAAAGATGCTCTCTTATTCTACTTGGAAGTTATTAAATATATATAATTTAGTTATCCAATGGTTGTACTTTATCTTCCAATAGTTTGAAGTTTGATTAACACATACGTGAGTAGCCAAAACCCAATTATCCAAAAAAAAACTTGAGACTAAATTGGGATAGCTGACCTCAGTACCTGATAAGATAGGCATGCAAAAATAAACAAGCGAGGGATGTTGTTTGGCCATTAAGAACATTATTTATAACATGCAAAACAAACATTTGCTTTCAACCAACACAACCACTTGGTCCACCATAGTGAAAATGGTACCCCTTGTTGATACCAGGAAGGAAATCAGTTTCTGTGTAACAATCCGGCTTGTCAACTAAAGGGGTCATATTAATTGTAATTGGTTCGAAAGCGCGACCTTTGGAGTCGTAGTTCTTAACATGCCTGAAGTATGCAGTTGTCTTGTCATCATCCTTCTCATCAGGAAAGTGACCACTACCCATTGGAGGACCATGAGTACTATTTAAGTAATTGACAAATCCGGTCAATGCTTGTATACGCGGTGTTCCGGAACAAAGCTCCACTGGAAAATAACCCAAGAACGATGGGGTTTGCAAATCGTGACGGTACACCACCCAATCTCCGGATTTGGGATCCTGTAGTCGATGAGGGATGATGTCCATTTTCATGCAAATGGAAAGTAGAAACATGTTGTAGTTAGCAATAATCTCGGCTAAAGTTAAAAAAATAGTTCCTTAACTTTCATGTTCTTATAGTAGTAAAGCACCATAGCATACTATTGTGGAGGCATTTATGTGAATTAGCCCGTAACCAAATTTTGCATTCATAAAATCAAATGCTATTGATTTTAGTTGTCGGAGAAAACAGCAGCACACTATTAGCCACCCATGTATGTTCAAATGTAATCATGTACCGGTATGTTTAGATTTAATCATGTGGTGTATTAGTATTTAAACCGGGATAAAAGGTGCACCTTATTAAGACTAAGCCTAACGTAATGGTCATACTCGCCATAACTTGATGGAGGAGTAACCGCTTGCCCAGGCACTAGTGCAGCTCCACTTGCAGGAACAAATCCTTTGCACCCCAAGTTGTAGCAGCCCACTGATTTAAAGTCCTTCTAGAAAATGGTTGAAGAAAACTTTAGTCTTGTCGATGTACAAATACCTACACTTAGATTCATACCTTTTTATCAAACGTTTAAGTTTCCACTTACCGTCCAATATGTGAAGAAACGGACATCTCTGTTATGATACAAAGAAGGGGATACCTACAAGCCAAAGCATAATTGAAATAGCAGTTTATTAGGTAGTCTTGGTCGAGTTATGATGATGAGTGTTATGTTTATACATGAAACCCGGCTTCAATTAAGTTGTAGTGTCCTCCATCTTGACAATAAATTTGTATGGATGCTCCGGAGTCTTGAGAGTATTCTTGATTTGGTGAACCCCATATACTAATTTCAGCTCGAAGACCATAGAATCCTCCAGGGCTAGTGCGCCACATAGCATACTATGAATGATAAGTTATATCAAATCAGTGAACACTCAAAAATATTGTACAGTGCAAACAAGACTAACATAACAAATGTGAGTGCATTTTCTTGGAGTTGGTATGAGGTCTTATGGCGTGGATATCCTCATGCTCATTTGGATGCTATCAAGATTTTCCTGACATCTTGTTCAGTAGGTTACTCCTGATTTGGCTTGCCTGACATGGAAGCGCAACGGGAACTTTTGGTGGCGGTGCACTACTTTATTTTGGAACCCATGGTCGGTCGGATGGTGTGGCTCGGGTGCTTTTCAAGGATGTAAGTGCCTTCTCTCCTCTTTGTGGAGGAATAAAGTTGGATCTGACTATCACATATAGAGCTGCATGGTATTCTGCCATATTTTTGTCATGTCAAAGTACCAGCAAACCATGTCCTAGGTTCCCTTTCAAGCTAGTTGGTTGTCGGTGTTTTCGTGGCATGTTTTGTTTGTAGTGTCCATCACTTCATATCCCAATATACATTGGGATCCAAGGTTAATTCATTTAGGATTATGTCTTTGTATATGGTAGTTTTGTTGGGGAACGTAGCATAAATCAAAATTTTCTACGTCTTCACCAAGATCCAAGTATGGAGACATCTAGCAACGAGCAACTAAGAGTGCATCTACATACCGTTATGGAGATTGCGTGCGGAAGCTTTCAACGAAGCAAGGATGAAGTAGTCGTACTCTTCATGTTCTTCGTCACCGATGATCTAGCGCCGAACGGACGGCACCTCCGCGTTCAACACACGTACGGTGCAGCAACGTCACCTCCTTCTTGATCCAGCAAGGGGGGAGGAGAAGTTGTCAGAGATCCGGCAGCACGACGGCGTGATGACGGATGCAGTGGAGATCGCAGCAGGGCTTCGCCGGGCTGCCCTGCGAAGGAGTTGGGAGGTGTGACGGGAGGGGGAGAGGCGCCAGGGCTGAGGTGCGGCTGCCCTCTTCCCCCCCACATATATATAGGGGGCCAGGGGGGCGGCGGCCAGGAAGGAGTCCCCCTCCCCCAAGGCAAGTGGTGGCCCCCCCTCCCCTTAGGGTTTATCCCTATGCGCATGGGGAGGTGGGGCCCCCTTGTGGTGCGCCAGCCCAGGGGGCTGCACGCATCCCCTTGCGGCCTAGGGGCCCCAACGGGAGGGGTGGCCCCACCCGGTGGACCCTCGGGGCCCCTCCGGTGGTCCCGGGACGCTCCCGGTGACCCCCGGAGATCACCCGTTGGCCGAAACTGGACTTCCCATATATCAATCTTTACCTCCGGACCATTCCGGAACTCCTCGTGACGTCCGGAATCTCATCCGGGACTCCGAACAACTTTCGGGTTTCCACGTGCATTAACCTCTACGACCCTAGCGTTACCGAACCTTAAGTGTGTAGACCCTACGGGTTTGGGAGACACGTAGACATGACCGAGACCACTCTCCGGTCAATAACCAACAGCGGGATCTGGATACCCATGTTGGTTCCCACGTGTTCCTCGATGATCTTCATCGGATGAACCACTGTGTCAAGGATTCACTCAATCCCGTATGTTATTCCCTTTGTCCATCGGTACGGTACTTGCCCGAGATTCGATCGTCGGTATTCCCAATACCTTGTTCAATCTCGTTATGGCAAGTCTCTTTACTCGATCCATAATCCATCATCCCGTGACTAACCACTTAGTCACATTGAGCTCATTATGATGATGTATTACCGAGTGGGCCCAGAGGTACCTCTCCGTCATACGGAGTGACAACATCCCAGTCTCGGTTCGTACCAACTCAACGGACACTTTCGGAGATACCCGATGCGTACCTTTATAGCCACCCAGTTACGTTGTGACGGTTGGCACACCCAAAGCACTCCTACGGTATCCGGGAGTTGTACAACCTCATGGTCTAAGGAATAAATACTTGACACCGAAAAGCTTATGCATTACGAACTATACGATCTCGTGTTATGCTCAAGTTTGGGTCTTGTCCATCACATCATTCACCTAATGATGTGATCCCGTTATCACCGACATCTCATGTCCATGGTCAGGAAACCATGACCATCTGTTGATCAACGAGCTGGTTACTAGAGGCTTACCAGGGACTCATTGTGATCTGTATATTCACACATGTATCGTTGTTTCCGTACAATACAGTTCAAGCATGAATAACAGACAATTATCATGAACAAGGAGATATAATAATAATGCTTTTATTATTGCCTCTAGGGCATATCTCCAACAGTCTCCCACTTGCACTAGAGTCAATAATCTAGTTACATTGTGATGAATCGAACACCCATAGAGTTCTGGTGTTGATCATGTTTTGCTCGCGAAAGAGGTTTAGTCAACGGGTCTGCTACATTCAGATCCGTATGTACTTTACAAATATCTATGTCTCCATCTTGAACATAATTCCGGATGGAGTTGAAACGGCGTTTGATGTGCTTGGTCTTCTTGTGAAACCTGGGCTCCTTGGTAATAGCAATAGCACCAGTGTTGTCACAGAAGAGAGTCATCGGGCTTGACGCGCTTGGAATGACTCCTAGGTCGGTGATGAACTCCTTCATCCAGACTCCTTCCTGCGCTGCTTCAGAAGCAGCTATGTACTCCGCTTCACATGTAGATGCTGCCACCACGCTTTGCTTGCAACTGCACCAGCTGACTGCCCCTCCATTCAAAATATACACGTATCCGGTTTGTGACTTAGAGTCATCCAGATCTGTGTCGAAGCTAGCATCGACGTAACCCTTTACGACGAGCTCTTCGTCACCTCCATAAACGAGAAACATATCCTTAGTCCTTTTCAGGTACTTCAGGATGTTCTTGACCGCTGTCCAGTGTTCCGTACCGGGATCACTCTGGTACCTCCCTACCAAACTTATGGCAAGGTTCACATCAGGTCTGGTACACAGCATGGCATACATGATAGAACCTATTGCCGAGGCATAGGGAATGACACTCATCTTTTCTCTATCTTCTGCCGTGGTCGGCGACTGAGTCTTACTCAATCTCATACCTTGCAAAACAGGCAAGAATCCTTTCTTAGACTGGTCCATATTGAACTTCTTCAATATTTTGTCAAGGTATGTACTTTGTGAAAGACCAATGAGGCGTCTCGATCTATCTCTATAGATTTTGATGCCTAATATGTAAGCAACTTCTCCAAGGTCCTTCATTGAAAAACTTTTATTCAAATAGGCCTTTACATTTTCCAAGAATTATATATCATTTCCCATCAGCAATATGTCATCCACATATAATATAAGAAATGCTACAGAGCTCCCACTCACTTTCTTGTAAATACAGGCTTCTCCATAAGTCTGTATAAAGCCAAACGCTTTGATCACCTCATCAAAGCGAATATTCCAACTCCGAGATGCTTGCACCAGCCCGTAAATCGAGCGCTGGAGCTTGCATACTTTGTTAGCGTTCTCTGGATCGACAAAACCTTCCGGTTGCATCATATACAACTCTTCCTTGAGGAAGCCATTAAGGAATGCTGTTTTGACGTCCATTTGCCATATCTCATAATCATAGAATGCGGCAATAGCTAACATGATTCTGACTGACTTCAGCATCGCTACGGGAGGGAAAGTCTCGTCGTAGTCAATCCCTTGAACTTGTCGATAACCCTTAGCGACAAGCCGAGCTTTATAGATGGTTACATTACCATCCGCGTCTGTCTTCTTCTTAAATATCCATTTGTTTTCTATGGCGTGCCTATCATCAGGCAAGTCCACCAAAGTCCATACTTTGTTTTCATACATGGATTCTATCTCGGATTTCATGGCTCCAAGCCATTTATTGGAATCTGGGCCCGCCATCGCTTCTTCATAGTTCGAAGGTTCACCATTGTCTAACAACATGATTTCCAGTACAGGGTTGCCGTACCACTCTGGTGCGGAACGTACCCTCGTGGACCTTCGAAGTTCAGTAGTAACTTGATCTGTTTCTTCATGATCATTATCATTATCTTCCTCCCTTGTCGGTGCAGGCACCTCAGGAACAGTTTCCTGCGCTGCGCTACTTTCCGGTACAGGAGTGGTGACTATCACCTCATCAAGTTCTACTTTCCTCCCACTCACTTCTTTCGAGAGAAACTCTTTCTCCAGAAAGTATCCATTCTTGGCAACAAAGACTTTGCCTTCGGATCTGTGGTAGAAGGTGTACCCAATTGTTTCCTTTGGGTATCCTATGAAGACGCATTTCTCCGATTTGGGTTCGAGCTTTTCAGGTTGAAGTTTCTTGACATAAGCATCGCAACCCCAAACTTTCAGAAACGACAGCTTCGGTTTCTTGCCAAACCAAAGTTCATATGGAGTCGTCTCAACGGATTTTGACGGAGCCCTATTTAAAGTGAATGCGGCAGTCTCTAAAGCATAACCCCAAAAAGATAGCGGTAAATCGGTGAGGGACATCATAGATCGCACCATGTCCAACAGAGTACGATTTCGACGTTCGGACACACCGTTACGTTGAGGTGTTCCGGGCGGTGTCAATTGTGAAACAATTCCACAGCTTCTAAGGTGTGTGCCAAATTCATGACTTAAATATTCACCCCCACGATCCGATCGCAAGAACTTTATTTTTCTGTCACGTTGATTCTCAACCTCATTCTGAAATTCCTTGAACTTTTCAAAGGTCTCAGACTTGTGTTTCATCAAATAGATATACCCATATCTATTCAAGTCATCCATGAGGGTGAGAACATAACGGTAGCCTCCGCGAGCCTCAACACTCATTGGACCGCACACATCGGTATGTATGATTTCCAGCAAGTTGGTTGCTCGCTCCATTGTTCCGGAGAACGGAGTCTTGGTCATCTTGCCCAAGAGGCATGGTTCGCACGTGTCAAATGATTCATAATCAAGAGACTCTAGAAGTCCATCTGAATGGAGCTTCTTCATACGTTTGACACCAACATGACCAAGGCGGCAATGCCACAAGTATGTGGGACTATCATTATCAACTTTACATCTTTTGGCATCTACACTATGAATATGTGTATCACTACGTTCGAGATTCATCAAAAATAAACCATTGACCAGCGGGGCATGACCATAAAACATATCTCTCAAATAAATAGAACAACCATTATTCTCTGATTTGAAAGAATATCCATCTCGCATAAGATGAGATCCAGAAACAATGTTCATGCTCAAAGCTGGTACTAAATAACAATTATTCAGGTTCAAAACTAATCCCGAGGGTAGATGTAGAGGTAGCGTGCCGACGGCGATCACATCGACCTTGGAACCATTCCCGACGCGCATCGTCACCTCATCCTTCGCCAGTCTCCGTTTATTCCGCAGCTCCTGTTTTGAGTTACAAATGTGAGCAACTGCACCGGTATCGAATACCCAGGAGCTACTACGAGTGCTGGTAAGGTACACATCAATAACATGTATATCATATATACCTTTGACGTTGCCGGCCTTCTTGTCTGCTAAGTATTTGGGGCAGTTCCGCTTCCAGTGACCCGTTCCCTTGCAATAAAAACACTCAGTCTCAGGCTTGGGTCCATACTTTGGCTTCTTCCCGGCAACAGGCTTGCCAGGCGCGGCAACTTGCTTGCCGTCCTTCTTGAAGTTCTTCTTTCCCTTGCCTTTCTTGAACTTAGTGGTTTTATTGACCATCAACACTTGATGTTCTTTCTTGATGTCTACCTCCGCTGATTTCAGCATCGAGTACACCTCGGGAATGGACTTCTCCATCCCCTGCATATTGAAATTCAGCACGAAGCTCTTGAAGCTTGGTGGGAGCGACTGGAGGATTCTGTCAACGACCGCTTTATCTGGGAGATTCATTCCCAGCTGAGACAAGCGATTGTGCAATCCTGAAATCTTGAGGATGTGCTCACTGACAGAACTGTTCTCCTCCATCTTACAGCTGTAGAATGCGTCGGAGACATCATATCTCTCGACTCGGGCATGAGCTTGGAAAACCATTTTCAGCTCTTCGAACATCTCATATGCTCCATGGTGCTCAAAACGCTTTTGGAGCCCCGATTCTAAACTGTCAAGCATGCCGCACTGAACCAGGGAGTAATCATCACTACGCGACTGCCAGGCGTTCAAAACGTCTTGGGTCGCCGGGAGAGCGGGTGCATCACCTAGCGGTGCTTCTAGGACATAAGTTCTCTTGGCAGCTATGAGGATAATCCTAAGGTTACGGACCCAATCCGTATAGTTGCTACCATCGTCTTTCAGCTTGGTTTTCTCTAGGAACGCGTTGAAGTTGAGGGAAACCTGAGCGTGGGCCATTTGATCTACAAGAGATATTGTAAAGAATTTAGACTAAGTTCATGATAATTAAGTTCATCTTAATCAAATTTTAATGAACTCCCACTCAGAATGACATCTCTCTAGTCATCTTAAGTGATACACGATCCGAATCGAGTAGTCCGTGTCCGATCATCACGTGAGACGGACTAGTCAAAAACGGTGAACATCTTCATGTTGATCGTATCTTCTATACGACTCGTGTTCGACCTTTCGGTCTTCCGTGTTCCGAGGCCATGTTTGTACATGCTAGGCTCGTCAAGTGAACCCTAAGTGTATTGCGTGTGTAAATCTGTCTTACACCCGTTGTATGTGAACGTTAGAGCCTATCACACCCGATCATCACGTGGTGCTTCGGAGCAACAAACTTTAGCAACGGTGCACAGTTAGGGGAAACACATTACTTGAAATTTTAGTGAGAGATCATCTTATTTACTACCGTCGTTCTAAGTAAACAAGATGCAAAAACATGATAAACATCACATGCAATCAATTATAGTGACATGATATGGCCAATATCATCTTGCTCCTTGGATCTCCATCTTCGGGGCACCATGATCATCTTGTCACCGGCTCGACACCATGATCTTCATCATCATGAACTCCATCATCGTGTCTTGAAGAAGTCGTCACGCCAACTATTACTTCTACTACTATAGCTAACATTTAGCAATAAAGTAAAGTAATTACATGGCGTTATTCAGTGACACGCAGGTCATACAATAATAAAGACAACTCATATGGCTCCTGCCGGTTGTCAAGTTCATCGACATGCAAGTCGTGATTCCCTATTACAAAAACATGATCAATATCATACATCACATATATCATTCATCACATCTTCGTTCTTGGCCATACCACGTCACAAAACACATGCTGCAAAAACAAGTTAGACGTCCTCTAATTGTTGTTGCAAGTTTTACGTGGCTTCTATAGGATTTCTAGCAAGAACGTTTCTTACCTACGCCAAAACCACAACGTGATTTGTCAACTTCTATTTACCCTTCATAAGGACCCTTTTCATCGAATCCGATCCGACTAAAGTAGGAGAGACAGACACCCGCCAGCCACCTTATGCATCTAGTGCATGTCTGTCGGTGGAACCAGTCTCACGTAAGCGTACGTGTAAGGTCGGTCCGGGCCGCTTCATCCCACAATACCACCGAATCAAGATTGACTAGTAACGGTAAGAAAGTTGAACAAGATCATACGCCCACAACTGCTTTGTGTTCTACTCGTGCCAAGATGCTACGCATAAAACCTAGGCTCAGATGCCACTGTTGGGGAACGTAGCATAAATCAAAATTTTCTACGTCTTCACCAAGATCCAAGTATGGAGACATCTAGCAACGAGCAACTAAGAGTGCATCTACATACCGTTATGGAGATTGCGTGCGGAAGCTTTCAACAAAGCAAGGATGAAGTAGTCGTACTCTTCATGTTCTTCGTCACCGATGATCTAGCGCCGAACGGACGGCACCTCCGCGTTCAACACACGTACGGTGCAGCAACGTCACCTCCTTCTTGATCCAGCAAGGGGGGAGGAGAAGTCGTCAGAGATCCGGCAGCACGACGGCGTGATGACGGATGCAGTGGAGATCGCAGCAGGGCTTCGCCGGGCTGCCCTGCGAAGGAGTTGGGAGGTGTGACGGGAGGGGGAGAGGCGCCAGGGCTGAGGTGCGGCTGCCCTCTTCCCCCCCACATATATATAGGGGGCCAGGGGGGCGCCAGCCCCTTGCAGATCCAATCTGCAAGGGGGGGCGGCGGCCAGGGAGGAGTCCCCCTCCCCCAAGGCAAGTGGTGGCCCCCCCTCCCCTTAGGGTTTATCCCTATGCGCATGGGGAGGTGGGGCCCCCTTGTGGTGCGCCAGCCCAGGGGGCTGCACGCATCCCCTTGCGGCCTAGGGGCCCCACCGGGAGGGGTGGCCCCACCCGGTGGACCCCCGGGGCCCCTCCGGTGGTCCCGGGACGCTCCCGGTGACCCCCGGAGATCACCCGTTGGCCGAAACTGGACTTCCCATATATCAATCTTTACCTCCGGACCATTCCGGAACTCCTCGTGACGTCCGGGATCTCATCCGGGACTCCGAACAACTTTCGGGTTTCCACGTGCATTAATCTCTACGACCCTAGCGTTACCGAACCTTAAGTGTGTAGACCGTACGGGTTCGGGAGACACGTAGACATGACCGAGACCACTCTCCGGTCAATAACCAACAGTGGGATCTGGATACCCATGTTGGTTCCCACGTGTTCCTCGATGATCTTCATCGGATGAACCACTGTGTCAAGGATTCACTCAATCCCGTATGTTATTCCCTTTGTCCATCGGTACGGTACTTGCCCGAGATTCGATCGTCGGTATTCCCAATACCTTGTTCAATCTCGTTATGGCAAGTCTCTTTACTCGATCCGTAATCCATCATCCCGTGACTAACCACTTAGTCACATTGAGCTCATTATGATGATGTATTACCGAGTGGGCCCAGAGGTACCTCTCCGTCATACGGAGTGACAACATCCCAGTCTCGGTTCGTACCAACTCAACAGACACTTTCGGAGATACCCGATGCGTACCTTTATAGCCACCCAGTTACGTTGTGACGGTTGGCACACCCAAAGCACTCCTACGGTATCCGGGAGTTGTACAACCTCATGGTCTAAGGAATAAATAATTGACACCGAAAAGCTTATGCATTACGAACTATACGATCTCGTGTTATGCTCAAGTTTGGGTCTTGTCCATCACATCATTCACCTAATGATGTGATCCTGTTATCACCGACATCTCATGTCCACGGTCAGGAAACCATGACCATCTGTTGATCAACGAGCTGGTTACTAGAGGCCTACCAGGGACTCATTGTGATCTGTGTATTCACACATGTATCGCTGTTTCCGTACAATACAGTTCAAGCATGAATAACAGACAATTATCATGAACAAGGAGATATAATAATAATGCTTTTATTATTGCCTCTAGGGCATATCTCCAACAAGTTTTTCTTTTGATAAAATGTTTGTATGGGAGACCATATAGTATAAATATGAGCATGAGGATTTGAAACCGTCGTACCCCCCCCCCCCCCC
>LR738713.1:566666956-566678105 GCA_902687465.1 Secale cereale | reverse complement strand
AAACCCCTAATATCAAACGAGGCGTAACAGTCCAAGCAGGCCTAGGGTTCGCCACGAACCAGGTGAACCGAGGCCCAGATGGATTGCTCTAATCCACGTCATTGAAGTAGAGCCGGGGGGACGGGGGCAGGAATCGGGAGGGAGAGGGACGAGTTTACCTGGAGGCGCACTTCGGCGGCGGCGTTCCGAGGAAGACGATGAAGGCGGTCTGCGGCGGTCGAGTAGTACCAGCGGGGGCTCTATTTTTTTCTGAGTGAGAAACTAGCAGGGAGCTCTCTTTTTACCTTTTTTTTTTAGTGATGAAATGAAACTAGCGGGGTGTTCAGCGCGCAGCGCGCTTCAGAACTCACAGCGAGCGAGCAATCGCGCACCTCATGCACGCCGTCGGCCGGCCCATTGAACGGTTTAGCTGCTACTGCTACGTTGTCGGGAGCAACTAGCTAACGAGGGCTCCTTCGAAAGCCTGGTAGCGATCTGCGCCACTTGGCATGCTCTCAGTCATTTGCTATGTGTCGTGCTCTGGACGCTTCCTCTGAATTTTGTTTTTTTTCCGCACGCGTTTTCGATTTTTTTACGGTTTTTCCCCGGTTTTTGTCGATGTTTTGGTTTTTTACCGGTCTTTCTTAGCTTCTCGATAAAAAAAAAATTAGAAAAAAAATTCTGCGAAAAATGCGTTTTTTTTTCGCAAGAGTCACGTTTTTGTTTCCACGAGAGGCACGGTTGTGCTTTCGCGAGAGTCGCGACCGTGCCTCTCGAAAACGGAAAAAGAACGCGTTTTCTTTTTTTTTCTTTCGCGAGAGCCATGCTTTTGTTTCCGCGAGAGTCACGGCCGTGCCTCTCGGAAACGGAAAAAAACGCATTTTCTGTTTTTTTTCCTTTCGCGAAAGTCACGGTTTTGTTTTCGCGAGAGTCACGGCCGTGCCTCTCGGAAACGGAAAAAAAACGCCTTTCTGTTTTCTTTCTTCCGCGAGAGGCGCGGTTGTGCTTTCGCGAGAGTCACGGCCATGCCTCCGCGGAAACGAAAAAAACGCGTTTCTTTATTTATTTTCTCTTCCGCAACGGTCATGATTTTGCTTCCGCCAAAGGAACGGTTGTGATTTCGCGAGAGGCACGGGCGTGCCTCTTTCGAAAAGGGAAAAAACAAGTGCGTCCGGTTCGGTTTTCCGTCCGGTTTTTTCGTGAAAAAAAGTTCGTCAAAATCTATCAACATGGGATCTAGCTTTGAAGATCTCGGTGCGAGGAATTTAACCATGAAAACGGTTTGAGAATTGGACGCATGGTTTGAGAGATAAAACGTTTTGAATAAACGAATCTACGAAAAAAAGAAAAACGCTTAGGACAAGTGGCGCATAGTGATTTTGTGGAAAAAAATTATATGAGACCAGGTCTCATAAAATGCACGTGAGACCCATTATGATGGATGACACGTGACATTCACAAATCACAAAGCATCTAATCTCCCCCCCCCCCCTGATTTCAGGTGGGGGTGGGGAAGGTGCTTTGTGATTTGTAAATGCCATGTGTCATCCATCAGAGTGGGTCTCACCTGCTAATCTATGAGACCTGGTCTCATAGAATTTTTTTCCGTGATTTTGTACATTGTCCAAAAAAAGTTACTACTGCTACAAAAGGCTGAGCTTACCGGTTTCGAGCCGGATTCTTTTCTCCAAAAAAGGCAACTGTTGAAATATTACAACACGTTTTTGGATTTTAAAAAATAAACTTAAAAATATGCTTGCAAATTAAAAATATGTCAGCAACACTTTAAAATGTTCATCAATTCAAAACAAATGTTGATTTAGAAAATGTTAGTGAATTTAAAAATGTTCATGAATTTGAAAAAATGTTCATTGGTTTTATAAAAGTTCCACAAATTCAAAAAATGTTCCTACATTTTGAAAAATGTTAACATTTTTAAAATGTTCATGAATCTGGAAAAATGTTCCTAAGTTGAAAAGTGTTTGTAATTTCAAAAAATGCTCATAAATTTTAAAAATTACCAAATTGAAAAACACAAATTAAGAAAAGAAAAAAAAAACATAGAAAAAATGGTGTTAAACAACACCAAAAAAAAGAGGCCATCCCATGTAGCGTATGGGAGCTCCAGGGTATGAAATTGGTCGATGTTTATCACAATATGTGCGGGACAGGATCAGTCGTACTAGCGCCCCTAACGTACCAAGGCGCAGGGCGTGCTTCCCAAACTAGATTTTGAGAAAGCCTATGACCACGTAAACTGGGAGTTTGTGCGGAAGGTCCTCCTCAAAAAGGGTTTTGAGGCGGGTTTCGTTCATCGTATAATGCATCTAGTGTGCGGTGGACACACGGCTGTCATCATTAATGGTACGCTGGGCAGTTTCTTTCGCAACAAACGTGGCCTTAGGCAGGGAGACACTAGCTCGCCGCTTATTTTTAACTTCGTTGCGGATGCCTTGGCGGCAATGATCAATCGTGCGCGGGCAGCGGGCCACATTAAAGGTCTGGTCACCCACCTCATCCCTGGCGGCGTGACCCACCTACAATACGCGGATGATACAATGCTGTTGTTCGAGCCCAACGATCACAGCATTGCTTCGGTTAAGCTCCTCCTGCTCGCTTTTGAGATTCTTTCGGGGCTTAAGATCAACTTTCTGGACAGCGAGGTGATCACCATAGGGATGGATGATACTGAAAGCTCTAGGATTGCTAACCTGCTTAACTGTAAACGAGGGCGCTTACCGATTAAATATCTAGGAGTGCCTATCTCGTCCAAGAGTTTAACCATTGCGGAGTGGGAACCACTCTATGGCAAAGTGGCCAACAGGGTTAGCCCGTGGCGGGGAAGGTTCATGTCCTCGGCGGCAAGGCTCATCTTGACTAACACGAGTCTATCATCCCTACCAATCTTTACAATGGGGATGTATCTTTTGGCAGATGATGTCCATGCCAAATTAGACACACCTCGGTCCCGCTTCTTTTGGGAAGGATCTGGAACCAAACGCAAATATCATTTGGTTAAATGGACGGCTGTTTGTCGGCCCAAAAAAGTCGGAGGGTTAGGAGTCATAAATTCTAAACTCATGAATGTTGCTTTGTTAGCTAAATAGTGGTGGCGTCTTGCCCAAAATGAGTCGGGACTCTGGGCTAACATCCTCCGGGCCAAATATTTTTCGGACGGCAACGTTTTCAAGGCCCAAACCAGTCGATCGGTCTTCTGGAATGGGATCCAAGCCGTACGACCGGCCTTTACGCTAGGTGCCCAGTTATGTGTCAATAGTGGCAAATGCACGCGTTTCTGGCTCGATCACTGGTGGGGTCTAGAACCACTTTGGCAGTCCCATTCGGACTTATACCAACTTGCCACGGACACCAACATTATGGTGTCCGACGCCCTTAGAGTACAACCGCCTGCGATCGCCTTTATTAGGAATCTAGGGCCGATCGAGGCTGCGCGCTGGGAAACCTTAGTGGCAGCCCGGGCGGATCGACGGCTCACCAACGAGACTGACACCATTGCGTGGAAGCTCACTGCCTCCAAAAATTTTTTGGTTAAATCCCTCTATGCCAAGATGACCGAGGGCAACATGTTGGACATGACCAGGGGGCTGTGGAAGGCCGGCTTACCGCTTAAAATCAAGATTTTCATGTGGCAATTGTTCCGAAACCGCCTGCCTACCTCTGATAATGTGGCAAAACGCAACGGGCCGGCCGATGGAACTTGTACCATCTATGGGTTAGGGGAAAATGCCAACCATGTCTTCTTCGGATGTGCCTTGGCCAGATTTGCATGGAGCGCTGTCCGCGAGACGTTTACGCAAAACTGGAACCCACATTCGAGCAATGATCTCCTCTCTATACTAACGGCACAAAAGGGGGCCAACGCGCGAATCCTATGGTTATGCGTTGGGGTGCTTCTTTGGTCTCTCTGGACGGTCCGGAACAAGATCACGATAGAACACAAGTTCCCGACTCATCCGGCTGATATCATTTTCAAATGTCATGTGTTCTTACAGGTATGGATGCCGTTGGGGAAAACACGTGACGAGCTACTCATGTCCGCAACGATGGCGCAGATCAAGGCAGTGATGGTGAAGGCGCGGCACGTCTGAAGCCCGCACTATCTGTTATCGACACACTTTAGCGATCTGCCCGTCTGGTGGTTTTGGTCCCGACGCTTATGTTTTGTCTTGCCTGTCTACCTGAGGCTTTATGATGCCAACACTTTGTTCTCGAGGACTTTTATTTTGGGTCTACAAAACTCGTTAAACTATGGTTTGGATGCTGCCTGAGTGGCTTTATTAATTTAAAGCCAGACGCTCCTAGCGTCTACGTTCCAAAAAAAGTGTTGGCATGTGGCCGGCTGCATCTAGAGGCCCAGTACCCAAACACTAAAGATCCAACACCCAACACATGACAACTGGTAGGAAAAAAATACACTAGCAGATTCTGTATAACGTACTATCTGCCACAACACAATGGTGGTGGAACTTCTAGTGAGGTGGACATCGTCGTAAGCGGGCCGTGTGAAGGTCAATGTCGATGCATCATTATCCAGGAACAGGTGAGTGGGAGCAACATCAACAGTCCTTCAGGGTAGCAATGGAGCATTTTTTGGACCATTGGCGTCATTGCATAAAGAAATTACTCATCTAACGACACTCGAGGCTCTTGCATGTCGAGAAGGATTGGCACTTGCAACTGACTTGGGTGTGTTGGCTCTCATCCTCATCTCCGATTGTTGAGGTGGTTAGGATGACAAAAGAAGGAAACATGGGTGTTCAACCACGTGATTTGAGAGATCAAGCTAACATCAACAAACTTCGAATCTAGAATTTCGTGATTTTTTTTCAAAACTGTGCCTAAATTTATACGAATTTTGAGAAATGTGTGGCTGTTTGCAAAAAAACCAAATCTATGACCCGGTCGGTCTTAATTGGGCCGAAAGGCGGCCTCTCGGCCACGACTGGGCCGACCAGCCAGCCGTCGGCCTCGGCTGGGCCGACCAGCGACCAGTCGGCCTCGGCTGGGCCGAGCAGTGGCCAGTCGGCCTCGACCTGGCCGAGCAGTGGCCTGTCGGCCTCGACCTGGCCGACCAGTGGCCCGTCGGCCTCGACCTGGCCGACCAGTGGCCCGTCGGCCTCGACCTGGCCGACCGGCAACTGGATAAGCTCCAGCTTCTTCTTCCTCACTCGTTTCTTCTCTGTTCGTTGTTCTGTTCGTTCTTCCACCACCACAACCCCCCCCCCCCACCGATCTACCCATTCTACCAGCCATTTTGTGTTCTAAGTAGCAGAATCAATAGATCATAGCATTCTCCACCGATCCATCCAATTTATTTTTGCTATGGGGTAGTTTTTTGTGCGTATTTGAGGAGGAGCCATGGTGTGGTGGAGTAGCCATGGTGGGGTGACGGAGCTGCGGTTTTGGTGGTGGTGAGGAGGAGAAGGAGGTGGTGGTGAGGAGTTTCGGTGGTGTTGTCCGGTGGTGCGAAGAGTACGCGATAAGGGCACACACGCGCCGAAGGTATATTTAGTGTACATAGTCATTTTAGCGTATAGTTAGTGTAGCCGGTAATATTTTTGTTAGTGTAGCCGGTAACATATTTTGTTAGTGTAGCCGGTAACATTTTTTGTTAGTGTAGCCGGTAACAATTTTTGTTAGTGTAGCCGGTAATTTTTTTGTTAGTGTAGCCGGAAATATTTTTTGTTAGTGTAGCCGGCAATATTTTTTTTCATTGCGATTATTGAGAAGGTGGCAATGTCTGACAGGTGAAAATGTCTGAATCAATAAATTTGACAGTTTACTACGGCCCTGGTAATGTTCGATATAATGAGTTGGGGGTTGATCTTAGCGAGTTTAAAAATGGCGTCATGACACTTTCAGACCCGAACAGACTGGACATTAGACAGTTGAAGTACTGGTTGAATCCTGAAGTATGTTCCGTCAACATTCATGCATTGTGGACCAAATCCTGTAAAAATGTGAAGTGGGAGTTGATGCCGGTAAATAGGAGCCAACATTGGTTGACTCTGTTAAGTCGTTGCCGAGACCGAAGAATCCACCCATATGTTCTAGTGCAACCTGTGGCGAAGGAGGAGAATACTGTACAACTTCACGTGGGGTATGAACCCGGCCAAGGTAGTCAAGTGGCTAACGAGAATTATTTATCCGGGTCACAGCCACCGGATGTGGATGCTATCCAAGTCGAGAAAGAGTCAGAGTTCGTGTCCGACAATGTTTGTGGTCATAATACTGGGCAGAGTAGTCGGTCGATTATATTGGCGGAGGATCTGGATTCTGATGTGGATGAGGAAGAGGAGGAAATGCAGAGGGTGATGGAGGAAGAGGATGAGGATGGATTGGCTGAGGATCTGGATTCTGAAAATTCCGAGGATGAAGTGGAGGTACCGATTCCTTCTGCATGGGATCAGGACATATCCACCGGCCTTACGGTCAACGATGTCCATGAGACTCCATGGCAATATAATCTGAACCAAGTCCAGATAGGGGCTATGTTTGATACAAAGAAAAAATTGAAGTATGCGGTGACAAAGTGGGCTATGTCTACGCAAAGGGTTTTTCGGACACACATATCAAGTCCAACAAACTATACCGTGAAGTGTGTTGAAAAAGGCTGTCCTGCGAAGGTGCACGGGCACGTGCCGAAGTATAACATCCACTGGGTTGTCACCAATGTGATCCCACATAATTGTGTGAGGAGAAACCTATTGGTTCGTCATCCAAATCTGACTTCAACTCTCATTGCGCAACTCATGTATACTGAGATAGTGGAGAAGAAAGATATGGAAGCAAAACACATCCAGACAGCAGTGAAGGTCAGATGGAAATATGACATTCCTTATGGGAAGGCTTGGAGGGCTAAGCAGAAGGCTATGGAGGAAAGGTTTGGGACGTTCTTCGACTCATATGATAATGTTGTCCGTCTCCTTGCCATACTAAAGGAGAGGAATCCCGGCACTTATGTAAACATACATCACACGAGGTTGGAGAGTATACCTGATTTCAAGGTGTTGAAACGAGTATTCTTCTCTTTCGCTATGTGCATCGAAGCTTTCCGGCATTGTCCTCCTGTGATGTTTGTGGATGGTACATTCCTGACTGGTCAGTACAAAGGGCAAATACTGACCGCAATTGGTGTGGACGGGAACAATCAAATCATCCCACTTGCCATGGCATTTGTGGAGGGTGAGAACTTTCCAAGCTGGGTATGGTTCTTCCGGCAAGTGAAAATTGCGATCGTGAAGGACCGACCAAACGTGTGTGTCATTCATGACAGACATGCTGGTATATTGAAGGCAGTGAAGACACTAAGGAATCCAGCAGAAGACGAACGAACACCTTGGAAGGACTTGCAGAGCCGGTGGTGCATGCGCCATCTAGGGGCAAATTTTTTCTCACAGTTTAAGAACAAGCGGTTGATGAACTTGTTCAAAAAATTATGCAAGCAGAACCAGCACCGTAAGTACCATTTTATTTGGTCAAAACTTGATGAGTTTACTAAGAAGCAGGTTACTGCCAGGAAGAAAATGGAAGCAGACCAGGTTAAATTAGCAACACTCATGGCAGAGCTAGAGGAGCCTGTAGGTCTTTGTGACTTGCCAGGAATTGACCCTCCTAATACTAAGAGAAAGAAGGGGAGGGCAATAAAGAGTTTTTCTCAGTGGATAGAGAAAGAGCCTCCCGTAAATTGGTCTTTGCTGCATGACATCCATGGAGCTAGGTATGGCCACATGACAACCAACCTTGCAGAGGTGTATAACTTTGTACTTAGAGGGAATAGAGCATTGCCACTCACAGCTATTGTGGATCTACTTGGTTCCATCAGCAGCTCCTGATCAGATCGAAACCGCTCTCACCAGCGATATGTTCCCAACTGCCTCAGTTGTGGGTACCAGACACCACGCGGTACGTGCTATGGTTCTCGCATGTCAATTTTGTTCATAACTTGAACATATACAATTGGTTCACTATTTGTGTTGTCTCCCATACAACGATGATGTAATTGGTTAACTCTCCGTGTACAGGTTGACTTGACAAGCGAGGCGATACAGGAGGCTTCCGCTTTAATGCAACGATTTGAGAGGGGAGATAATATCCCACGGCATGAGAACGTCTCATGGTTGAGGCGTCATGTTGAGAAGCTACGCGGGATTTACGCATCTGTTGCATGTAGACGATCTTCAGATGTTGCTATTCCTCCTCCATCACATCGTCCACCACGCCACTCTGTGCAGCGTTCAGAAGGTCGACCCTCGGTGCAGCGTTCAGAAGGTCGACCCTCGGTGCAGCGTTCAGAAGGTCGACCCTCGGTGCAGCGTTCAGAACCTCGACGCTCTATGCAGGAGCGTGTAGAACCACGACCTTCCTCGCAGCAGCCACCTCCTTCACAACCAGGGAGCACTTCCTATCAGCAGCCACCGAGCTCTTCCTGGCAGCAGCCACCTCCGGACTTAGCGGGGAGCTCTTTCTATCAGCAGCCACCGAGCTCTTCCTGGCAGCAGCCACCTCCGGACTTAGCGGGGAGCTCTTTCTATCAGCAGCCACCGAGCTCTTCCTGTCAGCAGCCACCTCCGGACTTAGCGGGGAGCTCTTTCTATCAGCAGCCACCTACTTCACAACTAGGTGGCTTTTCCTGGCATCATCATCAGATGGACATAGGTAACACTACTTTGTACATTCTTTTAAACAGTGTAGGTTCGCCAATCAATTTCACATGTTTTACTTTACTGCAGTCGGTAGTCAGCCGCAGCAGTTCATGCATTCAGTCCAGTCACCGATGCTTAGTGGTGGTTCGTACTTAGACGGCGACGCCGATGACGACGACCGAGCTGCAAACACCTATGACTTGTCGCGGACAGTTCTTCACACTCCACCACCACCGTTCACGCAGGAGTCACAGACAGACGAGATTATCTATGGTCGTGGTAATCGTCAGCATCGTCCACCGCCTTCGCGCTTATCGCCTTCCGGTCCTCGTCCGAGGAAGACCCAGACTCGTCGTCGTCCACAGCAGTGATATGGTTATCTATGTATGAGACATTATCTATGTAGAGTCATTATCTATGTATGAGACATGATTGATGTATGTTTTATTATCGCACTTCTATTAGAGTATGAGACATATTACTATTAAGTCGCATTGTCATTCCAGTTACATTTCCAAAGAAACTGCAATAGTTCATTACGATAAAGGTACATCTGACTTACAAGGTACTACTAAACTTCATAATATAAATCTTACGATATAGTTCATTGCGAATTTTAAGATACAACTTGCTGCAATGCGAAGGTTACGATACAATAACATAAATCTACTGAGTCCAACGGGGATATTTTCCTTTTCCATCACCAGCTTCTTCTGCTGCCTTGGCTGCACGAGCCCTTTCTTTTTTTATCTGCCTCTCAGCCTCACGGGCCTCCTCTCGCTGTCGATACACCTCCGCCAGTCGAAGTCCCTCTTCTCGGTTTTTCTTCTTCATCTCATCAAGAAAAGCCCTCTGCTTCACACAGTACTCTTGCCACTCTCTCTCCTGCTCTGCTTTCTCCTCTGCTGCCTCCTTCGCTTGGCGCTCTTCTAAGTCCAAACTTGCCCATGCACGACGACCTCTTTCACGAATCTCGGTGACCGCCCAGTCCGGTTTTTTCGTGTCAATCCAACGATAGTACATGCACAGAGGCGGAGGAGACTACAACCAAAATAGAAATAGAAATATCAAATCAACAATAATATCAACAACATGTTTATTCTTCATGACTAAAACACACCTGAGGCCTGATGTATGGTGAAGGAGCAACGGGTGGATCTTCCTCATAATTGGCGCACATGAAAAACTTCATGCCCAACCAATCTGAAAAATCCGTCACCTCCTTCACCTTACAGAGATCGCCACACCAACAACGAAGTACTTCCACCCCCCGAGGCAAACTCGCACTCTTCATTTTCGTAGGCCTAATGCTTTGATCCGAGCAAGGCAAACTCATAATGACTAGCGCGTTGGTGTTTTCAAGTGCGGCTGGACTATAGAGAAGACAGTGAGAAAGAGCAAGCAGTGTGGGCAGAAGCAAAGAGAAGACCGTGAGAGAGCAGGCAACGGCATGTCGTATATAAAGATGAGGAGCAATGTGTTGTCGGTAGCAACAGCACGGTGCGAGAGAAAATGGCGGGAAGTAGAGAGCCGGAAAATATGGCGGGAAGTAGAGAGCGGGAAAATATGGCGGGAACTACCGAAGCGGGAAGAATGTTGGCGGGAATAAATGGCGGGAAGAATTTTGGCGGCAATGAAAGGCGAGAACAATATTCGCGGGAAACAGAGGCGGGAAGAATTTTGGCGGCAATGAAAATATGGAAAAAATAGGTGCGAAGAATTATGGCGGGAAAATGAGGCGGGAAGAATTTTGAGGCTGATGCACTCGTCTAAAAAAAAATATGGCTGATGCGCTAGCTGGCAGAGGCACTGGTCGGCCCAGACTAGGCCGACAGGCCACTGGTCGGCCAGGTCGAGGCCGACGGGCCACTGGTCGGCCAGGTCGAGGCCGACGGGCCACTGCTCGGCCAGGTCGAGGCCGACGGGCCACTGCTCGGCCCAGCCGAGGCCGACTGGTCGCTGGTCGGCCCAGCCGAGGCCGACGGCTGGCTGGTCGGCCCAGTCGTGGCCGAGAGGCTGCCTTTCGGCCCAATTAAGACCGACCGGGTCATAGATTTGGTTTTTTTGCAAACAGCCACACATTTCTCAAAATTCGTATAAATTTAGGCACAGTTTTGAAAAAAAATCGAATTTCGTCACGCGGGTAGAAAGTGCAATGTGAAGAAGCATTGTTTAGCACAGTGTGCTTCGTCGCTCGGTTATGTGACATGTACGGTATGGCCACCCGTCGATTGGTTTCGATAATTAAAGACATCTCAATTAGCTAGATATTAGATGTTCTCACACACAAAAGGGTGGATCACGTATAACGAGCTTATCCTTCAATGATATGTGATACTTCTCACATATTGAGGCAAAGCAAAAGAAGAAGCTAAATCCCTCTCCGAAACACACCATGGTTGACTTAACAGGTACACTAGGTGAGAGACGGGGTGGCCCAAGGGTTTCACAGGTTCGTGGGGAGGGGAGGGGAGTAGAGAAATTTCTGCGCGGGGGGGGGGGGG
>LR738713.1:566620853-566666946 GCA_902687465.1 Secale cereale | reverse complement strand
TTCATGAGTGAGAAACTAGTGGGGAGCTCTCTTTTTTATCCTTTTTTAGTGATGAAATGAAACTAGCGGGGAGCTCCTTTTTCCGAGTTACCTTTATTTGAGACACAGCGAGCGATTGCGCACCTCATGTCCATAGTCAGCCGGCCCATTGAATGGTTTTTACAATTCGGCGATAGTTGTTGCTGCTACAAAATCCTGGGCCTACCGGTTTCGAGACAGATTTTTCCCGAAATGGCAACAGTTGAAATTTTAAAACATGTTTCTGGATTTAAAAATAAATAAATTTAAAAGATGTTTGTGAATTAAAAATATGTCTAACACCATTTTATTTAATTTTAATTTGAAAATTTGTTCATGAATTCCAAACAAATGTTGATTCGTAAAATTTTAGCGAATTGAAAAATGTTCATGAATTTGAAAAAAAATCATAAAAATGTTCATAAATTAGGAAAAAGGTTGCAAATTCTGAAAATATTTGTGAATTTAGAAAATTGTTCCTGAATTTGAAAAGTGTTTGTAATTTTAAAAATACTCATAAACTGTAAAAAGTTCCCAAATTTAAAAATACAAATTAAAAAGGATAAAAAATGGAAAAACACGGGGAAAATACAGATCCATGGGAGGCTCTAGAACCTTCTCAAAATCGGTGAAAAACAACACAAAAAAAGAGGCCATCCCATGTAGCGTATGGCAGCTCCAGGGGTACGAGATTGGTAGATATTTATCACAACATGCGCGGATATTAGTGAGTGTTGGCATGTGGTCGGATGCATCTACAGGTCGAGTAGGCGAGTACCCAAACGCTAAAGACTCAACACCTGATACGGCCATTTTGCATCATGCTTTTATGTTGGTATTTATTGCATTATGGAATGTTATTACACATTATGTCACAATACTTATGCCTTTTCTCTCTTATTTTATAAGGTTTACATGAAGAGGGAGAATGCCGGCAGCTAGAATTCTGGGCTGGAAAAGGAGCAAACATTGGAGACCTATTCTGCGTAACTCAAAAAGCCTGGAAACTCCACGAAACTCCGTTTCAGAAAAATACAAAAAATATCTGGCGAAAAAAGTACAGGAGGGGGCCACCCACCGCCCATGAGGGTGGGGGGCACGCCCCCTGCCTCGTGAGCCACCTGGCAGCCCCCCGACGCCCATCTTCTGTTATATGAGGTGTTTTGACCTGGAAAAAAAATCATAAGGAGGCTTTCGGGACGAAGCGCCGCCGTCTCGAGGCAGGACCTTGGCGAAGCCAATCTAGGGCTCCGGCGGAGCTTAACTGCGGGAGATACTTACCTCCGAGAGGAGAAAATCGTCACCGCCGTCATCACCAACAACTTTCCCATCTTGGGGAGGGTTATCTTCATCAACATCTTCATCAGCACCATCTCCTCTCAAACCCTAATTCATCTCTTGTATCCAATCTTTGTATCAAAACCTCGAATTGGTACCTGTAGGTTGCTAGTAGTGTTGATTACTCCTTATAGTTGATGCTAGTTGGTTTACTTGGTGGAAGATGATATGTTCAGATCCATTATGCATATTAATACCCCTCTGATTATGAACATGAATATGATTTGTGAGTAGTTACGTTTGTTCCTGAGGACTTGGGAGAAGTCTTGCTATAAGTAGTCATGTGAATTTGGTATTCGTTCGATATTTTGATGAGATGTATGTTGTCTTTCCTCTTGTGGTGTTATGTGAACTAGACTACATGACACTTCACCATTGTTTGGGCCTAGAGGAAGGCATTGGGAAGTAATAAGTAAATGATGGGTTGCTAGAGTGACAGAAGTTTAAAACCTAGTTTTATGCGTTGCTTCGTAAGGGACTGATTTGGATCCATATGTTTCATGCTATGGTTAGGTTTACCTTAATACTTCTTTTGTAGTTGCGGCTGCTTGCAATAGAGGTTAATTATAAGTGGGATGCTTGTCCAAGTAAGGGCAGCACCCAAGCACCGGTCCACCCACATACCAAATTATCAAAGTAACGAACGCTAATCATATGAGCGTGATGAAAACTAGCTTGACGATATTCCCATGTATCCTCGGGAGCGCTTTCCTTCATATAAGAGTTTGTTCAGGCTTGTCCTTTGCTACAAAAAGGATTGGGTCATCTTGCTGCACCTTATTTACTTTTACTATTTATTACTTGTTACCAATTATCTTATCACAAAACTATCTGTTACCTATAATTTCAGTGCTTGCAGAAAATACCTTACTGAAAACTACCTATCATTTCCTTCTGCTCTTCGTTGGGTTCGACACTCTTACTTATCGTAAGGACTATGATAGATCCCATACACTTGTGGGTCATCAAGACTCTTTCCTAGTGCCGTTGCCGAGGAGTGGAGCGCCTTTGTTAAGTGGGATTTGGTAATGAAAAATTTATATGGTGCGCTGAAATTTACTGTCACTTGTTACTATTGTAACATCCCAAATTTTCAATTTGGAATGTTATACATAGATCATAATTGCATTTCATGCTTTTGCATTTTTGTTTGTGGCGTTCCTCGAAATTCTAAGCAACTCAAGGACCTACGAAGAGAGTTGAGAATTTTATCGTTTTCGTATTTGAATTCGCTCGAATACCGGTACGAGGACAGTGTGATTCTAATTATTTTTCTCTCCTAAAAATATTTCTAAATACAAAATATGAGCGGAGATAATATGACTTCTCCAAAATAACAGAAATATTGGAGGAAAAATATTAAAATCACTTTTGATATTTTTCTGGATTTATTTGCGAATTTATTTGCATAGGAAAAATGCGCGTTTTTCAAAATTGCATTTAGGTCCGGGAAAAATGTTCACTTTGTCCTAAATATTATTAGAGGACGGTGAAAATTTATTTCGGGATTTTTGGAGTTCATTTAGTATTTCTTTCGTTAGTTTTTCTGCGCCAGGACTCTATTTAAAAAAAAGGGGGGAACCGACTTAGACTCGTATAGGATTGGGACTCTGGGCTTTAAATGTCGCCCGAGCCGGCCCAAGTCGCCCGCATCGCCCGTAA
The DNA here is from genome assembly GCA_902687465.1 of Secale cereale. Lineage (NCBI taxonomy): Eukaryota > Viridiplantae > Streptophyta > Magnoliopsida > Poales > Poaceae > Secale > Secale cereale. The sequence goes on along the minus strand of LR738713.1, from coordinate 566,663,928 downwards.
CCCTAGCCGCCGCCCCGCCGCCGCCGCCTACCCGCGTCGCCGCTCGCCGCCGCCTGCCCGCGCCGCGCCACGCCGCCGCTCGCCGCCACCGCACTTGCCGCCGCCCGTCGCCAGGACCGCCGCCGGACCGTGCCGCCGCCGCCCCGTAGCCCCTCGCTGGAGCACCGCCGCCTCGCCACCGCCGGACCGCCGGAGATCCCATCGGAGTTCGTTGCTCGAGGTAGTTATCGGTTTTTTTAATAAGAACCGGTCGGTTTAGTAAAGCCGTAGATCTGTTTTTTTATTTAGATCGGTTCGGTTTTTCGTCAGTTTAGTTATTTAGCGGACGTTCGTCCGTACGTTCGTTTTAACGAACGGTTTTCGTCCGTTAGCCGCAGACAGCGAACGTTCGTTCGTTAGCATGTTCGTCCGTTTTCTTTTTCGGGGTATTTATCCGCGGTTATTCCGATCGCGATTTCTGCCTTGATCTTGTTTTTCATTTTTCTTTTCGCTCGAGAGTCGAAATCAGGTGATTCAAAATCCCAGATCTTCGTCTCGATGCCCTCTTTACGTTTAATCAGCTTGAACAAAGTTTTGGCTACTGTAAAATTTGACTTTAGGCCAATTAGTAACCGGAGCTCGTTTCTTTCGCAGTTTGAGTTTCGTGGCTTCTTTCAAGTTGATTCTTTTTGCAAACCGGAGTTCTTAAGTTGAAATTTCTGGTTAGATCTCTTATTTGAGTTTTACCTGTGCATTAGTTAAATACTTATTGTGTGCTTGTTTGATTGTGATAGAGTACCCGGAGTGCGCCGCTTGCTACTTTGAGTCTCTAGGTTTTGCGGATCATCAGCAAGGCAAGTAACACTTTGATCATACTTTCCAATTACCCAGTTTTCATTGCATTAGTTATATCCTCAAACACATTGCATGAGTAGGATCAATTAACTTGTGGGACTGGGAAGTAGATTGAGGTAGTACCTATTACCTGCATTACATTCAAACCTTTGAGAGTTACTTCTACGTTTGCTGTTAGGACATGCTATGCTCGTAGACGTGGATTGGGTGAGTGTATCCATGACAGATGTGAGTTTTTTAATTAATGGTTCAACTTAAGGTGGCAACTTTAACTCACATCTGGGTGGATTGAGGCATCTGGTTATTCCAGTGATTGCCTGTTTTTCCTTTGGACCGCCACCCAGGCTCAAAGGGATCATGAGATTTTCATACTAGAAACTTCCGTGTGCAGCCACATGCCAATATGGGTTCTGGCATAGTTGAGTAAGTTGTGGGAAACCTTTCCATGATGGGCTAGCAGATGTAGAGGGTTTGTAGGTGTACCGGCCTATCTATCTGGTTAAGGGGACCTCTTCGGAAAGACTGTGTCTCGGTCATCCGTTTCTCAAACACCATGCAGTGCGAGAAACCAAACGGAGGCGATCGAGTCTTGTGGGGAAAAGTGCACAAACCTCTGCAGAGTGTACAAACTGATCATGATTAGCCGTGTCCCCGGTTACGGACGTCTTGAGTATCTAGTACTTGGATTATCATGTGAATCTCATCATGTTACTCTAATTAATTTTGTTGGGTTTAATGATTATTTTTAATTGGGGTTGAGAGGATGTCTATCTTCTCAACGATGTTTCAACTACCATGATAGTTAAATTAAATCTATTCCTTTGAAGTAGGGAAAATTTGGCTTTACGCAAAAACTTAACCATAGAGCTTTCCACCAGCCAAATATGCATGTAGTATAGCCTTTGTTCTGTTACTTGCATTCTCTTGTGTTACCTTGCCAGCATATTCCATGTGCTGGCCCGTTTTCGGGCTGCAACGTTTCATGTTGCAGACTTTTCAGACGACGAGTAAGGTGCCTTTTTAGGTTGTGGTTCTATACTCAGTGATGCCGTTGGAGTTGATGGACTCACTTATCTTCCAAGCCTTCCGCTGTTATCGTGTTAGATGGCCTTCAGCCATATTTATTGTAATAAGTTCATCGTTGGACTATCGATGTAATAAGGGTGTGATTGCTACTCTGTTATAAATCCTTCAAGTATTGTGCGTGTCAGCATTACTGATCCAGGGATGACACTGATGCATAGAGATCAGACTGTTTGAGGTCTGGTCGCTACAACTATGGAACATAATCCTTTGAGGGCTTGTTCGGGGTATCTTCACCCCGACCAGTAGAGCAAAGAGTTGCTCCTCAACATACTGAACCTACTGAAAATGTTTGCTTTAAAATTCCTTCGGGTATGATAGAGAAACTGCTAGCTAATCCCTTTACAGAAGATGGAACATTGCATCCTGATTTGCACCTAATCTATGTGGATGAAGTTTGTGGATTATTTAAGCTTGCAGGTATGCCCGAGGATGTGATCATGAAGAAGGTCTTCCCTTTATCTTTGAAGGGAGAGGCATTGTCATGGTTTAGGCTATGCGACGATATTGGATCATGGAACTACAACCGATTGAAGTTGGAATTTCATCAAAAGTTCTATCATATGCATCAGGTTCATCGTGATCGTAATTATATATATAATTTTTGGCCTCGCGAAGGAGAAAGTATCGCTCAAGCTTGGGGGAGGCTTAAGTCAATGTTATATTCATGCCCCAATCATGAGTTTTCAAGAGAAATGATTATTCAAAAAAAAAATGCTCGGCTTTCCCTCAATAATCGCTCCATGCTCGATACTTCTTGCACCGGTTCTTTTATGATGAAGACTATTGAATTCAAATGGGATTTATTGGAAAGAATTAAACGCAACTCTGAAGATTGGGATCTCGACGAAGGTAAGGAGCCAGGTATAACACCTAAGTTTGATTGTGTTAAATCTTTTATGGATACCGATGTTTTCCGTGAATTTAGCACTAAATATGGACTTGACTCTGAGATAGTACCTTCTTTCTGTGAATCATTTGCTACTCATGTTGATCTCCCTAAGGAAAAGTGGTTTAAATTTCATCTTCCCATTGAAGTAAAAGTAGTTGCACCTGTTAAAGTTGAAGAATAGACTATCACTTATAATGTTGATCCTATTGTTCCTACCGCCTATATTGAGAAACCACCTTTCCCTGTTAGAATAAAGGATCATGCTAAAGCTTCAACTGTGGTTCGTAAGAGTAATACTAGATCACATACACCCTCTGAGCAAATTAAAGTTGAACCTAGTGTTGCTATGGTTAAGGATCTCTTGGTCGATAATATAGATGGGCATGTTATTTACCTCCATGAGGAAGCTGCTAGAATCACCAGACCCGATACTAGGAATAAACATAGACCTGTTGTAGGTATGCCTGTTATTTCCGTTAAAATAGGAGATCATTGCTATCATGGTTTATGTGATGTAGGTGCTAGTACGAGTGTAATACCCATTTCCTTATATGAAGAAACCATGCACGATATTGCACCTGCTGAGTTAGAAGGTATTGATGTTACTATTAAGCTTGCCGATAGAGACACTATTTCACCAGTTGGGATTGTTAGAGATGTTGAATTCTTGTGTGGGAAAGTTAAATATTCTGCTGATTTTCTTGTTCTTGGTTCCCCACAAGATGATTTTTGCCCAATTATATTTGGTAGATCCTTCTTGAATACTGTTAATGCTAAGATAGCCTGCGAAAAAGATATTGTTACTGTTGGACTAGGGGATATGTCTCATGATTTTAACTTTGCTAAATTTCGTAGACAACCCCATGATAAAGAGTTGCCTAGTAAGGATGAAATTATTGGTCTTGCTTCTATTGCTGTACCTCCTAACGATCCCTTAGAACAATATCTGCTAGACCATGAAAATGATATGTATATGAATGAGAGAAGGTAAATATATGAAATATTATTTAAACAGGGACCCTTATTGAAACACAACCTTGTTGGGGAACGTAGTATTTTCAAAATTTTCCTATGATCACGCAAGATCTATCTACTAGATGCATAGCAACGAGGGGGAGAGTGTGTCTACGTACCCTCGTAGACCGGGAGCGGAAGCGTCTAGTGACGCGGTTGATGTAGTCGAACTTTTTCGCGATCCAACCGATCAAGCACCGAACGTACGGCACCTCCGCGTTCAGCACACGTTCAGCTTGATGACGTCCCACGAGCTCTTGATCCAGTTGAGGTTCACGGGAGAGTTTCGTCAGCACGATAGTGTGGTGACAGATATGATGAAGTTACCGTCGCAGGGCTTCGCCTAAGCGCTGCAACGATATGACCGAGGTGTGTTACTGTGGAGGGGGGCACCGCACACGGTTGGGAGAGATCAACTGATCAACTTGTGTGTCCTAGGGTGCCCCCTGCCCCCGTATATAAAGGAGCAAGGGGGAGGCCAGCCGACCCCTCTATGGCGCGCCTAGGGTGCAATCCTACTAGGAATAGGATTGCAATCCTATTCCTAGTAGGAATCACCAAGAGGGGAAGGAAAGAGAGGGAGAGAAGGAGAAGGAAAGAGGGGGCCGCGCCCCCCTCCCCTAGTCCAATTCGGACTTCCCTTGGGAGGGGGCGCGTCACCTCCTGGCTGCTGCCCTCTTTCTCCCCTATGGCCCACTAAGGCCCAACTTTCCCCCGGGGGGTTCCGGTAACCCCCCCGGCACTCCGGTAAATTCCGGAACTTTCCAGAACACTTCCGGTGTCCAAATATAGTCGTCCAATATATCAATCTTTACGTCTCCGACATTCCGAGACTCCTCGTCATGTCCATGATCTCATCCGGGACTCCGAACTACCTTCGGTACATCAAAACTCATAAACTCATAATATCGATCGTCATCAAACGTTAAGCGTGCGGACCCTACGGGTTCGAGAACTATGTAGACATGACCGAGACTCATCTCCGGTCAATAACCAATAGCGGAACCTGGATGCTCATATTGGTTCCTACATATTCTACGAACATCTTTATCGGTCAAACCGCAAAACAACATACGTTGTTCCCTTTGTCATCGGTATGTTACTTGCCCGAGATTCAATCGTCAGTATCTCAATACCTAGTTCAATCTCGTTATCGGCAAGTATCTTTACTCGTTCCGTAATACATCATCTCGTGACTAACTCATTAGTGATTTGCTTGCAAGGCTTATTATGACGTGTATTACCGAGAGGGCCCAGAGATACCTCTCTGACACTCGGAGTGACAAATCCTATTCTTGATCTATGCCAACACCACGAACACCTTCGGAGACACCTGTAGAGCATCTTTATGATCACCCGGTTACGTTGTGACGTTTGATAGCACATAAGGTGTTCCTACGGTATTCGGGAGTTGCATAATCTCATAGTAATAGGAACATGTATAAGTCATGAAGAAAGCAATAGCAGTAAAACTAAACGATCATAGTGCTAAGCTAACGGATGGGTCTAGTCCATCACATAATTCTCCTAATGATGTGATCCCGTTGATCAAATGACAACTCATGTCTATGGCTAGGAAACATAGCCATCTTTGATCAATGAGCTAGTCTAGTAGAGGCATACTAGGGACATACTGTTTTGTCTATGTATTCACACATGTACTAAGTTTTCGGTTAATAAAATTATAGCATGAATAAAAGACATTTATCATGATATAAGGAAATAAATAATAACTTTATTATTGCCTCTAGGGCATATTTCCTTCAGTCTCCCACTTGCACTAGAGTCAATAATCTAGATCACATCACCATGTGATTAACACCAATAGTTCACATCACCATGTGACTAACACCCATAGTTCTCATCGCCATGCGACCAATACCCAAAGGGTTTACTTGAGTCAACAATCTAGTTCACATCGCCATGTGATTAACACCCAAAGAGTACTAAGGTGTGATCATGTTTTGCTTCGTGAGAGAAGTTTAGTCAGCGGGTCTGTTACATTCAGATCCATATGTATTTTGCAAATTTCTATGTCTACAATGCTATGCATGGAGCTACTCTAGCTAATTGCTCCCACTTTCAATATGCATCCAGATTGATACTTAGAGTCATCTGGATTAGTGTAAAGCTTGCATCGGTGTAACTCTTTACGACGAACTCTTTATCACCTCCATAATCGAGAAACATTTCCTTAGTCATTCAGTAACTAAGGATAATTTTGACCGCTGTCCAGTTATCTACTCCTAGATCACTACTGTACCTCCTTGCCAAACACATGGCAAGGTACACAACAAGTTTGGTACACAGCATGGCATACTTTATAGAACCTATGACTGAGGCATAGGGAATGATTTTCATTCATTCTCTATCTTCTGCTGTGGTCGGGTTTTGAGTCTTACTCAACTTCATACCTTATAACACAGGCAAGAACCCTTTCTTTGACTGATCCATTTTGAACTTCTTCAAAACTTTATCAAGGTATGTGCTTTGTGAAAGTCCAATTAAGCGTCTTGATCTATCTCTATAGATCTTTATGCCTAATATGTAAGCAGCTTCACCGAGGTCTTCCATTGAAAAACTCTTATTCAAGTATCCTTTTATGCTATCCAGAAATTCTTTATCATTTCCAATCAACAATATGTCATCCACATATAATATCAGAAATGCTACAGAGCTCCCACTCACTTTCTTGTAAATACAGGCTTCTCCAAAAGTCTGTATAAAACCATGTGCTTTGATCACCTCATCAAAGCATATATTCCAACTCCGAGATGCTTGCACCAGTCCATAGATGGATCGCTGGAGCTTGCACACTTTGTTAGCACCTTTTGGATCGACAAAACCTTCTTCTTGCATCATATACAACTCTTCTTTGAGATATCCATTCAGGAATGCAGTTTTGACATCCATTTGCCAGATTTCATAATCATAAAATGCGGCAATTGCTAACATGATTCGGACAGACTTAAGCATCGCTACGGGTGAGAAAGTCTCCTCGTAGTCAACTCCTTGAACTTGTCGAAACCCTTTCGCAACAAGTCGAGCTTTGTAAACAGTAACATTACCGTCTGCGTCGGTCTTCCTCTTGAAAGATCCATTTATTTTCGATGGCTTGCCGATCATCGGGCAAGTTAACCAAAGTCCACAATTTGTTCTCATACATGGATCCCATCTTGGATTTCATGGCCTCAAGCCATTTTGTGGAATCTGGGCTCATCGTCGCTTCCTCATAGTTCGTAGGTTCATCATGGTCTAGTAACATGACTTTCAGAACTGGGTTGCCGTACCACTCTGGTGTGGAACGTACTCTGGTTGATCTACGATGTTCAGCAGAAACTTGATCTGAAGTTTCATGATCATCATCATTAGCTTCGTCACTAATTGGTGTAGGAATCACTGGAACTAGTTTCTGTGATGTTCCACTTTCCAATTCGGGAGAAGGTACAATTACCTCATCAAGTTCTACTTTCCTCCCACTCACTTCTTTCGAGAGAAACTCCTTCTCTAAAAAGGATCAATTTTTAGCAACGAATATTTGCCTTTGGATCTGTGATAGAAGGTGTACCCAACAGTCTCTTTTGGGTATCCTATGAAGACACATTTCTCCGACTTGGGTTCGAGCTTATCAGGTTGAAGCTTTTTCACATAAGCATCGCAGCCCCAAACTTTAAGAAACGACAACTTTGGTTTCTTGCCAAACCATAGTTCATAAAGTGTCGTCTCAACGGATTTAGATGGTGCCCTATTTAATGTGAATGCAGCTGTCTCTAAAGCATAACCCCAAAACGATAGTGGTAAATCGGTAAGAGACATCATAGATCGCACCATATCCAATAAAGTACGGTTATGACGTTCGGACACACCATTACGCTGTGGTGTTCCGGGTGGCGTGAGTTGTGAAACTATTCCACATTGTTTTCAAATGAAGACCAAACTCGTAACTCAAATATTCACCTCCACGATTAGATTGCAGAAACTTTATTTTCTTGTTGCGATGATTCTCTACTTCACTCTGAAACTCTTTGAAATTTTAAATGTTTCAGACTTGTGCTTCATTAAGTAGATATACCCATATCTGCTTAAATCATCAGTGAAGGTCAGAAAATAATGATACCCGCCGTGAGCCTCAACACTTATTGGTCCACATACATCAGTATGTATGATTTCCAACAAATCTGTTGCTCACTCCACAGTTCCAGAGAACGGAGTTTTAGTCATCTTGCCCATGAGGCATGGTTCGCAAGCACCAAGTGATTCATAATCAAGTGATTCCAAAAGTCCATCACTATGGAGTTTCTTCATGCGCTTTACACCAATATGACCTAAACGGTAGTGCCACAAATAGGTTGTATCATTATTAACCTTGCATCTTTTGGCTTCAATATTATGAATATGTGTATCACTACAATCGAGATCCAACAAGAATAGACCACTCTTCAAGGGTGCATGACCATAAAAGATATTATTCATAAAAATAGAACAACCATTATTCTCTTATTTAAATGAATAACCGTCTCGCAACAAACAAGATCCAGATATAATGTTCATGCTCAACGCTGGCACCAAATAACAATTATTTAGGTCTAAAGCTAATCCCGAAGGTAGATGTAGGGGTAGCATGCCAACGGCGATCACATCGACTTTGGAATCATTTCCCGGCGCATCGTCACCTCGTCCTTAGCCAATCTTCGTTTAATCCGTAGTCCCTGTTTTGAGTTACAAATATTAGCAACCGAACCGGTATCAAATACCCAGGTACTACTATGAGCATTAGTAAGGTACACATCAATAACATGTATATCACATATACCTTTGTTCACCTTGCCATCCTTCTTATCGGCCAAATACTTGAGGCAGTTCCGCTTCTAGTGTCCAGTCCCCTTGCAGTAGAAGAACTCAGTTTCAGGCTTGGCTCCAGACTTGGGTTTCTTCGTGGGAGTAGCAACTGTCTTGCTATTCTTCTTGAAGTTCCCCTTCTTTCCCTTGCCCTTTTTCTTGAAACTAGTGGTCTTGCTAACCATCAACACTTGATGCTCCTTTTTGATTTCTACCTCCGCAGCTTTGAGCATAGCGAAGAGCTCGGGAATTGTCTTCTACATCCCTTGCATATTATAGTTCATCACGAAGCCTTTATAGCTTGGTGGCAGTGATTGAAGAACTCTATCAATAACACTATCCTCGTCAACTTTGCAACCAAGTTGAGTCATATGATTGTAGTACCGAGACATTCTGAGCAAGTATTCACTGATAGGACTATTATCCTCCATCTTGCAGCTGTAGAATTTATTGGAAATCTCATATTTCTCAATCCGGGCATTTGCTTGAAATATTAACTTCAACTCCTGGAACATCTCATATGGTCCATGACGTTCAAAACGTCGTTGAAGTCCCGGTTCTAAGCCGTAAAGCATGGCACACTGAACTATCGTGTAGTCATCAGACCGCGTCCGCCGGACATTCAAAGCGGCTACATTAGCGGGAGGGGGCTTGTCACCTAGCGGTGCTTCAAGGACATAATTCTTCTGTGCAGCAATGAGGATAATCCTCAAGTTACGGACCTAGTCCGTGTAATTGCTACCATCATCTTTCAACTTAGCTTTCTCTAGGAATGCATTAAAATTCAAAGGAACGGTAGCACGGGCCATTGATCTACAACAACATAGATATGCAAAAAACTATCGGGACTAAGTTCATGATAAATTAAAGTTCAATTAATCATATTACTTAAAGAACTCCCACTTAGATAGACATCCCACCGGTCATCTAAATGATCACGTGATCCAAATCAACTAAACCATGTCCGATCATCACGTGAGATGGAGTAGTTTCAATGGTGAACATCTTATGTTGATCATATCTACTATATGATTCACGCTTGACCTTTCGGTCTCTAGTGTTCCGAGGCCATATCTGCATATGCTAGGCTCGTCAAGTTTAACCCGAGTATTCTACGTGTGCAAAACTGGCTTACACCCATTGTATTTGAACGTAGAGATTATCACACCCGATCATCACATGGTGTCTCAGCACGACGAACTTTCGCAACGGTGCATACTCAGGGAGAACACTTATACCTTGAAATTTTGTAAGGGATCATCTTATAATGCTACCGTCGTACTAAGCAAAATAAGAAGCATAATAAGATAAACATCACATGCAATCAAAATATGTGACATGATATGGCCATCATCATCTTGTGCTGTTGATCTCCATCTCCAAAGCACCGTCATGATCACCTTCGTCACCGGCGCGATACCTTGATCTCCATCGTAGCATCGTTGTCGTCTTGCCAACTATTGCTTCCACGACTATCGCTATCGCTTAGTGATAAAGTAAAGCAATTACATGGCGATTGCATTTCATACAATAAAGCGACAACCATATGGCTCCTACCAGTTGCCGATAACTTTACAAAACATGATCATCTCATACAAAACCGTATAACTCATCATGTCTTGACCATATCACATCACAACATGCCCTGCAAAAACAAGTTAGACGTCCTCTACTTTGTTGTTGCAAGTTTTACGTGGCTGCTACGGGCTTAGCAAGAACCGTTCTTACCTACGCATACAAAACCACAACGATGTTTCGTCAAGTATGTGCTGTTTTAACCTTCACAAGGACCGGGCGTAGTCACACTTGATTCAGCTAAAGTGAGAGAGACAGACACCCGCCAGTCACCTTTAAGCAACGAGTGCTCATAACGGTGAAACCAGTCTCGCGTAAGCGTACGCGTAATGTCTGTCCAGGCCGCTTCATCTCACATTACCGCCGAAGTAAAGTATGACATGCTGGTAAGCAGTATGACTAGTATCGTCCACAACTCACTTGTGTTCTAATCGTGCATATGATCTACGCATAGACCTGGCTCATGATGCCACTGTTGGGGAACGTAGTATTTTCAAAATTTTCCTACGATCACGCAAGATCTATCTACTAGATGCATAGCAACTAGGGGGAGAGTGTGTCTATGTACCCTCGTAGACCGGGAGCGGAAGCGTCTAGTGACGCGGTTGATGTAGTCGAACTTCTTCGCGATCCAACCGATCAAGCACCGAACGTACGACACCTCCGCGTTCAGCACACGTTCAGCTTGATGACGTCCCACGAGCTCTTGATCCAGTTGAGCTTCACGGGAGAGTTTTGTCAGCATGACGGTGTGGTGACGGATATGATGAAGTTACCGTCGCGGGGATTTGCCAAAGCGCTGCAACGATATGACCGAGGTGTGTTACTTTGGAGGGGGGCACCGCACACGATTGGGAGAGATCAACTGATGAACTTGTGTGTCCTAGGGTGCCCCCTGCCCCCGTATATAAAGGAGCAAGGGGGAGGCCGGTCGGCCCCTCTATGGCGCGCCTAGGGTGCAATCCTACTAGGAATAGGATTGCAATCCTATTCCTAGTAGGAATCACCAAGAGGGGAAGGTGTAGGATCGAAAGTATGTCTAGAGGGGGGGTGATTAGACTACTTGTAAATATAAAAATTCTGCCTTTTGACAAAGAACAGTTTTTGGTAGATTCACAATTATGATCAAGTCAAGCATCACCCTACACATGCAATTCTAGAGTATAGGCAGCGGAAAGTAAATTGCACATGTAGTAAAGAGAGGTGGAGAAGAGCAAACACAATTTGGAGACGCAATGATTTTTCCCGTGGTTCCGATAGGTGGTGCTATCTTACATCCACGTTGATGGAGACTTCAACCCACGGAGGGTAACGGCTGTGCGAGTCCACGGAGGGCTCCACCCACGAAGGGTCCACGAAGAAGCAACCTTGTCTATTCCATCATGGCCTACGCCCACGGAGGGCTAGCCTTACTCGGGGTAGATCTTCACGAAGTAGGCGATCTCCTTGCCCTTACAAACTTCTTGGTTCAACTCCACATCTCGATGACGGAGGCTCCCAAGCGACACCTAACCAATCTAGGAGGCACCACCCTCCAAAAGGTAATAGATGTTGTAGATGATGATGAACTCCTTGCTCTTGTGCTTCAAATGATAATCTCCCCAACACTCAACTCTCCTCACTGATTTTGCTGTGGTGGAAGAAAGGATTGAGTGGAAAGCAACTTGGGAAGGTTAGAGATCAAGTTTCATATGGTAGGAGTGGAGCAACTTGATCTCAACACAAGGATAGGTAGTTCTCTTCTCAGAAATGTAAGGTAGGAGTGGTAGTACTTTCTGATGGCTCTCTTCACGAATGAAGAGGGGGTGGAGGGGTATATATAGCCTCCACACAAAATCCAACCGTTACACACATATTTGAGCAATCTCGGTGGGACCGAAGTGGACAACTCGGTGAGACCGAAAGTTCAAATAATGTGAACGTTGGGGTTTTCGGTGGGACCGAAAATACCATCTCGGTTAGTCCGATTTGAGCAAAGACAAGAGCATGCCAGTTTCAGTGGGACCGACTTCATCATCTCGGTGACACCGATTTGATGACAGAAGGTTACAGAAGCTTGGCAGCCCATGTTTCGGTGAAACCGATTTCAAAATCGGAATATCCGATTTTTCTAGGGTTTGGCTTATGGCTGAGGTGGTTCATCTCGGTGTGACTGAGTTTGGACAATCGGTGGGACCGAGATTACTTATGAGTGTATATTGTAGTGAAGGTTGCTGATAGTTTAAGGAGATACATCACTAAGCACTTGAGCAACCAGACCATCATCATAACCTCATCCCCTTTTAATAGTATTGGCTTTTCCTATGGACTCAATGTGATCTTGGATCACTAAACCAAAAATGGAGTCTTGAGCTTTTGCCAATGCTTGCCTTAGCATTTTGAGGGGTCCACTTCTTCAGTCCTTGCCATACCCATATCACTGAACTTCTCTGAAATGATTCTCAAGTAACTATTAGTTCAATGATATATATGTTGTTATTAATTGCCAAAACCACCCGGGGATTAGTTGCACTTTCAATCTCCCCCTTTTTGGTAATTGATGACAACATATAGATCAAAGCTTCGACAAGAGATATAATCAATGAATAATATCGTCGCTTTGAGAAGTATGTGATAAGCAAGAGCTCCCCCTAAATTTGTGCATTATTTAAAATTTGCGTTTGAATGCAAATGCACAATCGATTAGGATCATGGGTCACTCTTCCATGTCACATACATCTTGGTGGAGCGCACAAAATGATAAGAATGAATAGCATGCACCCAATCACCAAGACATGAGTAAATAGTCATACAAGATAGGAATAGCATATGATAAGCATTAAGCACACATTAAAGCATAGTACGACCAAGCACTCATTAAGGTAGCATCAAACGTAGTATCAAGCACACGGAAAGTCTCGAAAACCAAAAGTATCTCAAAGAAACCGCAAAAGAACGAAAGAGCACTCTCTCTCTCGACGCCCTATGATCTATACAATTTCTCCCCCTTTGGCAACAAGTTACCAAAAAGTTCGAAAAAGCATAGAGCTAAACGTCACTGTGGGCTCTGCTGGCGGCTCCCGTCTGGGTTGATGTCAGAGTAGATATGACGGCATCGGCGAAGACTTCAGCTGATGTCTGTGCTGGAGGAGTGGACACTAGAGCTGTAGCTGGAGTAACTGCTGGAGCTGTAGGAGGTGCTGAAGTTGTAGTCCTGGTGTCAGTCACTGGAATAGCAGCTGATCGGGATCCTTTGGGAACCGGAGCAGTCTGTCGATGAGAGTCCTGGACTAAGTCATCCTGCACAAGCTCTGCCTTGTCCTGCTTTGCTTCCTCCATGTCTGCCTCAAGCTTGTTGACGGTCACTTGAATTTCAGTCAGCTTCACGTCCAGAGCGTGGATCTTCTCGTCAACAATCCTCTCTAAGCTCTCCTGAGACTGTTCAATGCTGGCCAGGCGTTGTTCAATCCTTTGGGTTGCTTCAAGAATCTGCTCTCCGAAACTCTTTGGTTTAGCTGCTGCTGCTGCTGCTTCTTTGTCAGCTTTGGCTTTCCTAGCAGCTTCGATCCTGGCTTGACCTTCAACAGATGTTGGATCCTCCTCGTCCATCACAACAACATTGTCTTCATGCTCTGGCTGCAGGGGTAAATGTTTTCTATCCAACAAGAATTTGCCCGTGCCAAACTTGGCATTGATAAGCATCTGAATCTGTGGGGCAAATCCACATGACCTTTTCTGGTCAGCTGCAGTCCTCTTAATGGTCTCTACCATTAAGTCCATCACATTGAAAGGTGCCTTCTCATCAAGTATATGCAGCATGTTAATAGAATATCCTCTGATCATGCGATGATCTCCAGACTTGGGCATCAAGGTATGCCTCAAAATAGTATTAGTGGTAGGTAAACCTGCCTGGAGATGGTAGACTGAGCCGAGCTTCCATACTTCCAAATCTGCTGCTGGGATCTCCTTGTACATGTTCTTCATGGAATCATGATTCTTCTTTGGAATCCCATAGACATCAATATCATCTTCTCGCTGCACTGGAGCATTCAGAATTTCTGCCCATTCTTCAACAGAAGAAGAGAACCTTTGACCTTCAGTCATCCAGGTGATCTTCCCATTAGGATAGAAGTGAGCTGTGGCATAGAATTGCATAATCATCTCATCGTTCCAACTGGTCAATTTCTGACCTACAAACTCTGCAACTCCACATGCAGTGAAGCTTTCATGCACATGTGGAAAGAAATCTCTGTGCTCTTCGCTGTCAATGTACTCCCAGTCAACGTATCTGGTGTCTGCGACTATGGGCTTCTTGTCCATCAGCACGGTCTCATAGAAGTCCTGCTGCTCTCTGGTGTGAAATCTGGGATCTACAGCAGTTCTTCTCCTCACGGCATATGGGTCAGCTTGTCTCCATAGCCTGAGACCTCTATCTTTCCTTGCCTTCATATCCTCAGCTTGAGGATGAGCATCATTGTGAAGTGGCAGTTTTGGACGGAGTTTCAGCAACACTTGTCCTTCCTCATCAGACTCAGCTGGTGGCACATCATCCTTGTTTTTCTCAGATGCTGGAATATTTCTGGTAGTCCTCTTGGGCTTGGCACCAGGCTTTGCTGGAGCTGCCTTAGCTTGAGCAGATTTCTTGGGCTTTGAAGTGGCTCCGGCCTTAATGGCATCACCCATGAGCTTCTGCTTCTGAGGAGCAGGCTGGGGTGCTTCCTCATCTTCATCCTCGACTGCTGCATCTGCATGAGAATCAGTATACACTACCCTCTTTCTCTTGGAGGTTTTCTTCACTTTGCTTGCAGCTGGCTCTCCCAAACTCAGCTTCTTGGCAACAGTTGACTGCTTGACTTTGCTGGTGCCTTTCTTAGTTTGCTGACCTTGTTGCTCTTTGGCAACAACCTTCCTCTTAGGCTTTGAGGTCACCTCTTCCTCAACGACAAAATCAGAATCCTCATCATCGGAATTCTTCTCCTTTCTTGCTCTGGTGGCTGCAGGAGGCATGCCACTTGGTGTACTCCTCTCACCATCATCAAATGGGCTACTAGTCTCAGGACTAGTGTCTGCCTCAAGAATGTTTGCAATAGGTGACTCTGACCTGTTCTGACTGTCACTGGCATCTGACATGGCTGACAACCTGTGAATAGATAAGGTATAGGCAGAGAAGAAGAGTTATCACAAACTGCAGAAGTTTTTGCAAAAAAAAAATGAGTTCAAATTTTAGTTTTAAGTTTTCACAGAGGACATTTCGGTCAGACCGAGTTTCAGTTTCGGTGAATCCGAAGTGTTAAACAGAGGCTTTACACACCACTTTCGGTTTGACCGAAGTGGGTTTCGGTCCTGCCGATAACACTAGGGTTTCACAGAAATTACATTTCGGTCACACCGATTTGCACAACTCGGTTGGACCGAAAGGTGCAGTGCAATGGCCAGAGGCCAAATCGGTCACACCGAAATTTTAAAATCGGTTTTACCGAGATGTATTCCGTGGAAACCTAACCCTAAAATTTTTCCTCGAATCTAGTTCAAACGAACCAATCTGGTGTAAAGGAAGATTTCAATCCTGGCAAGATATTGGGCAAACCAAACGTGCATTGAATCGGAGATGGGAGCACGAGTGGGATCAAGACTCACACTAACTTGGTGGAGTCTCTCTACGGCGGCAACGGCGCGGAGGAGAAGTCCGTTGACGGCGATGGAGACCTGCGGCGAGGGCGCACAGGCGACGACGGCGACGATCCGGAGATCAAGGCGACGGCAGCACGGGATGTGGGGCGAAAACGTTTGAAGGAGTAATCAACGCGCGCGGCCCTCAGTATATATATCCCTTTGCTGTCGGTGGGACCGAGTTGAAAAACTCGGTGGCACCGAGATGGATAACTGCCAGGCAGTTATGCATTTCGGTCACGCCGAAAATTACAACTCGGTTTCACCGAGATGAAACCTAGATCAGTCTAAATGCTTTCGGTTTGACCGAGTTTGAGAAAGTTGGTCTGACCGAAATCACTTAGAAGGTTTTGGAGGTCAGCCTTTGACGGATCGGTGGCTCCGAGTGCTCCTCACTCGGAGGGTCCGAAAATGACTTGTTCAAAGTTTGTGATTTAAGCATGAATAGAATTTGAGACAAGAAAGCATAGATAGCTAGGGGAGGTACTTAGGCATTCTTGTCCATCCATTTGGTCAGAAAAAATCAAAACAACCAAAACAACAAATGGATGTCCTCGAATGGATAAAATCATGCATTCAACATGCTCACACAATAAGATAGCAAATGAAATATGTGTCAAACATGCACAACCAAAACTCTAGCTATTAACACACAATTTGTCGATGACTAGGTCATCTTTATATGAGTATTTTGACTTAGGAGCCAAATGAGAACATTTGATCATAGGTCATACTCATCGTTTAAGCACAAGTGGGGTTACCACTTTTACATAAAGCATTGATGTGTTCACATCATTTGAAGATGCTTTAGCTCAATTTTTAGAGCAAAGCTCCCCCTAGATGCGAGAACCCCTTTTAAAGGGTCAAACTAACCTTGGGTTGTCGTGGAAGACTTCATGTAGATGTTGAAGATGTGGATGCTCAATGTTGATGGAGATCATCAAGAGTTGGGAGCTATCCTTTGGATTAGGGCACTTTCAATACCTACATGGGTTAGTCCCACAAGGAACAAACAAGGATATCCATGGACATAGATTGAAGTTCACAATAGATGATGTCCATGAAAGCAATGATTACCTTGTCCCTTGACTTACCAACAAGAGGGTTTGTGACTCCATGAACTAGTGCATGATGTGGAAGTTGATTGCACAAGTTCTTGCCAAAATGTATGTGAGTGAAGTATGTTGGCGGAGTCACCCTCAAGAACTTTCTAGTTCTTATTCTTCGGGATCCACATCATCTTGATGGGAATCTTTGGGGTTGTAGTTGAGCTTGACGAAGTAGAACTTGACGTTTCCTTGGGAACCCACTTGACCATGGCTTGAGGTGCTTCAATGAATGCATCAATCTCCTCTTGAAGCTTGTCCTTGGCTTTTAGCTTGTGGTCTTGTGGTGGAAGGTCATCTTGAGCTTGTTCCACATTGGAAGAAGTAGGATCATACTTCTCCTTTTGAGAAACAAACTGTGGAGTAGGATATTGACCTTCTTCCCACTCAACACCTTCAGCGTTGAACTTTCGCTCAAAACCAATTCCTTGATTCTTCCGGTGCCTTCCTTGCTTGCGAACAATTTCCTCAAAGTTCTTGCTTCCGGCAAGGCTCTTGTAGACACCTTTCTCTATGATCCCTTTCAATAGACTATTCTCTTGCTCAAGTGTAACTTGGCTTGAAACATTGTTAGTGGAATCAAAAGAACTACTAGAAGCAACAACATTGGATTTAACATGGTTATTGTTACTACTAGAGGAAGAATTTTTCTTATGCTTGTCATGCTTAGTCTTAATGGTTGGCAAGAAATTAGACAAGAGAAGTCGTTTGGCAAGATATGAAGAACTCTTCTTTCGAAGATCGTCATTGATTGCTTTTAGAAACTCATGTTCTTGCTCTAGAGTGAGCTTCTCGAAGCGTAGCTTCTCATGAGATCTTAGGAGCTCTCTATGATCTTCTTGAGTTGTTTCATGAGCTAACTTAAGAGTGTTTAGTTCTTTAGTTAGACGCTCAATCTCCTTCATAGCATTGTCATTCGACTCTTCTCGACTATAAAGACTACTAGCATTTTCATCGTTACTAGGCTCACTAGATTTATCATGCAAGAGCTCATCTTCACTAAGCAAGTCATCCTCATCACTATTGAAGTCAATGAATTCAGGGTGTGATACCTTGGGGCCTTTAGCCATGAAGCATCTTCCAATTCCCTCATTTGGTGAATCAAATAAGTCGTAGGAGTTGGAGTTGGAGGATACGAGAGCAAGACCGGCAACACCTTCATCTTGACTGTAGTCGGAGTCGGAGTGATAGCTTCCATCGGATTGATTGTCGGAGTCGGAGCCGGAGACCCATTCACCTACATGAGCTTGATGTCTTCTTCTTGTGTAGCTCCTTGATGACTTGTCTTTCCTCTCCGAATCCTTGCTTCTCCGAGAGGGTCTTCGTTCATAACGATCATCTCTACTCCTTCTCTCTTTCCGAGGTGACTCATCTGTTGATCTTCTTCTTGGAGATTCTTCTCTTCTCTTGTGGGGAGCCGTACACTCATTTGAGTAGTGTCCGGGTCTTCCACAATTGTAGCAGTTTCGATCACGACTAGAAGATCTCTTTTCATCATATGATCTAGACTTTGAGCTTCTCTCTTTGCCTCTATTCTTGTAGAATTTGTTGAAGTTCTTAACCATTAGGCTTATCTCTTCATTGGAAACTAACTTGTCACTTGAGGTTGTGGGAGCATCACTTGTAGCTTTGTAAGCACCACTTGACTTGTTGTGAAGCTCTTCCTTATCCTTAAGTGTCATCTCATGAGCAACAATTCTTCCAATGACTTCGGTTGGCTTGAGAGTCTTGTAGTTTGGCATCATTTGGATCAAAGTGCACACGGTGTCATATTTTCCATCCAAAGCTCTGAGAATCTTCTTGATGATGAATCGGTCGGTCATTTCTTCGCTTCCTAAGCCGGCAATCTCATTTGTGATGAGAGCAAGCCTAGAGTACATTTCAGCGACTCCTTCACCATCCTTCATCTTGAACTTGTCAAGTTGACCTTGAAGAATATCTAGCTTTGATTCCTTCACAGACTCGGTACCTTCGTGCATTTCAACCAAAGTATCCCAAATCTCTTTTGCATTTTCAAGACGGCTGATTTTGTTGAACTCCTCGGGACACAAAGCATTGAAGAGAATGTCACAAGCTTGAGCATTGTTTTGCAACATCCGCAATTCTTCCGGTGTAGCTTCGCGATCCGGAACTTTTCCTTCCTCGAAGAATTCACCTTGCATACCAACACAAATAATGCCCCATGCGGCTGGGTTATGACCAAGAATATGCATTTTCATTTTATATTTCCAACTAGCAAAATTTGTACCATCAAAGTAAGGACCTCTACGATAATTACCCTCACTAGACGCCATACTCTCCTAGGTTGTGAACCAAGCTTATGGAGTCCAATGCAATGGAAACCAAAACAATGGAGACCAAAGCTCTGATACCACTTGTAGGATCGAAAGTATGTCTAGAGGGGGGGGGGTGATTAGACTACTTGTAAATATAAAAATTCTGCCTTTTGACAAAGAACAGTTTTTGGTAGATTCACAATTATGATCAAGTCAAGCATCACCCTACACATGCAATTCTAGAGTATAGGCAGCGGAAAGTAAATTGCACATGTAGTAAAGAGAGGTGGAGAAGAGCAAACGCAATTTGGAGATGCAATGATTTTTCCCGTGGTTCCCATAGGTGGTGCTATCGTACATCCACGTTGATGGAGACTTCAATCCACGGAGGGTAACGGTTGTGCGAGTCCACGGAGGGCTCCACCCACGAAGGGTCCACGAAGAAGCAACCTTGTCTATTCCATCATGGCCTACGCCCACGGAGGGCTAGCCTTACTCGGGTAGATCTTCACGAAGTAGGCGATCTCCTTGCCCTTACAAACTTCTTGGTTCAACTCCACATCTCGATGACGGAGGCTCCCAAGCGACACCTAACCAATCTAGGAGGCACCACCCTCCAAAAGGTAATAGATGTTGTAGATGATGATGAACTCCTTGCTCTTGTGCTTCAAATGATAATCTCCCCAACACTCAACTCTCCTCACTGATTTTGCTGTGGTGGAAGAAAGGATTGAGTGGAAAGCAACTTGGGAAGGTTAGAGATCAAGTTTCATATGGTAGGAGTGGAGCAACTTGATCTCAACACAAGGATAGGTAGTTCTCTTCTCAGAAATGTAAGGTAGGAGTGGTAGTACTTTCTGATGGCTCTCTTCATGAATGAAGAGGGGGTGGAGGGGTATATATAGCCTCCACACAAAATCCAACCGTTACACACATATTTGAGCAATCTCGGTGGGACCGAAGTGGACAACTCGGTGAGACCGAAAGTTCAAATAATGTGAACGTTGGGGTTTTCGGTGGGACCGAAAATACCATCTCGGTTAGTCCGATTTGAGCAAAGACAAGAGCATGCCAGTTTCGGTGGGACCGACTTCATCATCTCGGTGACACCGATTTGATGACAGAAGGTTACAGAAGCTTGGCAGCCCATGTTTCGGTGAAACCGATTTCAAAATCGGAATATCCGATTTTTCTAGGGTTTGGCTTATGGCTGAGGTGGTTCATCTCGGTGTGACTGAGTTTGGACAATCGGTGGGACCGAGATTACTTATGAGTGTATATTGTAGTGAAGGTTGCTGATAGTTTAAGGAGATACATCACTAAGCACTTGAGCAACCAGACCATCATCATAACCTCATCCCCTTTTAATAGTATTGGCTTTTCCTATGGACTCAATGTGATCTTGGAGCACTAAACCAAAAATGGAGTCTTGAGCTTTTGCTATTTTGAGGGGTCCACTTCTTCAGTCCTTGCCATACCCATATCACTGAACTTCTCTGAAATGATTCTCAAGTAACTATTAGTTCAATGATATATATGTTGTTATTAATTGCCAAAACCACCCGGGGATTAGTTGCACTTTCAGAAGGAAAGAGAGGGATAGAAGGAGAAGGAAAGAGGGGGCCGCGCCCCCCTCCCCTAGTCCAATTCGGACTGCCCTTGGGAGGGGGCATGCCACCTCCTGGCTGCTGCCCTCTTTCTCCCCTATGGCCCACTAAGGCCCAACTTTCCCCCCGGGGGTTCCGGTACCCCCGGCACTCCGGTAAATTCCGAAACTTTCCAGAACACCTCCGGTGTCCGAATATAATCGTCCAATATATCAATCTTTACGTCTTGGACATTCCGAGACTCCTCGTCATGTCTGTGATCTCATCCGGGACTCCGAACTACCTCCGGTACATCAAAACTCATAAACTCATAATACCGATCGTCATCAAACGTTAAGCGTGGGACCCTACGGGTTCGAGAACTATGTAGACATGACCGAGACTCATCTCCGGTCAATAACCAATAGCAGAACCTGGATGCTCATATTGGTTCCTACATATTCTACAAAGATCTTTATCGGTCAAACCGCATAACAACTTACGTTGTTCCCTTTGTCATCGGTATGTTACTTGCCCGAGATTCGATCGTCAGTATCTCAATACCTAGTTCAATCTCATTATCGGCAAGTCTCTTTACTCGTTCCGTAATACATCATCTCGTGACTAACTCATTAGTCATTTGCCAGCAAGGCTTATTATGATGTGTATTACCGAGAGGGCCCAGAGATACCTCTCCGACACTCGGAGTGACAAATCCTATTCTTGATCTATGCCAACACCACGAACACTTTCGGAGACACCTGTAGAGCATCTTTATGATCACCCAGTTACGTTGTGACGTTTGATAGCACACAAGGTGTTCCTACGGTATTCGGGAGTTGCATAATCTCATAGTCATAGGAACATGTATAAGTCATGAAGAAAGCAATAGCAGTAAAACTAAACGATCATAGTGCTAAGCTAACAAATGGGTCTAGTGGATCACATCATTCTCCTAATGATGTGATCCCGTTGATCAAATGACAACTCATGTCTATGGCTAGGAAACATAGCCATCTTTGATCAATGAGCTAGTCTAGTAGAGGCATACTAGGGACATACTGTTTTGTCTATGTATTCACACATGTACTAAGTTTCCGATTAATACAATTCTAGCATGAATAAAAGACATTTATCATGATATAAGGAAATACATAATAACTTTATTATTGCCTCTAGGGCATATTTCCTTCAAACCTGCTCGTTGAAATTCTAGGGGATCCTCCTCCACCCAAGCGTGATCCCGTGTTTGAACTCAAAACCATTACCTGATACTCTCAAGTATGTTTATCTTGATGAAAAGAAGATATATCCTGTTATTATTAGTGCTAACCTTTCAGAGCAAGAAGAAGGGAAATTATTGAAAACTATGAAGAAGTACCGTGCTGCTATTGGATATACTCTTGATGATCTTAAGGGTATTAGTCCCACTCAATGCCAACACAAGATAAAATTGGAAAAGGATGCAAAACCGATTAGTGATCATCAACGACGGTTAAATCCTAGGATGAAAGAAGTGGTAAGGAAAGAAATATTGAAGCTTCTAGAGGCAGGTATAATTTATCCAGTTGCTGATAGTCAGTGGGTAAGCCCTGTCCATTGTGTCCCTAAGAAGGGAGGTATTACTGTTGTTCCTAATGATAAAGATGAATTGATCCTGCAAAGAATTGTTATAGGCGGTAGGATGGTAATCAATTTCCACAAATTAAATAAAGCTACTAAGAAAGATCATTATCCTTTACCTTTTATTGATCAAATGCTAGAAAGGTTATCCAAACATACTCATTTTTGCTTTCTAGATGGCTATTCTGGTTTCTCTCAAATACTTGTGTCAAAAGAGGATCAAGAAAGGACCACTTTTACTTGTCTCTTCGGTACCTTTGCTTATAGACGTATTCCTTTTGGTTTATGTAATGCACCGGCTACCTTTCAATAATGCATGATGGCTATATTCTTCGATTTTTGTGAAAAGATTGTTGAGGTTTTCATGGATGATTTTTCCGTTTATGGAACTTCTTTTGATGATTGATTAAGCAACCTTGATCGAGTTTTGCAGAGATGTGAAGAAACTAATCCTGTCTTGAATTGGGAAAAGTGCCACTTGATGGTTAATGAAGGCATTGTCTTGGCGCATAAAATTTCTGAAAGAGGTATTAAAGTTGGTAAAGCTAAGGTTGATGCTATTGAAAAGATTCCGTGTCCCAAGGACATCAAAGGTATAAGAAGTTTCCTTGGTCTTTTCAGTTTTTATAGGAGGTTCATTAAGGACTTCTCCAAAATCTCTAGGCCTCTGACTAATCTCTTACAAAAAGATGTTCCTTTTGTCTTTGATGACGATTGTGTAGAAGCATTTGAAATACTTAAGAAAGCATTGATCTCTGCACCTATTGTTCAGCCTCCTGACTGGAATTTACCCTTTGAAATTATGTGCGATGCTAGTGATTATGTTGTAGGTGTTGTTCTAGGACAAAGAGTTGATAAGAAATTGAATCTTATCCAATATGCTAGTAAAACTCTAGACAGTGCCCAGAGAAATTATGCTACTACTGAGAAATAATTTTTAGCAGTTGTATTTGCTTGTGATAAGTTTAGACCTTATATTGTTGATTCTAAAGTAACTGTTCACATTGATCATGCTGCTATTAAATATCTTATGGAAAAGAAAGATGCTAAATCTAGACTTATTAGATGGGTTCTCCTGCTACAAGAATTTGATTTGCATATTATTGATAGAAAGGGAGCTGAGAACCCCGTTGCGGACAACTTGTCTAGGTTAGAGAATATTCTTGATGACCCACTACTTGTTGATGATAGCTTTCCCGACGAACAATTAGCTGTCATAAATGCTTCTCGTACTGCTCCATGGTATGCTGGTTATGCTAATTACATTGTCGCTAAATTTATACCACCTAGTTTCACATCCCAGCAAAAGAAAAAGTTCTTCTATGATTTAAGACACTACTTCTGGGATGACCCCCACCTTTATAAAGAAGGAGTAGATGGTATTATTAGACATTGTGTACCTGAGCATGAACAGGAACATATCCTACGCAAGTGTCACTCCGAGGCTTATGGAGGACACCATTCTGGAGATAGAACTACACATAAGGTACTGCAGGGTTTTATTGGCCTACTCTCTTCAAGGATGCCCGTAAGTTTGTCTTATCTTGTGATGAATGCCAAAGAATTGGTAATGTTAGTAGACGTTAAGAAATGCCTATGAATTATTCACTTGTTATTGAACCATTTGATGTCTGGGGCTTTGATTATATGGGACCGTTTCCTTCCTCCAATGGGTATACACATATTTTAGTTGTTGTTGATCACGTTACTAAGTGGGTAGAAGCTATTCCAGCTAGTAGTGTTGATCATAACACCTCTATTAAGATGCTTAAAGAAGTTATGTTTCCGAGGTTTGGAGTCCCTAGATACTTAATGACTGATGGTGGTTCACACTTTATTCATGGTGCTTTCCGTAAAATGCTTGCTAAGTATGATGTTAATCATAGAATTGCATCCCCATATCACCCATAGTCTAGTGGTCAAGTAGAACTAAGTAACAGAGAGCTGAAATTAATTTTGCAAAAGACTGTTAATAGATATAGAAAGAATTGGTCCAAGAAACTTGATGATGCATTATGGGCCTATAGAACTGCATACAAAAATCCTATGGGCATGTCTCCGTATAAAATGGTTTATGGAAAAGCATGTCACTTACCTCTTGAATTAGAACATAAGGCATATTGGGATATTAAAGAGCTCAATTACGATTTCAAACTTGCCGGTGAGAAGAGGTTATTTGACATTAGCTCGCTCGATGAATGGAGAGCCTAGGCCTATGAAAATGCCAAACTGTTTAAAGAAAAAGTTAAAAGATGGCATGACAAAAGGGTACAAAAGTGGGAGTTTAACGTAGGCGATTATGTCTTGCTTTACAACTCTCTTTTAAGATTTTTTGCAGGAAAACTTCTCTCTAAATGGGAAGGTCCTTACGTTATCGAGGAGGTCTATCATTCCGGTGCCATAAAAATCAACAACTTCGAAGGCACAAATCCGAAGGTGGTGAACGGTCAAAGAATCAAATATTATATCTCAGGTAATCCCATAAATGTTGAAACCAATGTTACTGAAACCGTAACCCCGGAGGAGTACATAAGGGACACTTTCCAGAACGATTCAGACTCCGGAAAGGAAGAGGTATGTGGTACGGTAAGTAAACCGACTCTAAAACAGTTCTAACGGTAATTTTTCTCCGTTCTTGAATATTTAGAAAAATAGAAAAATAAGAACCAGTCCGGAAAGGACACGAGGTGTCCACAAGGGTGGAGGGCGTGCCCCCTACCTCGTGGGCACCTCGTGTGCCTCCCGGACTCCGTTTTCTTGCACGTTACTCCTTTTGGTCGGTAAAAATTCATTATATATTCTCCCGGAGGTCTTGACCACCGCACCACGCGAAAATACTCTCTTTTGTTTCAAGCTATTTTCGGCCAGAGTTGACAAGGTCAGGCATCATGTCGTCCTCCTCCTCCAACAATGAGGGCAACGCTTCTTGGTTAATGACGATAGAGCTAAAGAGAGAAGAACCTGGGGAGATCAACAAGGAGAAGAGGATCAAGAAGGCTATGGAAGATCAGGCTCCGGCAGTAGAAGAAGAAGACATCCTTCAACCCCTTAAAAACCTTTTTACTTCAACCGAGATTGAGGCTTTCAAGATGATTGAATTAGCTCAAATACAAAACAAGTATCTCACAAGTGAAAATATTTTGCTGAAGGAGCATATCGCCGCACTCAAGGGTATTATCCGCAAGTTGGAGGATCTCCTACGCTCGATGGATGATGCTCCGTCATCACTGCTACCAACTCCATCATCACCACCTCCGAAGACGAAGACATAATCACATGGGTATGGGCACTCCCATTGGCAACTGCCAAGCTTGGGGGAGGTGCCCCGGTATCGTATCGCCATCACACTCCTATCTTTACCCTTTTTCTTAGTTTGATCCTTTTGGTAATATCTTGATCTAGTAGAATAAAATTTAGTATGGTCTAGTTGTGAGCTTTGCTTTATGATTTTTATCTTTGTAGTCGAGTCCATGAGCTATATATATAATAAAGATTAGTTTTGAGTCAAGGGCTTGACTTTCTCACTATGATCATGAGAGAATAAAAGAAAGTATAAAAAGTATCAAAGAGATCATATTGATCTTATGGATAGTAATGGCTTCACATATAATGAGTATGATGAATAAAAGTTGTTGAGAGTTGACAAACATAGTTTTGGATCGTTGCAATTAATAGGGAGTAATAAGGAAAGAGAGGTTTTCACATACAAATATACTATCTTGGACATCTTTTATGATTGTGAGCACTCATTAAAATATGACATGCTAAAGAGTTGATGTTGGACAAGGAAGACTGTTGGGGAACATAGTATTTCAAAAAAAAATCCTACGATCACGCAAGATCTATCTACTAGATGCATAGGAATGAGAGGGGAGAGTGTGTCTACGTACCCTCGTAGACCGAAAGCGGAAGCGTCTAGTGACGCGGTTGATGTAGTCGAACTTCTTTGCGATCCAACCGATAAAGCACCGAACGTACGTAATCTCCGCGTTCAGCACACATTCAGTGTGATGACGTCCCACGAGCTCTTGATCCAGTAGAGCTTCACGGGAGAGTTTCATCAGCACGACGGCGTGGTGACGGAGAGGATGAAGCTACCGGTGCAGGGCTTCGCCTAAGCACTGCAACGATATGACTGAGGTGTGTTTCTGTGGAGGGGGGCGCCGCACACGGTTGGGAGAGATCAACTGATCAACTTGTGTGTCCATGGGGTGCCCCCCACCCCCGTATATAAAGGAGTGGAGGAGGGGGAGAGGTCGGCCCTCTCTATGGCGTGCCCTAGGGGAGTCCTACTCCCACCGGGAGTAGGACCCCCCTTTCCTAGTAGAACTAGGAGCTCTTCCAAGTAGTAGGAGTTAGGATAGAAGGAAAGGGAAAAGAGAAGAGAAGGAAGGAGGGGGCGCCGCTGATACGTCTCAAACGTATCTACTTTTCCAAACACTTTTGATATTGTTTTGGCCTCATTCTTGCATGATTTGGACTAAACTAACCCGGACTGACGCTGTTTTCAGCAGAGCTGCCTGTATGGTTTATTTGTATGCAGGAAAACGGATTTTTAGGTATCTCAAAAAAATCCACGAAAAATCATAGAAAATCCACGCACCCGAAGGAACCAGGAGCCAGAAGTGGGGCCAGAGGGGGGCCAGGGGGTGCCCAGGCGCCCTGTGGGCGCGCCCCCCTGGGCCGCGCCGGGGGGCCGCCTGGGTGGGTCCCACACCCCCTGGTGCCCTACTTTGCCTCGTATTTTTACTCCCGACGCAGAAACCCCAGATCAGAAGTTCTTTCGCAGTTTTCCGTCGCGGAGCCGCCGCCACCCTCTGTTCTTCCTCGGGAGGGCTAATCTGGAGGCTGAATTGGCCTCCGGAGAGGGGAGATCGTCGCCATCGTCATCATCATCACCACTCCATCATCCCTCCATGACTTCCCCTTTCATGTGTGAGTAATTCCCCTACTGTATGCGAAGGGGATGGTAGGGATTGGATGAGCTAGATCATGTAATAGTTTATCAGATCGTTGGGGGCATGTTGCCTATCATCTACTATGGTGTTTATCATCTTTGCTTCAACTTGTTATTCTTAATGCTTGACACTTAGGGCCCGAGTGCCATGATTTCAGATCTGAACCATATGTGTTTGCATGAATATATTTGTGTTTGTGATCCTATCTATGAGTTGTTTGCACATGTACGGTCCGGAACCGGCGATCCCAAAAGTGACAGCTTGGGACACCAAAGGGGATGGTCCGTAGTTTGAGGATTACATGTATCCATTGAGTTCATTGCTTTGTTCCGGTGCTCTTTGACAGGAGCACCTTAATATCCATAAGTTCCTTTTGGCCCCGTTCGTAGCAGGATGGTAGGACAAAAGATGTTGTGCAAGTTCTTATTGCAAGCACGCACAACTACCTACGGGATACATGCCTAATGTTTGATATTTGCCTAGATGATCATTACTTTTCCGTGTGCCGTGCCCCAAGTTAGAATCTATCTCATCCATGCAGCGCCCAACCATCCATCTCCCTAGCCTACAGTGTTTTAAATCCTGTTTGTCACTAGTTGCTACTTTTGCCATTTACCTTTTGCTATTTACTTTTACTGTTTACTTTTACTATCACTATCATCACTATCATATCACTGTTACCACTTATCTTTTGTTGCAAGTAAGTATATTTCAGGTGCGGTTGAATTGACAACTCAACTGTCAAAGCTTATAAATACTCTTTGGCTCCCCGTGTGTCGAATCAATAAATTGGGTTATTCTTACCCGCGAAGACTATCTCGATCCCTTACGGTTGAGGGTTATCAAGTACCGTTTTCTGGCGCCGTTGCCGGGGAGCATAGCAATATTTACAAGTCTACTTGAGGTATCCTACCTGCTGCACTTTATCCACTATGGGTAAGAAAGGAGACCCCATGGTTCCGATCTTACTATCCACTACAAGAAGAGGTACTGCTCTGAGCACTAGTGCTACACTTGATTCACCTTCTGTTATGAGTAAGTTTGCCTCACCACCACCACATGATGCTCCTACTGAATCTGTTACTATGTCTGATACTCTTGATGATGCTTCTACTACTTTTGATGATATTAGTTCGCTTGGTTATGCTCTTGAGAAACAAATTGCTGCTGCTGCAAAAAAATCCGGAATTGAACTCCCTGTTACTCGCTACCCTATTGGTGAAACTTATGATTATCCTGATTTGAGTAAACTCAAGGAGAGTCTCCTTGATGATGATTACTATATACTAGATGAAGATTTATGCAGGGAACTGACAGAGTTTTCCGGCTCTGACCCTGAAGCTATTAAGAAGTTATTTGAAAAACACTCTTTGAAGAACAAAATCGTTCCTAATCCTGAATTTGCTACATCTCCTATATGCATTGATGATCCTAATTATAATTTCTCTGTTGATCTTTCACTTATACCTATGGTTGAAGCTGACCCCTTTTATGGCAGAGAAAATGATGATGCTATTGCACACCTGACTAAACTCGGTGAGTTGGGTAGCCTGTTTACCACAGATGAGAAGATACGATACTTTTATGTGACCAAGCTTCTTCCTTTCTCCTTGAAGGAGGGTGCTAAAGCATGGTATGATTCACTCCCATGCGGTTCCATTAAGAGTCCTCAGGACTTAGCTCACTCTTTTGTTGATAAGTACTTTCCTGCTCACATGCAACATGCTGCTTTACAAAGTATTTATAACTTTAAACAGTTGCAGGATGAGTCCCTCCCTAAAGCTTGGGGGAGGTACTGCGGTCTGATTCGGGCTAGACCTGGACATGAAATCCCTAAGAATGAATTAATCGATATATTCTATGCTGGTCTAACTAATGAATCCAGGTCCTATTTGGACAGTTGTGCTGGTTGTGTTTTTAGGAAAAGAACTCCGGACGATACGGAAGATTTGATGGGCAGGATTGCCAAAAACCATGAAGATTGGTCCGTCCCTGAACCACCTCCACCAACAAAGAAGAGGGGCATGTTTGTTCTGAGCCCCGAGGATATGCGAGAAGCAAAGAAGTCTATTAAAGAGAAAGGTATTAAAGCTGAAGACGTGAAGAATCTACCCCCTATTGAGAAGCTGTGTGAGCCTACCACTCACCCTCCTATGGTAGAGGTACACTCTCTTTTAGATTTCAACGCAAGTGACATCCCTCATGGTAAGCCTCCCGATCAATGTTTAGATGAGTTTGATAATTTTATTATGAAACAAAATCATTTTAATGAGAGGATACAAAGTCAATTGCATGATAATTCCCTTGCTATCAAAATACTGCTTGATGTTTTAGATAGAACAGTTAATGATGTTCAATGTCTTGTGAAGCATTTTCATATGGTTCAAACTCAGCTTGATCAAATTTCTAATGTGCAAAGAGATTTGCTTGCTAACAATGCCAAACAAGATAATTTGCAGGCTTTCGGGATTAAGACCCGAGGAGGAACTAGCACTCAAGATCCTCTCTACCCAGAGGGTCATCCGAGGAGAATCGAGCAAGATTCTCAAATGCAGGAAGAAGAAATTGTTGTCTCTCCAAAGAAGAAGAAGAAACATAAAGAGACTGACAATTCTAATGATCCTATTGCAGATGAAGAGCCAGCTATTGATCCCAACAGTGTATCTATCTCCGATGCTGAGACTGAAGGCGGTGCTGAACCTGAAGGTAATGATAATGAGAAGAATGATCCGCCTGAAGTTCGAGAAGAAGAAGCACCTGACAAACGTAAGAGGTACACTAAAGAAGACTTCATCGCAAGAAAACATGGGAAGGAAAGAGAACCATGGGTACAGAAACCCATGCCCTTTCCAGGTAAGTCCATCAAATCTAAAGAAGAAGAGCATTATAATAAGTTTTGTGAGTGGATTAAACCTCTTTTTCTTCAAATCCCTTTGACTGATGCTATTAAGTTACTTCCTTATTCAAAATATATGAAAGATATTGTCACTAACAAAAGAAAAGTTCCTAATGATGCAATATCTACTATGCTTGCTAACTACACTTTCAGTGGAAAGATTCCTGAGAAGCTCGGTGATCCAGGTATACCCACCATTCCTTGCTCCATAAAGAATAATTATGTCAAAACTGCTTTATGTGATCTTGGAGCAGGAGTGAGTGTTATGCCTCTCTCTCTTTACGAGAGGCTTTGTTTAGAGAAACTAATTCCTACAGATATCTCCCTTCAGATGGCTGACAAGTCAACCGCTGTTCCGATAGGTATTTGTGAGGATGTTCCCGTAGAAGTTGCTAATTGTTTAATTCTTACTGATTTTGTTGTGCTTGACATGCCCGAGGATGGGAGCATGTCCATTATTCTTGGTAGACCTTTTCTTAACACCGCAGGTGCTATTATTGATTGCAATAAAGGGAAGGTTACCTTCCATGTGAATGATAAAGAACACACGGTATATTTTCCGAAGAAGATCGACAGGAGGCATGGCCTCAACTCTATAGAGAATATCGAGACCGTGAAAATTGGAGAATGTGACTGTCCACTACATGTGCCTCACAAATACAAAACTATCATGGTAGGGACAATGTCCATCAAAGTAAAGGTTCAGTGATTACTTCGTAAGAGGTGAGACTTTTTGCTCTATATATCGCTTGTTTGTTGGTAAGACTTGATCAACCTTACTAGTGAACATGTTTTATATGGATAAAAAGTTGAGCTTGTTATGTTTTCACTTGTTTTTAGTTTTGTTCTACTTGCTGTACCAAGTATTTATGTTTTTGAAGCTTCACAATACTACTAACTGCTTCAAGATTTCAGAGAGTTTCGCAGCTTTTTGAATTTCGAAAAAAATTCAACAGTGAAGTTTTCAGAAAAATTCCGGAAAAAATAAAATAAAAATTTCCATGACGGGAGAGACCCAGAGGGGCCTGGGGCCAGCCAGGGGGGGCCACCAGTGGCCCAGGCGGCCAGCTGGCGCGGCCCAGCCCCTGGCCGCACCCACAGGGCGCCTGGGGCCCACAGGACCCCCTCCAGGTATGTCTTCTTCCTCCCTCTCTCTCTTTCTCCAAAAACTCGAGTTCTGCTCTTGTTCTTGTGTTCTTGCTATTCTTGGAGGCGATTCTTCGATCTCTCTCTACAGCCCATCATTTGAGCTGAAATTTTGAGCAAATACTCCCTGGTATGTGACTCCTCCACCCCTCCAATTAGATTTTT
The DNA here is from genome assembly GCA_902687465.1 of Secale cereale. NCBI lineage: Eukaryota > Viridiplantae > Streptophyta > Magnoliopsida > Poales > Poaceae > Secale > Secale cereale. Next base: position 566,632,286 of record LR738713.1, on the reverse strand, counting down.
GATTGTTGGCTTCATTTGTGAGTATTTAGTAGTTCTTGGTGCTGTATAGATGAGCTTGCATGCATATGTAGAAAGTTATTTTTCAAGTTTTGATGCAAGTTTATGCCTTGGGCAAGAAGGGCAAAAGGGTGGCTTGAGAAGAGGAGGCCCGCACACTCCGATCGAGTTACTAGAGCCGCAGCTTCACCATCGACTGCTAGGGTGAGCTATAATGAAGATCATGTGCCCCTGGAGTTGTTGGAAGACACAAGTCCAGCACGTGGGATGACATTTCCATGTGATGAATTCATGGAAGCTGCGGGAATCAAGGATGAGTTTTATAATCTTTGTGCTAATGCAGGTTTAACACGGCTAGTCACGAGTCATGTTACTCAGTATCAAAAACTCACCTCCAGTTTCATTAACAGTTTTAGATATAATCCTGATTCAGGTGCTATTGTGTTTAAAATTTATAATGATCTTATCACCATGACTTTGGGAAATTTTTGTGAAATAATAGGTGTGCCGAACGTTGGGAGGACGGCAAGGATGGCCACTCAGCCCTCCGAGCTGAAAACCGTCATCAACTCCCTCTGCAGCATGGGTACGGGGATATTCATCGGTCGAAGATCTCCAACATCTTGTTTCCTCACCTCAGGTATTTTGCATATTATATTGCTAGAGGGGTGTTAGCTCGTGACAACACGAGCAGCATTTCTGCTCCGGATATTGCTATCCTGGCAGCAGCCCTCTCAGGGAGGTCTGATTATAATCTGGGTACCTTAATTGCTCGACGCCTTGCTATGAACGGTAACAAGGGGGACTTATATGGTGGCGTTTACGCCACACTTATCTTAGAGCATCTTGGAGGCACCCCACACCCTGATGATACTCATTTTACTTATTTAAGCTTTGATCTTGCTGCTATGAAAAGGCATAAGTTTGTTACCATGGGTTCTGAGCTTCATAATCTTGTTTATATCTTGCGTTTCGGAACTGCCGCGGAACGCGAGATCCGTCTACCTGCACCTCTTTTGTTTGATTTTTCTCGCAGGAACGGATGGTCCTTTGATGTTGTTCAGTTCGATGAGTTCATGGTCCAGCATCAGTTTCATAACCCCATGGAGGGGGTTGTGCTCGACGAGGAGAGGCACGGTGAGATACCACATTTTCAGGAAGAGACCGCCACCGAGTTTGGTGAAGGGTCTTCCTCTGTTTGGCGTTCGGAACCTTCCTCGTGGGAGACTCCGAGGAGTTCGGTGTACGCGCCAGCATCCTTCTACGACCCTTGGACTCACCACCATACCCCTGGAGCAGGAGGCTCCTGGGGGCAGTAGCTGCTACCAACTTAGGCCAAAAGCCTAAGCTTGGGGGAGTACGTGCCCTTCTCACTTTTCCATTGTATTATCCGTTTTATTCACTTTGATCTTTTCGAAGTTTTTGCCCGTTCTTCTTTGTTTCTCTCTTTGCAAAAACAACAAAAAGATTTTCTCTTTCTTTTGCTTTTATTCAACCTTTGAAAAAACCAAAAAGATTTCCTTTCTCTCTTTAGTTTGCTTTGTTTTCAGAGATCAGCTCGAGTCCGTGATGTCATTTGATTATATTTCCTACGTTCGATCGTGCAAGTGACAAGCAGTGATGACGAAGATCGACTGGAGGGAAGCAACAAGGAAGACCGGTATGAACTCTTTTTGTTTCTACTTTTGTACATATGCATGTACTTATGATCTAGAGACCAGCTTGTAGCGACATAGTGCTATGTTTACAATGCTCTTCCAGCGGTTCATGCTTTCCTTGTGGCTAGTCTCGAATAACTAGAGTATATAATGTGTTATTGAAATGATCTACATGCATTGCACTGTTCATAGTCTGGTATACTAAGGTGGTATTTCCCTTTAGAGAATTTTTGGATTGACTTGGCACATGCTTACACATGTTTAAGACTAAAAAGTCTACTTTGCCTTGATGATCTTTGAGTTTTAGAATAGTTATATCACTTTCATGCCCGATTCAATGTTGCTTTGTCGCTCTGCATGATTATGACCGTTATTGCTCTCTAGTTGGTCGCTTCCCAGTCTTTTGCTAAACCTCCACCTGTACTAAGCGGACTGACTGCTTGTACATCCAAAATCCTTAAAACCAGTTATGCCATATGAGTCCACTATACATTCCTATACATGGTATCTACCTGCCATTCCTAACGAAGACTTTCATGTACCATCTCGAAACTAATCAAAAGCATTTCTCTTTTGTGCCTATGTTTTAGCTCATGAGGAAGTAGTAGTTAATTCATGATCTTTTTAAGTTGGACAAGTTTCACCCCTGGATTGTATGTCTAATGTGCAAACCCCTAATACGAAAAGGAACTAGCATTGAGTGCGCCCGGCTCAAAAAGATAATATAACAAACCCTCCTTCACGCTTTGTTCATGAGAAATCAGAAAACTTTGGCAGTGATAAACAAAGGAGATTAAGAGGATGTGATCGTCCTCATGCGGGAGCCGTTCCTCGAGACTTGTCGACTCAAAAAGTGATTGAGTTATCTGCTAGCATTCGTTGACGAAATATGCACTTCTCAAAACATGTTTATCTCTGTTTTTAAAACCAAGAGCTCTGGTACATGTTTAGTTTTTGTTTCCGATCACGGGTTTTCAACTTTGCCAATAAAAGCCACGGTTCGAGAGTCTCACCTTCTTTCTTCAAAGCATCAACTATGAGAGCATAATTGTCATTCTGAGTGTAACGTGCATTGTCCCAAAGTACTACATTGTCTTCTGCATACTTGTGATATGATTTATTCTGAAATTCTCAGTTCTAGTCTCCTTTAAAACTCTGGAGGAGTCTCTGCATTTATGTTTTGCTTCACTCATGGAGGCTAGCGAGATACCACCCTAATATGCTCAAGCTATGTGCAATGTAATATTGTCTTGATTTTCAGTAATATATTATTTACTTTTAAGTATTTGTGACTGGTCACTTGAAAGAAGGATTGCTCCTTGCATTGTCCTCATAAGTACTGTTTCAATACTTGCTAAACTCTTTTCGTAGTACATGCTTATATACATCTAATGAAGAAAAAGAGTTTGTCAAAGTTTTCTTTGTCGCGTCCAGTTCGTTGAACTGAATTGCTTGAGGACAAGCAATATGCTAAGCTTGGGGGAGTTGATACGTCTCAAACGCATCTACTTTTCGAAACACATTTGATATTGTTTTGGCATCATTCTTGCATGATTTGGACTAAACTAACCCGGACTGACGCTGTTTTCAGCAGAGCTGCCTGTATGGTTTATTTGTGTGCAGGAAAACGGATTTTTAGGTATCTCAGAAAAATCCACGAAAAATCACAGAAAATCCACGCACCCGAAGGAACCAGGAGCTAGAAGTGGGGCCAGAGGGGGGCCAGGGGGTGCCCAGGTGCCCTGTGGGCCCCCCCCGGGCCACGCCGGGGGGCCGCCTGGGTGGGTCCCGCACCCCCTGGTGCCCTACTTTGCCTTGTATTTTTACTCCCGACGCAGAAACCCCAGATCAGAAGTTCTTTCGCAGTTTTCCGTCGCGGAGCCGCCGCCACCCTCTGTTCTTCCTCGGGAGGGCTAATCTGGAGGCTGAATTGGCCTTCGGAGAGGGGAGATCATCGCCATCGTCATCATCATCACCACTCCATCATCCCTCCGTGACTTCCCCTTTCATGTGTGAGTAATTCCCCTGCTGTAGGCGAAGGGGATGGTAGGGATTGGATGAGTTAGATCATGTAATAGTTTATCAGATCGTTGGGGGCATGTTGCCTATCATCTACTATGGTGTTGATCATCTTTGCTTCAACTTGTTATTCTTAATGCTTGACACTTAGGGCCCGAGTGCCATGATTTCAGATCTAAACCATATGTGTTTGCATGAATATATTTGTGTTCGTGATCCTATCTATGAGTTGTTTGCACCTGTTACGGTCCGGAACCGGCGATCCCAAAAGTGACAGCTTGGGACACCAAAGGGGATGGTCCGTAGTTTGAGGATTACATGTATCCATTGAGTTCATTGCTTTGTTCCGGTGCTCTTTGATAGGAGCACCTTAATATCCATAAGTTCCTTTTGGCCCCGTTCGTAGCGGGATGGTAGGACAAAAGATGTTGTGCAAGTTCTTATTGCAAGCACGCACAACTACCTACGGGATACATGCCTAATGTTTGATATTTGCCTAGATGATCATTACTTTTCCGTGTGCCATGCCCCAAGTTAGAATCTATCTCATCCATGCAGCGCCCAACCATCCATCTCCCTAGCCTACAGTGTTTTAAATCATGTTTGTCACTAGTTGCTACTTTTGCCATTTACCTTTTGCTATTTGCTTTTACTGTTTACTTTTACTATCACTATCATCACTATCATATCACTGTTACCACTTATCTTTTGTTGCAAGTAAGTATATTTCAGGTGCGGTTGAATTGACAACTCAACTGTCAAAGCTTATAAATACTCTTTGGCTCCCCGTGTGTCGAATCAATAAATTGGGTTATTCTTACCCGCGAAGACTATCTCGATCCCTTACGGTTGAGGGTTATCAGCCGCCCCTCCCCCTAGTCCAATTCGAACTAAGCCTTGGGGGGCGCGCAGCCTCCCCTCTCTCCTTCCCCTAAAGCCCAATAAGGCCCATATACTCCCCGGCGAATTCCCGTAACTCTCCGGTACTCCAAAAAATACCCGAATCACTCGGAACCTTTCCGATGTCCGAATATAGTCATCCAATATATCGATCTTTACGTCTCGATCATTTCGAGACTCCTCGTCATGTCCCCGATCTCATCCGGGCCTCGGAACTACCTTCGGTGCATCAGAACACATAAACTCATAATACCGATCGTCATCAAATGTTAAGCGTGCGGACCCTACGGGTTCGAGAACTATGTAGACATGACCGAGACACATCTCCAGTAAATAACCAATAGCGGAACCTGGATGCTCATATTGGTTCCTACATATTCTACGAAGATCTTTATCGGTCAAACTGCATAACAACATATGTTGTTCCCTTTGTCATCTGTATGTTACTTGCCCGAGATTCGATTGTCCGTATCACCATACCCAGTTAATCTCGTTACCGGCAAGTCTCTTTACTCGTTCCGTAATACATCATCTCGTGACTAACTCATTAGTCATTTGCTTACAAGGCTTATTATGATGTGTATTGCCGAGAGGGCCCAGAGATACCTCTCCGACACTCGGAGTGACAAATCCTATTCTTGATCTATGCGAACACCACGAACACCTTCGGAGACACCTGTAGATCATCTTTATAATCACCCAGTTACGTTGTGATGTTTGATAGCCCACAAGGTGTTCCTTCGGTATTCGGGAGTTGCATAATCTCATAGTCACAGGAACATGTATAAGTCATGAAGAAAGCAGTAGCAGTAAAACTAAACGATCATAGTGCTAAGCTAATGGATGGGTCTTGTCCATCACATCATTCTCCTAATGATGTGATCTCATTGATCAAATGACAACTCATGTCTATGGCTAGGAAACATAACCATCTTTGATCAATGAGCTATTCTAGTAGAGGCATACTAGGGACACTCTGTTTTGTCTATGTATTCACACATGTACTAAGTTTCTGGTTAATACAATTCTAGCATGAATAATAAACATTTATCATGATATAAGGAAATATAAACAACAACTTTATTATTGCTTCTAGGGCATATTTCCGTCAAAGACAACGTAATGGGTTATGTCTTCTTATATCCGAAATAAAGTATATTGTCAGGGACAACCCAACATGTTGAGCTTGCCCTTCCCCCTCATGCTAGCCAAAACTTCTTGCACCAAGTAGAGATACTACTTGTGCTTCCATACATCCTTAAACCCGGTTTTGCCGTGAGAGTCCACCATACCTACCTATGGATTGATTGAGATCCTTCAAGTAAGTTGTCATTGTTGCAACTCTCTAAAATATGTATGATCTATTAGTGTGGAGAAAATAAACTTTATACGATCTTGTGATATGGAATCAATAAAAGCGACGGACTGCATAATAGAGGTCCATATCACAAGTGGCAATATAAAGTGACGTTCTTTTGCGCTAAGATTTTGTACATCCAACCATAAAAGCATATGACAACCTCTGCTTCCCTCTACGAAGGGCCTATCTATTGTTCCTACCTTATAAGAGTCATGCTGATCTTCACCTTTCCTTTTTATATTTTATCCTTTGGCAAGCACCTTGTGTTGGAAAGATCCTGACATATATACCCACTTGGATGTAAGTTATCATGATCTATTATTGTTGACATTACCCTTGAGGTAAAAGGTTGGGAGGCAACACTATAAGCCCCTATCTTTCTCTATGTCCGATTAAAACTCCATACCCATAAGTACTGCGTGAGTGTTGGAAATTGTGAAAGACTAAATGATGGTTGAGTATGTGGACTTGATGAAAAGCTCTTATATTGACTCTTTCCGATGTTACGATAAATTGCAATTGCTTCAATGACTGAGATCATAGTTTGTTAACTTTCAATGAAGTTTCTAATTCATATTTGACATTGTGAATAGATTGTTACTCTATCATAAGAGATCACATGAAAATTTATATAAGTTGCTGTTATAAGAATGATCATGATGCCCTCATGTCCGTATTTTATTTTATCGACACCTCTATCTCTAAACATGTGGACATGTTTTTTGATATCGGCTTTCGCTTGAGGACAAGCGAGGTCTAAGCTTGGGGGAGTTGATACGTCCATTTTGCATCATGCTTTTATGTTGATATTTATTGCATTATGGGATGTTATTACACATTATGTCACAATACTTATGCCTTTTCTCTCTTATTTTACAAGGTTTACATGAAGAGGGAGAATGCCGGCAGCTAGAATTCTGGGCTGGAAAAGGAGCAAACATTGGAGACCTATTCACAACTCAAAAAGCCCTGAAACTCCACGAAACTCCGTTTCAGAAAATATTAAAAATATCTGGCAAAAGAAGTACAGGAGGGGGCCACCCACCGTCCACGAGGGTGGGGGCGTCCCCCTGGGTGCGCCCCTGCCTCGTGGGCCACCTGGCAGCCCCCTGATGCCCATCTTCTGCTATATGAGGTGTTTTGACCTGGAAAAAAATCATAAGGACGCTTTCGGGACGAAGCGCCGCCGTCTCGAGACGGAACCTTGGCGAAACCAATCTAGGGCTCCGGCGGAGCTGTTCTGCCGAGGATACTTCCCTCCGGGAGGGGGAAATCGTCATCTCCGTCATCACCAACAACTCTCCCATCCTGGGGAGGGTTATCTTCATCAACATCTTCACCAGCACCATCTCCTCACAAACCCTAGTTCATCTTGTATCCAATCTTTGTATGAAAAGCTCAGATTGGTACCTGTAGGTTGCTAGTAGTGTTGATTACTCCTTGTAGTTGATGCTAGTTGGTTTACTTGGTGGAAGATCATATGTTCAGATCCATTATGCATATTAATACCCCTCTGATTATGAACATGAATATGCTTTGTGAGTAGTTACGTTTGTTCCTGAGGACATGGGAGAAGTCTTGCTATAAGTAGTCATGTGAATTTGGTATTCATTCGATATTTTGATGAGATGTATGTTGTCTTTCCTCTAGTGGTGTTATGTGAACGTAGACTACATGACACTTCACCATTGTTTGGGCCTAGAGGAAGGCATTGGGAAGTAATAAATAGATGATGGGTTGCTAGAGTGACAGAAGCTTAAACCCTAGTTTATGTGTTGCTTCGTAAGGGGCTGATTTGGATCCATATGTTTTATGCTATGGTTAGGTTTACCTTAATACTTCTTTTGTAGTTGTGGATGCTTGAAATAGAGGTTAATCATAAGTGGGATGCTTGTCCAAGTAAGGGCAGCACCCAAGCACCGGTCCACCCACATACCAAATTATCAAAGTAACGAACGCGAATCATATGAGCGTGATGAAAACTAGCTTGACAATATTCCCATGTGTCCTCGGGAGCGCTTTCCTTCATATAAGAGTTTGTCTAGGCTTGTCCTTTGCTACAAAAAGGATTGGGTCGTCTTGCTGCACCTTATTTACTTTTACTATTTATTACTTGTTATCAATTATCTTATCACAAAACCATCTGTTACCGATAATTTCAGTGCTTGCAGAAAATACCTTACTAAAAACTGCCTATCATTTCCTTTTGCTCCTTGTTGGGTTCGACACTCTTAATTATCGAAAGGACTACGATAGATCCCCTACACTTGTGGGTCATCAACACCCAACATGTAACTGTTAGGAAAAAACACTCTGGCAGATTCTGTATAACATACTATGCGCGAGAACACAATGGTGGTGGAACTGATGGTGAGGTGGACGTCGTCGTAGGCGAGGTGCGTGAAGATTAGTGTCCATGCATCATTATCAGGAACATGTGAGCGGGAGTAGCAACAACAGTCCTTCGGGGAAATAATGGATCATTTTTTGGAGCCTTGGTGTCATTGCATGAAGAAATTACTCATCTCACGACACACGAGGCTCTTCCATGTCAAGAAGGATTGGCACTTTCAATTAACTTGGGTGTGTTGGCTCTCGTCGTCATCTCTGATTGTGTCGAGGTGGTTAGGGTGATAAACAAAGGAAACATGGGTGTTTGACCACATGATTTGAGAGATCAAGCAAAAATCAACAAACTTCGAATTGGTAGAATTTCGTAACGCGGGTAGAAGGTGCAATGTGACATGTATGGCATGGCCAGCCGTTGTTCGTATCAATAATTTATGTCATCTCAATTAGCTAGAGATTAGATGTTCTCACACACAAAGGGCGGAATATTATAACTAGCTTATCCTTCGATGATATGTGATGCTTCTCAAGATACGATAAATTAGGTTTTTCAGGAGGCCAGCCCCCACCTCCATACGTTGTGTTGCTAGGTGGGGATACCTTGGTATTCATAAGTTTTTTACTAGGGTGATTTATTGTCTTCATCGACAACATCTTGCCGGAGAGTGGGATGTCCTCGAGAATAAAGGTACCCTAGTTCTTTTCCTACAGTGGCAGTGACTTATATCGAGCTGGGCCACTGAGCCTGAGAGTTTGTGCCGCCGTAGGTTTGATGTAGGTTTTAAGTTTATATCGTCACTAATTTGTTCCTATAGATCTAGATGAGTTTGTAATAGTGTTTTATGTTTGCTTCTGTTGGTGTGTTCCATTGTGACTTTGGAGTCGTTACTTGGTGTTTTGATGAATAACTTGTATTAGGGTCACTATAACTTCTTGCCCATTTATCGTTACTTGGTGTTTGAGGTAGTTCCCAAAGATCTTCGACTACATCCAATTGTTTGCAATGAAGTATTTATGGGCACATAAATAAATCTTACATGTTTTCATTCTGTTTTGTTGTACATTTTAAGAAGTTATGTATGTTACTGACCAGGTTGCTTAAGCTCAAGGGGCTACCGTCACAAAGAGTCATTCCCCTTTTAAAGAGAGAGTTTAGCAATTGATCTTGGTATTGAGGTGCAATAAACATGCGAGTTGACTCCTAGACAGATAGAAGAGCGGAAGAATGATAGTGGCATTCGAAGCATAACAACTTTGCCTCATCTATGAGTTGGTCCAGCATGCCCCTACTACCAAGCATGGAGTTTTGGTAGAAGAACTAAGGTATGTCTTACAGGTCAATTTTATGTGTGCTATTTTTTTAATATGTGATGCCTTTCTTAGTTTTTAATATGCATCATCTTGTTGTTGCTAGCATGGTGGATATTATTCAAGGAGAACCTCGATGAGCTAGAAAACATGCATTGACTTTATGCTGCTATTTTTGCACTCAAGAATGATGGTGGGTTATGATGTTTTATGTTGTGATGCCGTCAAAGTTTTAGGTGTGAAAAGTGCTATTTTATGCCATGAGATTAGCTTGAACTTTACCTATCTTTTCCCCGCAAAAAAAGACGTTAACCAATTTTTTTTGACTATTAACGTTAACCAAATTTTCATTGAGTGTGTTGCCCCTAGCATAAATTATGGAGGATGTGATGTCTCCAAAATTAATATGAAGTCACATGTCTTGCCAAAGAACACGGGGGAATAAACCAACACAGTTCAATTCTTTCATTACAAATGTCTAGTAAATAGGATCGTCGTGTATTTTTTACAACACAAACATTTTATGTTCATGCTATTCTAGAGCACAAATTGGCTGTGTGTATCCGATGATGTTGAGGTCAGGGTTATCCCCTGTTTGGAAATGAAAAATAGTGCACAAAGTGTTGGAAATATGCCCTAGAGGCAATAATAAAAGAGTTATTATTATATTTCCTTGTTCATGATAATCGTTTATTATCCATGCTATAATTGTATTGATTGGAAACTTAAATACATGTGTGGATAAATAGACAAACTTTGTGTCCCTAGTAAGCCTCTTCAGGACTAGCTCGTTGATCAAAGATGACCGCGGTTTCCAGGTCATAGACATGAGTTGTCATTTGATAACGGGATCACATCATTAGGAGAATGATGTGATGGACGAGACCCAAACTTTAAACATAGCTTTTGATCGTATCAGTTGTCGCTATAGTTTTCTGCATGTCAAGTATAAGTTCCTATGACCATGAGATCATGTAACTCACTGACACCGTAGGAGTGCTTTGTGTGTGCCAAACGTCACAACGTAACTGGGTGACTATAAAGGTACTCTACAGGTATCTCCGAAGGTGTCTGTTGAGTTGACATGGATCGAGACTGGGTTTTGTCACTCCGTGTGACGGAGAGGTATCTCCGGGCCCACTCGGTAATACGTCATCTCAATGAGCTCAAAGTGACTAAGTAGTTAGTCACGGGATTATGTATTACGGAACGAGTAAAGAGACTTGCCGGTAACGAGATTGAACTAGGTATAGAGATACCGACGATCGAATCACGGGCAAGTAACATACCGACGAGACAAAGGGAACTGTATACGGGATTGCCTGAATCCTTGACATCATGGTTCATCCGATGAGATCATCGAGGAACGTGTGGGAACCAATATGGGTATCCAGATCCCGCTATTGGTTATTGACCTGGGAGTGTCTCGGTCATGTCTGCATAGTTTCCGAACCCGCAGGGTCTACACACTTAAGGTTCGGTGACGCTAGGGTTGTTAGTGAGAACAATGCATGGTTACCGAAGGTTGTTCGGAGTCCCAGATGAGATCCCAGACGTGACGAGGGTCTCCGGAATGGTCCGGGGACGAAGATTGATATATAGGATGAGAGTGATCGGAGTCCGGAAGTGTTCCGGGGAGCATCGGGGAGTCGTCGGATGACCGAAAGGGGTTTCGGGGGGTCCCGGTAATTGTTATGGGCCCTATGGGCCACAAGTGGGAGACGCAACAGCCCTCATGGGGCTGTGTGCCCCCCTTGGGCCCTCTCCACCTGCGCATGGGGGGTGGCCCCCCCCTAGGGCAGCCGCACCCTTTGGAGTGGGGGGCAAGGTACTTGGGGGGGG
>LR738713.1:566603267-566620835 GCA_902687465.1 Secale cereale | reverse complement strand
GGGGGGGGGGGGGAAACCCTAGCCCCTGGGCCGCCGCCCCCTCCCATCTCCCCTTGGCCGCCGCCCCTAGGGGTAAACCCTAGGGCGCCCCCTCCCCTCTCTCCCCCCTATATAAAGAGAGGCAGAGGGAGGGCAGCCACACACGTTCGTGCCTCGGCGCTGCCCTCCCTCCACCGTAGAGATCTTCGTCTATCCCGCAGTGCTTGGCGAAGCCCTGCTGGAATCCTCCACCACCATCTCCACCACGCCGTCGTGCTGCTGGGCTTCTCCGTCAACTTCTCCTTCCCCCTTGCTGGATCAAGAAGGAGGAGACGTCCCCGAGCTGTACGTGTGAAGAACGCGGAGGCACCGTTCTTTCGGTGCTAGGATCTTCGGCGATCTGAATCGCGGCGAGTACGACTCCATCAACCGCGTTCTTGAAAACTCACTTATCATGAACAATAGTCTAAGATGTCTTTGCAAATCTTTTGTTGTAGATGGCTCGTGCAGTAGCTCCCCTGAATTTTAATGCGTTCCTAGAGAAAACTAAGCTGAAAGATGATGGGAGCAACTTTGTGGACTGGCTCCGCAATCTGAGGATCATCCTCACAGCTGCCCAAAAGGTTTATGTCCTAAATGCACCGCTAGGTGAACCCCCCGCTCCGGCCTCTGTGGACGTTATGAACGCCTGGCAGTCGCGTTCGGATGACTACTCAGTAGTGCAGTGTGCCATGTTGTATAGCTTGGAAGGAGGACTTCAAAGGCGTTTTGAACGTCATGGAGCATATGAGATGTTCCAGGAGTTGAAGTTCATCTTTGAAAAGAATGCCAAGATCGAGAGGTATGAGACCACCGATAAATTCTTTGCTTGCAAGATGGAGGAGAATTCGTCTGTCAGTGAGCACTTGCTGAAGATGTCTGGGTACTATACCCGCATAGCTGATCTGGGACTTGTGTTCCCGGAGGAGGCTATCATTGACAGAATTCTCCAGTCACTCCCACCTAGCTACAAGAGCTTCGTGCAGCAGTATAACATGCAAGGGATGAACAAATCCATCGCCGAGCTGTTTGCAATGCTGAAAGTCGCTGAGGCAGACATCCAGAAGGAGTATCAAGTGTTGATGGTCAATAAAACTACCAGTTTCAAGAAAAATGGCAAGGGCAAGAAGGGTAACTCTAAGAAGGGTGGCAAGGCAGTTGCTCATCCAGTGAAGAAACCCAAGGCTGGGCCCAAGCCAGAGACTGAGTGTTTCTATTGCAAGGGGAACGGCCACTGGAAGCGGAACTGCCCCAAGTATCTGGCAGACAAGAAGGGGGCCAACAACAACAACAAGCAAGGAACTACGGAATAAACGGAGGCTGGCGAAGGACGAAGTGACGATGCGCGTGGGGAATGGTTCCAAGGTTGATGTGATCGCCGTCGGCACGCTCGCTCTTCGATTACCATCGGGATTAGTTATGAACCTGAATAATTGTTATTTAGTGCCTGCGTTGAGCATGAACATTATATCTGGATCTTGTTTAATGCGAGACGGTTACTCATTTAAATCAGAGAATAAAGGTTGTTCTATTTATATGGGTAATATCTTTTATGGTCATGCACCCGAAGTAGGGGGTTTATTCTTATTGAATCTCGATAGTGATGATACACATGTTCATAACATTGATGCCAAAAGATGTAGAGTTGATAACAATAGTACCACTTTCTTGTGGCACTGCCGTCTGGGTCATATCGGCGTGAAACGCATGAGGAAGCTCCATGCTGATGGACTTTTGGAGTCTCTTGATTTTGAATCACTTGACACATGCGAGCCGTGCCTCATGGGCAAGATGACTAAGACCCCGTTTTCAGGAACAATGGAACGGGCTAGTGACTTATTGGAAATCATACATACTGATGTGTGTGGCCCGATGAGTGTCACGGCGCGCGGTGGATATCGTTATTTTCTCACCTTCACTGACGACTTAAGTAGATATGGGTATATTTACTTGATGAAGCATAAGTCTGAAACGTTTGAAAAGTTCAAGCAATTTCAGAGTGAAGTTGAGAATCATCGTAACAAGAAGATCAAGTTCCTACGATCTGATCGAGGGGGAGAGTATCTGAGTTATGAGTTTGGCAATCACTTAAGACAATGTGGAATTGTTTCACAGTTGACGCCACCTGGAACACCACAGCGTAATGGTGTGTCCGAACGTCGTAATCGAACCCTATTAGATATGGTGCGTTCTATGATGTCTCTTGCCGATTTGCCACTATCATTTTGGGGATATACGTTAGAGACGGCTGCATTCACTTTAAATAGGGCTCCATCTAAGTCCGTTGAGACAACACCGTATGAACTGTGGTTTGGTAAGAAACCTAAGTTGTCTTTTCTCAAAGTTTGGGGTTGCGATGCTTATGTCAAAAGGCTTCAGCCAGAAAAGCTCGAACCCAAAGCGGACAAATGTGTCTTCATAGGATACCCAAAAGAGACGGTTGGGTACACCTTCTATCTCAGATCCGAGGGCAAAGTGTTTGTCGCTAAGAACGGGTCCTTTCTCGAGAAAGAGTTTCTCTCGAAAGAATTGAGTGGGAGGAAGGTAGAACTTGATGAGGTTATTGAACCTCTGCTTCAGCCAGAGAGTAGCGCAGCACAGAAAGATGTTTTTGTGGAGCCTGCAACGGTTGAAGAGGAAGCCAATGATGATGATCAGGAAGCTTCTGATCAAGTTACTACCGAACCTCGTAGGTCGACAAGGGTACGCACTGCACCTGAGTGGTATGGTAACCCTGTCTTGGAGGTCATGTTGTTGGACAACAGTGAACCTACGAGCTATGGAGAAGCGATGGTGGGCCCGGATTCCGACAAATGGTTAGAGGCCATGAAATCCGAGATGGGATCCATGTATGAAAACAAAGTATGGACTTTGGAAGTATTACCTGAAGGGCGGAAGGCCATTCAGAATAAATGGATTTTTAAGAGGAAGACGGACGCTGACGGTAATGTCACCGTGTATAAAGCTCGACTTGTGGCAAAGGGTTTTTCACAAGTTCAAGGAGTTGACTACGATGAGACTTTCTCACCCGTAGCGATGCTTAAATCCGTCCGAATCATGTTAGCAATAGCTGCATATTTCGATTATGAAATTTGGCAGATGGATGTCAAAACAGCGTTCCTTAACGGTTTTCTTAAGGAAGAGTTGTATATGATACAACCGGAAGGATTTGTCGATCCAGAGAATGCTGACAAAGTTTGCAAACTCCAGCGTTCCATTTATGGGCTGGTGCAAGCATCTCGGAGTTGGAATCTTCGCTTTGATGAGGTGATCAAAGCGTTTGGGTTTGTACAAGTTTACGGAGAAGCTTGTATTTACAAGAAAGTGAGTGGGAGCTCTATAGCGTTTCTGATATTATATGTGGATGACATATTGCTAATTGGAAACAATATAGAATTTTTGGATAGCGTGAAGGGGTATTTGAACAAGAGTTTTTCGATGAAGGACCTCGGTGAAGCTGCTTTCATATTGGGCATCAAGATCTATAGAGATAGATCGAGACGCTTGATAGGACTTTCACAAAGTACATACCTTGATAAAGTTTTGAAGAAGTTCAAAATGGATCAATCCAAGAAGGGGTTCTTGCCGGTATTGCAAGGTACAAAGTTGAGTAAGACTCAATGCCCAGTGACTGCGGAAGATAGAGAAAAGATGAGTGTCGTCCCCTATGCTTCAGCCATAGGCTCTATCATGTATGCAATGCTGTGCACAAGACCAGATGTCAGCCTTGCCATAAGTATGGCCGGAAGGTTTCAAAGTAATCCTGGTATGGATCACTGGACAACGGTCAAGAATATCCTAAAGTACCTGAAAAGGACTAAGGAGATGTTTCTCGTTTATGGAGGTGATCAAGAGCTTGTCGTAAAGGGTTACGTCGATGCAAGCTTTGACACTGATCCGGATGACTCTAAGTCTCAAACCGGATACGTATATATTCTCAACGGGGGAGCGGTAAGCTGGTGCAGTTCCAAGCAAAGCGTGGTAGCCGATTCTACATGCGAAGCGGAGTACATAGCTGCCTCGGAGGCGGCAAAGGAAGGTGTCTGGATGAAGGAGTTCATGACAGATCTTGGAGTTGTGCCTAGTGCATTGAACCCAATGACTCTGTTCTGTGACAACACTGGTGCCATTGCTCTAGCCAAGGAACCAAGGTTTCACAAGAGGACCAGACACATAAAGCGACGCTTCAATTCCATCCGCGATTCAGTCAAGGGGGAGGACATAAGCATTTGCAAAGTACACACGGATTTGAATGTTGCAGATCCGTTGACTAAGCCTCTTCCACGGGCTAAGCATGATCAACACCAAGACTCTATGGGTGTTAGATTCATTACCTTGTAATGCTAGATTATTGACTCTAGTGCAAGTGGGAGACTGTTGGAAATATGCCCTAGAGGCAATAATAAAAGAGTTATTATTATATTTCCTTGTTCATGATAATCGTTTATTATCCATGCTATAATTGTATTGATTGGAAACTTAAATACATGTGTGGATAAATAGACAAACTTTGTGTCCCTAGTAAGCCTCTTCAGGACTAGCTCGTTGATCAAAGATGACTGCGGTTTCCAGGTCATAGACATGAGTTGTCATTTGATAACGGGATCACATCATTAGGAGAATGATGTGATGGACGAGACCCAAACTTTAAACATAGCTTTTGATCGTATCAGTTGTCGCTATAGTTTTCTGCATGTCAAGTATAAGTTCCTATGACCATGAGATCATGTAACTCACTGACACCGTAGGAGTGCTTTGTGTGTGCCAAACGTCACAACGTAACTGGGTGACTATAAAGGTACTCTACAGGTATCTCCGAAGGTGTCTGTTGAGTTGACATGGATCGAGACTGGGTTTTGTCACTCCGTGTGACGGAGAGGTATCTCCGGGCCCACTCGGTAATACGTCATCTCAATGAGCTCAAAGTGACTAAGTAGTTAGTCACGGGATTATGTATTACGGAACGAGTAAAGAGACTTGCCGGTAACGAGATTGAACTAGGTATAGAGATACCGACGATCGAATCTCGGGCAAGTAACATACCGACGAGACAAAGGGAACTGTATACGGGATTGCCTGAATCCTTGACATCGTGGTTCATCCGATGAGATCATCGAGGAACGTGTGGGAACCAATATGGGTATCCAGATCCCGCTATTGGTTATTGACCTGGGAGTGTCTCGGTCATGTCTGCATAGTTTCCGAACCCGCAGGGTCTACACACTTAAGGTTCGGTGACGCTAGGGTTGTTAGTGAGAACAGTGCATGGTAACCGAAGTTTGTTCGGAGTCCCGGATGAGATCCCGGACGTGACGAGGAACTCCGAAATGGTCCGGGGATGAAGATTGATATATTGGATGATGGGAATCGGAGTCCGGAAGTGTTCCGGGGAGCACCGGGGAGTCGTCGGATGACCGAAAGGAGTTTCGGGGGGTCCCGGCAAGTGTTGCGGGCCTCATGGGCCAAAAGGGGGGAGGCACATCAGCCCACACAGGGGCTGTGCGCCCCCCCACATGCCTCCCACGCAGCAAGGAGGGTGGGGGCGCCCCTAGGGCAGCCACACCCCCTAGGCTTGGGGGGCAAGGCGCCTGGGGGGGGAAACCCTAGCCCTGGCCGCCACCCCCCCTTGGCCGCCCCATCTGGCCCTGGCCGCCGCCCCCTAGGGGGAACCCTAGGGGCGCCCCCTTCCCTCTCTCCCCCCTATATAAAGAGAGGCAGAGGAGGGCAGCAACACAAGTTCGTGCCTCGGCGCTGCCCTCAATCTCCCACGCATATCTTCGTCTAGTTTGCAGTGCTTGGCGAAGCCCTGCTGGAATTCCTCCACCACCATCTCCACCACGCCGTCGTGCTGCTGGGTTTCTCCGTCAACTTCTCCTTCCCCCTTGCTGGATCAAGAAGGAGGAGACGTCCCCGAGCTGCACGTGTGTTGAACGCGGAGGCACCGTCCGTTCGGTGCTGGGATCTTCGGCGATTTGAATCGCGGCGAGTACGACTCCATCAACCGCGTTCTTGAACGCTTCCGCTTAGCGATCTACAAGGGTATGTGGATCCGACTCTTCCCTCGTAGATGCATCTCCTAGATTGATCTTGGTGAGCGTAGGAAATTTTTTGTTTCCCATGCAACGTTCCCCAACAGTGGCATCATGAGCTAGGATCTTGCGTAGATGCTTTCACGAGTAGAACACAAAGGGGTTTGTGGGCGTTGATATTTAGATTGCTTCCCTCTTTGGTCTTTCTTGATTCAGCGGTATTATGGGATGAAGCGGCCCGGACCAACTTTACATGTCCACGTACATGAGACCGGTTCCATCGACAGACATGCAACTTTTGTTGCATAAGATGGCTGGCGGGTGTCTGTCTCTCCTATCTTAGTTGAATCGGATTCGACGAAGGCGGTCCTTGTAGAAGGTTAAATAGCAACTTAAATATCACCGTTGTGGCTTTGCGTAGGTAAGAAGCGTTCTTGCTAGATACCCATAGCAGCCACGTAAAACATGCAACAACAATTTAGAGGACGTCTAACTTGTTTTTGCAGGGTATGTATGTGATATGATATGGCCAATAACATGATGAGATATATTTGATGTATGAGATGATCATGTTGTAATAGTTAATATCGACTTGCATGTCGATGTATACGGCAACCGGCAGGAGCCATAGGGTTGTCTTTAATTTTTGTATGACCTGCGTGTCAATCATTAAGCGCTATGTAATGCTTTACTTTATCGCTAAACGGTAGCAATAGTAGTAAGAGCATGGTGGGCGCGCGACAACCCCGATGGCGACACGATGATGGAGATCATGATGATGGGGATCATGGTGTTACGCCGGTGACGATGGAGATCATGCCGGTGCTTTGGAGATGGAGATCAAAAGCACGAGTTGATGGCCATATCATGTCACTTATGATTTGCATGTGATGTTAATCCTTTTATGCATCTTATTTTGCTTATGACGACGGTAGCATTATAAGATGATCCCTCACTAAAATTTCAAGATAAAATTGTGTTCCCCCCGAGTGTGCGCCGTTGCGAAGGTTCGTCGTTTCGAAGCACCACGTGATGATCGGGTGTGATAGACTCTACGTTCGCATACAACGGGTGCAAGCCAGTTTTGCACATGCAGAACACTCGGGTTAGACTTGACGGGCCTGGCATGTACAGACATGGCCTCGGAACACGGAAGACCGAAAGGTCGAGCATGAGTCATATAGTAGATATGATCAACATGAAGATGTTCACCATTGACACCACCTCATCTCACGTGATGATCGGACTTGGGTTGGTGGATTTGGATCATGTCACGCTCGGATGACCAGAGGGATGTCAATTTGAGTGGGAGTTATAAGTAATTTGATTAGTTAAAACTCACTTATCATGAACAATAGTCTAAGATGTCTTTGCAAATCTTTTGTTGTAGATGGCTCCCGCAGTAGCTCCCCTGAATTTTAATGCGTTCCTAGAGAAAACTAAGCTGAAAGATGATGGGAGCAACTTTGTGGACTGGCTCCGCAATCTGAGGATCATCCTCACAGCTGCCCAAAAGGTTTATGTCCTAAATGCACCGCTAGGTGAACCCCCCGCTCCGGCCTCTGTGGACGTTATGAACGCCTGGCAGTCGCGTGCGGATGACTACTCGGTAGTGCAGTGTGCCATGTTGTATAGCTTGGAAGGAGGACTTCAAAGGCGTTTTGAACGTCATGGAGCATATGAGATGTTCCAGGAGTTGAAGTTCATCTTTGAGAAGAATGCCAAGATCGAGAGGTATGAGACCTCCGATAAATTCTTTGCTTGCAAGATGGAGGAGAATTCGTCTGTCAGTGAGCACTTACTGAAGATGTCTGGGTACTATACCCGCATAGGTGATCTGGGACTTCTGTTCCCGGAGGAGGCTATCATTGACAGAATTCTCCAGTCACTCCCACCTAGCTACAAGAGCTTCGTGCAGCAGTATAACATGCAAGGGATGAACAAAACCATCGCCGAGCTGTTTGCGATGCTGAAAGTCGCTGAGTCAGACATCCAGAAGGAGCATCAAGTGTTGATGGTCAATAAAACTACCAGTTTCAAGAAGAATGGCAAGGGCAAGAAGGGTAACTCTAAGAAGGGTGGCAAGGCAGTTGCCCATCCAGTAAAGAAACCCAAGGCTGGGCCCAAGCCAGAGACTGAGTGTTTCTATTGCAAGGGGAACGGCCACTGGAAGCGGAACTGCCCCAAGTATCTAGCAGACAAGAAGGGGGCCAACAACAACAACAAGCAAGGTATATGTGATATACATGTTATTGATGTGTACCTTACCAACTCTCGTTGTAGTGCCTGGGTATTTGATACAGGTTCGGTTGCTCACATTTGCAACTCTAAACAGGAACTACGGAATAAACGGAGGCTGGCGAAGGACGAAGTGACGATGCGCGTGGGGAATGGTTCAAAGGTTGATGTGATCGCCGTCGGCACGCTCGCTCTTCGATTACCATCGGGATTAGTTATGAACCTGAATAATTGTTATTTAGTGCCTGCGTTGAGCATGAACATTATATCTGGATCTTGTTTAATGCGAGACGGTTACTCATTTAAATCAGAGAATAAAGGTTGTTCTATTTATATGGGTAATATCTTTTATGGTCATGCACCCGAAGTGGGGGGTTTATTCTTATTGAATCTCGATAGTGATGATACACATGTTCATAACATTGATGCCAAAAGATGTAGAGTTGATAACAATGGTACCACTTTCTTGTGGCACTGCCGTCTGGGTCATATCGGCGTGAAACGCATGAGGAAGCTCCATGCTGATGGACTTTTGGAGTCTCTTGATTTTGAATCACTTGACACATGCGAGCCGTGCCTCATGGGCAAGATGACTAAGACCCCGTTTTCAGGAACAATGGAACGGACAAGTGACTTATTGGAAATCATACATACTGATGTGTGTGGCCCGATGAGTGTCACGGCGCGCGGTGGATATCGTTATTTTCTCACCTTCACTGACGACTTAAGTAGATATGGGTATATTTACTTGATGAAGCATAAGTCTGAAACGTTTGAAAAGTTCAAGCAATTTCAGAGTGAAGTTGAGAATCATCGTGACAAGAAGATCAAGTTCCTACGATCTGATTGAGGGGGAGAGTATCTGAGTTATGAGTTTGGCAATCACTTAAGACAATGTGGAATTGTTTCACAGTTGACGCCACCTGGAACACCACAGCGTAATGGTGTGTCCGAACGTCGTAATCGAACCCTATTAGATATGGTGCGTTCTATGATGTCTCTTGCCGATTTGCCACTATTATTTTGGGGATATGCGTTAGAGACGGCTGCATTCACTTTAAATAGGGCTCCATCCAAGTCCGTTGAGACAACACCGTATGAACTGTGGTTTGGTAAGAAACCTAAGTTGTCTTTTCTCAAAGTTTGGGGTTGCGATGCTTATGTCAAAAGGCTTCAGCCAGAAAAGCTCGAACCCAAAGCGGACAAATGTGTCTTCATAGGATACCCAAAAGAGACGGTTGGGTACACCTTCTATCTCAGATCCGAGGGTAAAGTGTTCGTCGCTAAGAACTGGTCCTTTCTCGAGAAAGAGTTTCTCTCGAAAGAATTGAGTGGGAGGAAGGTAGAACTTGATGAGGTTATTGAACCTCTGCTTCAACCAGAGAGTAGCGCAGCACAAAAAGATGTTTTTGTGGAGCCTGCAACGGTTGAAGAGGAAGACAATGATGATGATCAAGAAGCTTCTGATCAAGTTACTACCGAACCTCGTAGGTCGACAAGGGTACGCACTGCACCTGAGTGGTATGGTAACCCTATCTTGGAGGTCATGTTGTTGGACAACAGTGAACCTGCGAGCTATGGAGAAGCGATGGTGGGCCCGGATTCCGACAAATGGTTAGAGGCCATGAAATCCGAGATGGGATCCATGTATGAAAACAAAGTATGGACTTTGGAAGTATTACCTGAAGGGCGGAAGGCCATTCAGAATAAATGGATTTTTAAGAGGAAGACGGACGCTGACGGCAATGTCACCGTGTATAAAGCTTGACTTGTGGCAAAGGGTTTTTCACAAGTTCAAGGAGTTGACTACGATGAGAGTTTCTCACCCGTAGCGATGCTTAAATCCGTCCGAATCATGTTAGCAATAGCTGCATATTTCGATTATGAAATTTGGCAGATGGATGTCAAAACAGCGTTCCTTAACGGTTTTCTTAAGGAAGAGTTGTATATGATACAACCGGAAGGTTTTGTCGATCCAGAGAATGCTGACAAAGTTTGCAAACTCCAGCGTTCCATTTATGGGTTGGTGCAAGCATCTCGGAGTTGGAATCTTTGCTTTGATGAGGTGATCAAAGCGTTTGGGTTTGTACAAGTTTACGGAGAAGCTTGTATTTACAAGAAAGTGAGTGGGAGCTCTATAGCGTTTCTAATATTATATGTGGATGACATATTGCTGATTGGAAACAATATAGAACTTTTGGATAGCGTGAAGGGGTATTTGAACAAGAGTTTTTCGATGAAGGACCTCGGTGAAGCTGCTTTCATATTGGGCATCAAGATCTATAGAGATAGATCGAGACGCTTGATAGGACTTTCACAAAGTACATACCTTGATAAAGTTTTGAAGAAGTTCAAAATGGATCAATCCAAGAAGGGGTTCTTGCCGGTATTGCAAGGTACAAAGTTGAGTAAGACTCAATGCCCAGTGACTGCGGAAGATAGAGAAAAGATGAGTGTCATCCCCTATGCTTCAGCCATAGGCTCTATCATGTATGCAATGCTGTGCACAAGACCAGATGTTAGCCTTGCCATAAGTATGGCCGGAAGGTTTCAAAGTAATCCTGGTTTGGATCACTGGACAGCGGTCAAGAATATCCTGAAGTACCTGAAAAGGACTAAGGAAATGTTTCTCGTTTATGGAGGTGATCAAGAGCTCGTCGTAAAGGGTTACGTCGATGCAAGCTTTGACACTGATCCGGATGACTCTAAGTCTCAAACCGGATACGTATATATTCTCAACGGGGGAGCGGTAAGCTGGTGCAGTTCCAAGCAAAGCGTGGTAGCCGATTCTACATGCGAAGCGGAGTACATAGCTGCCTCGGAGGCGGCAAAGGAAGGTGTCTGGATGAAGGAGTTCATAACAGATCTTGGAGTTGTGCCTAGTGCATTGAACCCAATGACTCTGTTTTGTGACAACACTGGTGCCATTGCTCTAGCCAAGGAACCAAGGTTTCACAAGAGGACCAGACACATAAAGCGACGCTTTAATTCCATCCGCGATTCAGTCAAGGAGGAGGACATAAGCATTTGCAAAGTACACACGGATTTGAATGTTGCAGATCCGTTGACGAAGCCTCTTCCACGGGCTAAGCATGATCAACACCAAGACTCTATGGGTGTTAGATTCATTACCTTGTAATGCTAGATTAATGACTCTAGTGCAAGTGGGAGACTATTGGAAATATGCCCTAGAGGCAATAATATAAGAGTTATTATTATATTTCCTTGTTCATGATAATCGTTTATTATCCATGCTATAATTGTATTGATTGGAAACTTAAATACATGTGTGGATAAATAGACAAACTTTGTGTCCCTAGTAAGCCTCTTCAGGACTAGCTCGTTGATCAAAGATGACCGCGGTTTCCAGGTCATAGACATGAGTTGTCATTTGATAACGGGATCACATCATTAGGAGAATGATGTGATGGACGAGACCCAAACGTTAAACATAGCTTTTGATCGTATCAGTTATCGCTATAGTTTTCTGCATGTCAAGTATAAGTTCCTATGACCATGAGATCATGTAACTCACTGACACCGTAGGAGTGCCTTGTGTGTGCCAAACGTCGCAACGTAACTGGGTGACTATAAAGGTACTCTACAGGTATCTCCGAAGGTGTCTGTTGAGTTGACATGGATCGAGACTGGGATTTGTCACTCCGTGTGACGGAGAGGTATCTCCGGGCCCACTCAGTAATACGTCATCTCAATGAGCTCAAAGTGACTAAGTAGTTAGTCACGGGATTATGTATTACGGAACGAGTAAAGAGACTTGCCGGTAACGAGATTGAACTAGGTATAGAGATACCAACGATCGAATCTCGGGCAAGTAACATACCGACGAGACAAAGGGAACTGTATACGGGATTGCCTGAATCCTTGACATCGTGGTTCATCCGATGAGATCATCGAGGAACGTGTGGGAACCAATATGGGTATCCAGATCCCGCTATTGGTTATTGACCTGGGAGTGTCTCGGTCATGTCTGCATAGTTTCCGAACCCGCAGGGTCTACACACTTAAGGTTCGGTGACGCTAGGGTTGTTAGTGAGAACAGTGCATGGTTACCGAAGGTTGTTCGGAGTCCCGGATGAGATCCCGGACGTGACGAGGGTCTCCGGAATGGTCCGGGGACGAAGATTGATATATAGGATGAGAGTGATCGGAGTCCGGAAGTGTTCCGGGGAGCATCGGGGAGTCGTCGGATGACCGAAAGGGGTTTCGGGGGGTCCCGGTAATTGTTATGGGCCCTATGGGCCACAAGTGGGAGACGCAACAGCCCTCATGGGGCTGTGCGCCCCCCCTTGGGCCCTCTCCACCTGCGCATGGGGGGTGGCCCCCCCCCTAGGGCAGCCGCACCCTTTGGAGTGGGGGGCAAGGCACTTGGGGGGGGGGGGGGGAAACCCTAGCCCCTGGGCCGCCGCCCCCTCCCATCTCCCCTTGGCCGCCGCCCCTAGGGGTAAACCCTAGGGCGCCCCCTCCCCTCTCTCCCCCCTATATAAAGAGAGGCAGAGGGAGGGCAGCCACACACGTTCGTGCCTCGGCGCTGCCCTCCCTCCACCGTAGAGATCTTCGTCTATCCCGCAGTGCTTGGCGAAGCCCTGCTGGAATCCTCCACCACCATCTCCACCACGCCGTCGTGCTGCTGGGCTTCTCCGTCAACTTCTCCTTCCCCCTTGCTAGATCAAGAAGGAGGAGACGTCCCCGAGCTGTACGTGTGAAGAACGCGGAGGCACCGTTCTTTCGGTGCTAGGATCTTCGGCGATCTGAATCGCGGCGAGTACGACTCCATCAACCGCGTTCTTGAACGCTTCCGCTTAGCGATCTACAAGGGTACGTGGATCCAACTCTCCCCTCGTAGATGCATCTCCTAGATTGATCTTGGTGAGCGTAGGAAAAATTTTTGTTTCCCATGCAACGTTCCCCAACAGTGGCATCATGAGCTAGGTTCTTGCGTAGATGCTTTCACGAGTAGAACACAAAGGGGTTTTGTGGGCGTTGATGTTTAGATTGCTTCCCTCCTTGGTCTTTCTTGATTCAGCGGTATTATGGGATGAAGCGGCCCGGACCAACTTTACATGTCCACGTACATGAGACCGGTTCCATCGACAGACATGTGACTTTTGTTGCATAAGATGGCTGGCGGGTGTCTGTCTCTCCTATCTTAGTTGAATCGGAATAGACAAAGGCGGTCCTTGTAGAAGGTTAAATAGCAACTTAAATATCACCGTTGTGGCTTTGCGTAGGTAAGAAGCGTTCTTGCTAGATACCCATAGCAGCCACGTAAAACATGCAACAACAAATTAGAGGACGTCTAACTTGTTTTTGCAGGGTATGTATGTGATATGATATGGCCAATGACATGATGAAATATATTTGATGTATGAGATGATCATGTTGTAATAGTTAATATCGACTTGCATGTCGATGTATACGGCAACCGGCAGGAGCCATAGGGTTGTCTTTAACTTTTGTATGACCTGCGTGTCAATCATTAAGCGCTATGTAATGCTTTACTTTATCGCTAAACGGTAGCAATAGTAGTAAGAGCATGGTGGGCGCGCGACAACCCCGATGGCGACACGATGATGGAGATCATGATGATGGGGATCATGGTGTTGCGCCGGTGACGATGGAGATCATGCCGGTGCTTTGGAGATGGAGATCAAAAGCACGAGTTGATGGCCATATCATGTCACTTATGATTTGCATGTGATGTTAATCCTTTTATGCATCTTATTTTGCTTAGGAAATATGCCCTAGAGGCAATAATAAAAGAGTTATTATTATATTTCCTTGTTCATGATAATCGTTTATTATCCATGCTATAACTGTATTGAATGGAAACTCAAATACACGTGTGGATAAATAGACAGACTTTGTGTCCCTAGTGAGCCTCTACAGGACTAGCTCGTTGATCAAAGATGACCGCGGTTTCCAGGTCATAGACATGAGTTGTCATTTGATAACGGGATCACATCATTAGGAGAATGATGTGATGGACGAGACCCAAACGTTAACATAGCTTTTGATCGTGTCAGTTATCGCTATAGTTTTCTGCATGTCAAGTATAAGTTCCTATGACCATGAGATCATGTAACTCACTGACACCGTAGGAGTGCTTTGTGTGTACCAAACGTCACAACGTAACTGGGTGACTATAAAGGTACTCTACAGGTATCTCCGAGGGTGTCTGTTGAGTTGACATGGATCAAGACTGGGATTTGTCACTCCGTGTGCCGGAGAGGTATCTCCGGGCCCACTCGGTAATACGTCATCTCAATGAGCTCAAAGTGACTAAGTAGTTGGTCACGGGATTATGTATTACGGTAACGAGTAAAGAGACTTGCCGGTAACGAGATTGAACTAGGTATAGAGATACCGACGATCGAATCTCGGGCAAGTAACATACCGACGAGACAAAGGGAACTGTATACGGGATTGCCTGAATCCTTGACATCGTGGTTCATCCGATGAGATCATCGAGAAACATGTGGGAACCAATATGGGTATCCAGATCCCGCTATTGGTTATTAACCTGGGAGTGTCTCGGTCATGTCTACATGGTTTCCGAACCCGCAGGGTCTACACACTTAAGGTTCGGTGACGCTAGGGTTGTTAGTGAGAACAGTGCATGGTTACCGAAGGTTGTTCGGAGTCCCGGATGAGATCCCGGACGTGACGAGGGTCTCCGGAATGGTCCGGAGACGAAGATTGATATATAGGATGAAAGGTTTCGGAGTCCGGAAGTGTTCCGGGGAGTGTCGGGAAATCGGTGGATGACCGAAAGGGGTTTCGGGGGTCCCGGAAGGGGTTTCGGGCCTAATGGGCCACAAAGGGGGACACAACAGCCCTCATAGGGCTGTGCGCCCCCCCTGGGCCCTCTCCTAGTGCGCATGGGGGGCTGGCCCCTCCTAGGGCTGCCGCACCCCCTGGCTTGGGGGGCAAGGCACCTAGGGGGGGAAACCCTAGGGCCTGGCGCAGCCCTTGGCCGCCGCCTCCCCTCTGCCCTGGCCGCCGGCCCCCCTAGGGGAAACCCTAGGGCGCCCCCCTCCCCTCTATTCCCCCTATATATAGAGAGGTAGAGGGAGGGCAGCCAACACACGTTTGTGCCTCGGCGCTGCCCTCCCTCTCCCATAACATCTTCGTCTTCCCGCGGTGCTTGGCGAAGCCCTGCTGGAATCCTCCACCACCATCACCACCACGCCGTCGTGCTGCCGGTCTCTCCATCAACCTCTCCTCCACCCCTTGCTGGATCAAGAAGGAGGAGACGTCCCCGAGCCGTACGTGTGAAGAACGCGGAGGCACCGTTGCTTCGGTGCTAGGATCTTCGGCGATCTGAATCGCGGCGAGTACGACTCCATCAACCGCGTTCTTGAACGCTTCCGCTTAGCGATCTACAAGGGTATGTGGATCCAACTCTCCCCTCGTAGATGCATCTCCTAGATTGATCTTGGTGAACGTAGGAAAATTTTTTGTTTCCCATGCAACGTTCCCCAACAGTGGCATCATGAGCTAGGATCTTGCGTAGATGCTTTCACGAGTAGAACACAAAAGGGTTTGTGGACGTTGATGTTTAGATTGCTTCCCTCCTTAGTCTTTCTTGATTCAGCGGTATTATGGGATGAAGCGGCCTGGACCAACTTTACATGTCCACGTACATGAGACCGGTTCCATCGACAGACATGTGACTTTTGTTGCATAAGATGGCTGGCGGGTGTCTGTCTCTCCTATCTTAGTTGAATCGGAACAGAACAAGGCGGTCCTTGTAGAAGGTTAAATAGCAACTTAAATATCACCGTTGTGGCTTTGCGTAGGTAAGAAGCGTTCTTGCTAGATACCCATAGCAGCCACGTAAAACATGCAACAACAAATTAGAGGACGTCTAACTTGTTTTTGCAGGGTATGTATGTGATATGATATGGCCAATGAAATGATGAGATATATTTGATGTATGAGATGATCATGTTGTAATAGTTAATATCGACTTGCATGTCGATGTATACGGCAACCGGCAGGAGCCATAGGGTTGTCTTTAATTTTTGTATGACCTGCGTGTCAATCATTAAGCGCTATGTAATGCTTTACTTTATCGCTAAACGGTAGCAATAGTAGTAAGAGCATGGTGGGCGCGCGACAACCCCGATGGCGACACGATGATGGAGATCATGATGATGGGGATCATGGTGTTACGCCGGTGACGATGGAGATCATGCCGGTGCTTTGGAGATAGAGATCAAAAGCACGAGTTGATGGCCATATCATGTCACTTATGATTTGCATGTGATGTTAATCCTTTTATGCATCTTATTTTGCTTAGGACGACGGTAGCATTATAAGATGATCCCTCACTAAAATTTCAAGATAAAATTGTGTTCCCCCCGAGTGTGCGCCGTTGCGAAGGTTCGTCGTTTCGAAGCACCACGTGATGATCGGGTGTGATAGACTCTACGTTCGCATACAACGGGTGCAAGCCAGTTTTGCACATGCAGAACACTCGGGTTAGACTTGACGAGCCTAGCATGTGCAGACATGGCCTCGGAACACGGAAGACCGAAAGGTCGAGCATGAGTCATATAGTAGATATGATCAACATGAAGATGTTCACCATTGACACCACCTCATCTCACGTGATGATCGGACTTGGGTTGGTGGATTTGGATCATGCCACGCTCGAATGACCAGAGGGATGTCAATTTGAGTGGGAGTTATAAGTAATTTGATTAGTTAAAAACTCACTTATCATGAACAATAGTCTAAGATGTCTTTGCAAATCTTTTGTTATAGATGGCTCGTGCAGTAGCTCCCCTGAATTTTAATGCGTTCCTAGAGAAAACTAAGCTGAAAGATGATGGGAGCAACTTTGTGGACTGGCTCCGCAATCTGAGGATCATCCTCACAGCTGCCCAAAAGGTTTATGTCCTAAATGCACCGCTAGGTGAACCCCCCGCTCCGGCCTCTGTGGACGTTATGAACGCCTGGCAGTCGCGTTCGGATGACTACTCAGTAGTGCAGTGTGCCATGTTGTATAGCTTGGAAGGAGGACTTCAAAGGCGTTTTGAACGTCATGGAGCATATGAGATGTTCCAGGAGTTGAAGTTCATCTTTGAAAAGAATGCCAAGATCGAGAGGTATGAGACCACCGATAAATTCTTTGCTTGCAAGATGGAGGAGAATTCGTCTGTCAGTGAGCACTTGCTGAAGATGTCTGGGTACTATACCCGCATAGCTGATCTGGGACTTGTGTTCCCGGAGGAGGCTATCATTGACAGAATTCTCC
>LR738713.1:566557171-566600965 GCA_902687465.1 Secale cereale | reverse complement strand
TAGGAACTACCAAAGAAGGAAGAGAGGAAAAGGAAAAAGGAGGGAGAGGTGGCGCCCCCCAATCCTAGTCCAACTAGGATCCCTTAGGTGGGGCGCCGGCCAGCCCCTATGGGCTGCCTCTCTCTTTCCCTTAAGGCCCACTATGGACCATCCCCCTTCGTAGGGGGTTCCGGTAACCCCCTCCGGCAATCCAGTTAAATCCGAAACTTTTCCGGAACACTTCCGGTGTCCGAATATAGTCGTCCAATATATCAATCTTTATGTCTCGGACATTCCGAGACTCCTCGTCATGTCCGTGATCTCATCCGGGACTCCGAACTACCTTCGGTACATCAATACTCATAAACTCATAATACCGATCGTCATCAAACGTTAAGCGTGCGGACCCTACGGGTTCGAGAACTATGTAGACATGACCGAGACTCATCTCCGGTCAATAACCAATAGCGGAACCTGGATGCTCATATTGGCTCCTACATATTCTACGAAGATCTTTTATCGGTCAGAACGGCATAACAACATACGTTGTTCCTTTTGTCATCGGTATGTTACTTGTCCGAGATTCGATCGTCGGTATCTCCATACCTAGTTCAATCTCGTTACCGGCAAGTCTCTTTACTCGTACCGTAACACATCATCTCGTGACTAACTTATTAGTCTTTTGCTTGCAAGGCTTATTGTGATGTGTGTTACCGAGAGGGCCCAGAGATACCTCTCCGACACTTCGGAGTGACAAATCCTAATCTTGATCTATGCCAACACCACGAATACTTTCGGAGATACCTGTAGAGCATCTTTATGATCACCCAGTTACGTTGTGACGTTTGATAGCACACAAGGTGTTCCTACGGTATTCGGGAGTTGCATAATCTCATAGTCATAGGAACATGTATAAGTCATGAAGAAAGCAATAGCAGTAAAACTAAACGATCAAAGTGCTATGCTAACGGATGGGTCTAGTCCATCACATCATTCTCCTAATGATGTGATCCCGTTGATCAAATGACAACTCATGTCTATGGTTAGGAAACATAACCATCTTTGATCAATGAGCTAGTCTAGTAGAGGCATACTAGGGACACTCTGTTTTGTCTATGTATTCACACATGTACTAAGTTTCCGGTTAATACAATTCTAGCATGAATAATAAACATTTATCATGATATAAGGAAATATAAATAACAACTTTATTATTGCCTCTAGGGCATATTTCCTTCAGTCTCCCACTTGCACTAGAGTCAATAATCTAGCTCACATCGCCATGTGATTTAATACCGATAGTTCACATCGTTATGTGAATAACACCCATAGTTCACATCACCATGTGACCAACACCCAAAGGGTTTACTAGAGTCAATAATCTAGTTCACATCGCTATGTGATTAATACCCAAGAGTAATAAGGTGTGATCATGTTTTGCTTGTGAGAGAAGTTTAGTCAACGGGTTTGTCACATTCAGATCCGTATGTATTTCGCAAATTTTTATGTCTACAATGCTCTGCATGGAGCTACTCTACCTAATTTCTCCCACTTTCAATACGCATCCAGATTGATACTTAGAGTCATCTGGATTTAGTGTCAAAGCTTGCATCGGTGTAACCCTTTACGACGAACTCTTTATCACCTCCATAATCGAGAAACATTTCCTTAGTCATCCAATTACTAAGGATAATTTTGACCGCTGTACAGTGATCTACTCCTGGATCACTATTGTACCTCCCTGTCAAACTCATGGCAAGGTACACAACGTGTTTTGTACACAGCATGGCATACTTTATAGAACCTATGGCTGAGGCATAGGGAATGACTTTCATTCTCTCTATATTTTTCTGCCGTGGTCTGGCTTTGAGTCTTACTCAACTTCACACCTTACAAGTCAGGCAAGAACTCCTTCTTTGACTGATCCATTTTGAACTACTTCAAAATCTTATCAAGGTATGTACTCATCGAAAGTCTTATCAAGCGTCTTGATCTATCTCTATAGATCTTGATGCCCAATATGTAAGCAGCTTCACCAAGGTCTTTCTTTGAAAAACTCCTTTCAAACACTCCTTTATGCTTTCCAGAAAATTCTACATCATTTCCGATCGACATATGTCATTCACATATACTTATCAGAAAGGTTGTAGTGCTCCCACTCACTTCTTGTAAATACAGGCTTCACCGCAAGTCTGTATAAATCTATATGCTTTGATCAACTTATCAAAGCGTATATTCCAACTCCGAGATGCTTACACCAGTCCATAGATGGATCGCTGGAGCTTGCACATTTTGTTAGCACCTTTAGGATTGACAAAACCTTCTGGTTGCATCATATACAAGTCTTCTTTAATAAATCCATTAAAGAATGCAGTTTTGTTATCCATTTGCCAGATTTCATAAAATGCGGCAATTACTAACATGATTCGGACAGACTTAAGCATCGCTACGGGTGAGAAAGTCTCATCGTAGTCAACTCCTTGAACTTGTCGAAACCCTTTCGCAACAAGTCGAGCTTTGTAAACAGTAACATTACCGTTTGCGTCGGTCTTCCTCTTGAAGATCCATTTATTTTCGATGGCTTGCCGATCATCGGGCAAGTCAACCAAAGTCCATACTTTGTTCTAATACATGGATCCCATCTCAGATTTCATGGTCTCAAGCCATTTTGCGGAATCTGGGCTCATCATCGCTTCCTCATAGTTCGTAGGTTCATCATGGTCTAGTAACATGACTTCCAAAACTGGGTTGCCGTACCACTCTGGTGTGGAACGAACTCTGGTTGATCTACGAAGTTCAGCAGAAACTTGATCTGAAGTTTCATGATCATCATCATTAGCTTCCTCACTAATTGATGTAGGAATCACTGGAACGAGTTTCTGTGATGTACTACCTTCCAATTCGGGAGAAGGTACAATTACCTCATCAAGTTCTACTTTCCTCCCACTCACTTCTTTCGAGAGAAACTCCTTCTCTAGAAAGGATCCACTCTTAGCAACAAAGTGTTGGAAATATGCCCTAGAGGCAATAATAAAAGAGTTATTATTATATTTCCTTGTTCATGATAATCGTTTATTATCCATGCTATAATTGTATTGATTGGAAACTCAAATACATGTGTGGATGAATAGACAGACTTTGTGTCCCTAGTGAAGCCTCTACAGGACTAGCTCGTTGATCAAAGATGACCGCGGTTTCCAGGTCATAGACATGAGTTGTCATTTGATAACGGGATCACATCATTAGGAGAATGATGTGATGGACGAGACCCAAACGTTAAACATAGCTTTTGATCGTATCAGTTATCGCTATAGTTTTCTGCATGTCAAGTATAAGTTCCTATGACCATGAGATCATGTAACTCACTGACACCGTAGGAGTGCTTTGTGTGTGCCAAACGTCACAACGTAACTGGGTGACTATAAAGGTACTCTACAGGTATCTCCGAAGGTGTCTGTTGAGTTGACATGGATCGAGACTGGGATTTGTCACTCCATATGACGGAGAGGTATCTCCGGGCCCACTCGGTAATACGTCATCTCAATGAGCTCAAAGTGACTAAGTAGTTGGTCACGGGATTATGTATTACGGTAACGAGTAAAGAGACTTGCCGGTAACGAGATTGAACTAGGTATAGAGATACCGACGATCGAATCTCGGGCAAGTAACATACCGACGAGACAAAGGGAACTGTATACGGGATTGCCTGAATCCTTGACATCGTGGTTCATCCGATGAGATCATCAAGGAACGTGTGGGAACCAATATGGGTATCCAGATCCCGCTATTGGTTATTGACCTGGGAGTGTCTCGGTCATGTCTGCATAGTTTCCGAACCCGCAGGGTCTACACACTTAAGGTTCGGTGACGCTAGGGTTGTTAGTGAGAACAGTGCATGGTTACCGAAGGTTGTTCGGAGTCCCGGATGAGATCCCGGACGTGACGAGGGTCTCCGGAATGGTCCGGAGACGAAGA
Organism: Secale cereale; assembly: GCA_902687465.1. Classification (NCBI taxonomy): domain Eukaryota; kingdom Viridiplantae; phylum Streptophyta; class Magnoliopsida; order Poales; family Poaceae; genus Secale; species Secale cereale. The sequence goes on along the minus strand of LR738713.1, from coordinate 566,597,011 downwards.
TTGGTATATAGGATGAGAGTGATCGGAGTCCGGAAGTGTTCCGGGGAGCATCGGGGAGTCGTCGGATGACCGAAAGGGGTTTCGGGGGGTCCCGGTAATTGTTATGGGCCCTATGGGCCACAAGTGGGAGACGCAACAGCCCTCATGGGGCTGTGCGCCCCCCCTTGGGCCCTCTCCACCTGCGCATGGGGGGTGGCCCCCCCCTAGGGCAGCCGCACCCTTTGGAGTGGGGGGCAAGGCACTTGGGGGGGGGGGGGAAACCCTAGCCCCTGGGCCGCCGCCCCCTCCCATCTCCCCTTGGCCGCCGCCCCTAGGGGTAAACCCTAGGGCGCCCCCTCCCCTCTCTCCCCCCTATATAAAGAGAGGCAGAGGGAGGGCAGCCACACACGTTCGTGCCTCGGCGCTGCCCTCCCTCCACCGTAGAGATCTTCGTCTATCCCGCAGTGCTTGGCGAAGCCCTGCTGGAATCCTCCACCACCATCTCCACCACGCCGTCGTGCTGCTGGGCTTCTCCGTCAACTTCTCCTTCCCCCTTGCTAGATCAAGAAGGAGGAGACGTCCCCGAGCTGTACGTGTGAAGAACGCGGAGGCACCGTTCTTTCGGTGCTAGGATCTTCGGCGATCTGAATCGCGGCGAGTACGACTCCATCAACCGCGTTCTTGAACGCTTCCGCTTAGCGATCTACAAGGGTATGTGGATCCAACTCTCCCCTCGTAGATGCATCTCCTAGATTGATCTTGGTGAGCGTAGGAAATTTTTTTGTTTCCCATGCAACGTTCCCCAACACAAAGTTTTTGCTTATGTTCTACTATCATGGATGACGCTTGTGTGTTAGTCAACTACTGGATGAAGTAGCCTACAACTATAAAACATAGTAATAGCTGCTTGGATGCAACATTCTAGGAAAAAATTCATGTAAATCAAGCATTATTCCAGCTAACTAATAGCAACTAATTTGTGATATGCATAAGACGTCGCTTCAATAAAAAATATATTTACAACAATGTTGGCTTTTTTATTCTTTTGCCTGAAAAAGACTTAAGCTATTATAAAAATTCACCATCAGTATAAAGCACCTCAAACAAGATAAAAATTACATCGAGGTCCTTGGACCATGTAGCTAGAACGAGATGTCGATGCGCCGATGATGGCGCTCCCATCATAAAGTCGGCCTGACCTTGTTGATGACAACCGAGAATTCTTTGTGCATGTGCACCTAAGGACCAACGCCCTGGAGCCGCAACCGTCGCCTTTGAACCCTTGAATCGATCTGAAGAACTTGACACCAAATCTCGTCATTGCATACGCACAACGAGAAAACCTAACCTCGTCGTCGCGAGGAGCTGGACGAAATTTGTGCCAAAGTTTGGTCTATCCATTTTGACAGACGAACTTGAGTAGGATCGGAGCCTGTAAGACTGACTCGAAGAAGAAGCGACGTCATCCGTCTGACGCCGCCCCCGCGAGGACTAAAACACTAACCTATCTACTAGCTGAAGCTGAGGCACCCCAATTTCCCTTCCCGCCACGGGCCACCGGAGCAATAGGTAGAGGGGAGGAGAATCCACGTCCTCACTTGTGAAGATGAAGGGGAGGAAGCCGTTGCCCTAGTTGTTTTGTGAGAGAGGAAACAAAGAATGTTTTTTTACGGGAGTACATTGAATCTTTTGGGTTGAGACCGGAATATGCCGAATCTTTTTTTCTTGGACAACCTAATGTTTTTTTAAAGAGTAAAATGCATCATAGGTCCTAAAACTATTGGAGGCTAGTCAGTTTAGTCCTATAACTTTGAAACTGCAGTTTTTCATCCTAAATCTATTGCAGGCGTGTCAGTTTAGTCCTATAACTTCAAAACTACAGTTTTGGTTCCCAAAACTATTGGAGGTATGTCAGTTTAGTTCTATAACTTCGAAACTACAATTTTGGATCCCAAAACTTGTTGGGAACGTAGTATTTTAAAATTTTCCTACGATCACGCAAGATCTATCTACTAGATGCATAGCAACGAGAGGGGAGAGTGTGTCTACGTACCCTCGTAGACCGGGAGCGGAAGCGTCAAGTGACGCGGTTGATGTTGTCGAACTTCTTTGCGATCCAACCGATCAAGCACCGAACGTACGGCACCTCCGCGTTCAGCACACGTTCAGCTTGATGACGTCCCACGAGCTCTTGATCCAGTTGAGCTTCACGGGAGAGTTTCGTCAGCACGACGGTGTGGTGACGGATATGATGGATTCACCGGCGCAGGGCTTCGCTTAAGCACTGCAACGGTATGACCGAGGTGTGTTTCTGTGGAGGGGGGCACCGCACACGGCTGGAACAATTCAACTTGTGTGTCTTTGGGTGCCCCCCTGCCCCCGTATATAAAGGAGCAAGGGAGGAGGGCCGGCCGGCCTCCTATGGTGCGGCTAGGGCAATCCTACTAGGAATAGGATTGCAATCCTATTCCTAGTAGGAACTACCAAAGAAGGAAGAGAGGAAAAGGAAAAAGGAGGGAGAGGTGGCGCCCCCCAATCCTAGTCCAACTAGGATCCCTTAGGTGGGGCGCCGGCCAGCCCCTATGGGCTGCCTCTCTCTTTCCCTTAAGGCCCACTATGGACCATCCCCCTTCGTAGGGGGTTCCGGTAACCCCCTCCGGCAATCCAGTTAAATCCGAAACTTTTCCGGAACACTTCCGGTGTCCGAATATAGTCGTCCAATATATCAATCTTTATGTCTCGGACATTCCGAGACTCCTCGTCATGTCCGTGATCTCATCCGGGACTCCGAACTACCTTCGGTACATCAAAACTCATAAACTCATAATACCGATCGTCATTAAACGTTAAGCGTGCGGACCCTACGGGTTCGAGAACTATGTAGACATGACCGAGACTCATCTCCGGTCAATAACCAATAGCGGAACCTGGATGCTCATATTGGTTCCTACATATTCTACGAAGATCTTTATCGGTCAAACCGCATAACAACATACGTTGTTCCTTTTGTCATCGGTATGTTACTTGCCCGAGATTCGATCGTCGGTATCTCCATACCTAGTTCAATCTCGTTACCGGCAAGTCTCTTTACTCGTTCCGTAACACATCATCTTGTGACTAACTCATTAGTCTTTTGCTTGCAAGGCTTATTGTGATGTGTGTTACCGAGAGGGCCCAGAGATACCTCTCCGACACTCGGAGTGACAAATCCTAATCTTGATCTATGCCAACACCACGAATACTTTCGGAGACACCTGTAGAGCATCTTTATGATCACCCAGTTACGTTGTGATGTTTGATAGCACACAAGGTGATCCTACGGTATTCGGGAGTTGCATAATCTCATAGTCATAGGAACATGTATAAGTCATGAAGAAAGCAATAGCAGTAAAACTAAACGATCATAGTTCTATGCTAACGGATGGGTCTTGTCCATCACATCATTCTCCTAATGATGTGATCCCGTTGATCAAATGACAACTCATGTCTATGGTTAGGAAACATAACCATCTTTGATCAATGAGCTAGTCTAGTAGAGGCATACTAGGGACACTCTGTTTTGTCTATGTATTCACACATGTACTAAGTTTCCGGTTAATACAATTCTAGCATGAATAATAAACATTTATCATGATATAAGGAAATATAAATAACAACTTTATTATTGCCTCTAGGGCATATTTCCTTCAGTCTCCCACTTGCACTAGAGTCAATAATCTAGCTCACATCGCCATGTGATTTAATACCGATAGTTCACATCATTATGTGAATAACACCCATAGTTCACATCGCCATGTGACCAACACCCAAAGGGTTTACTAGAGTCAATAATCTAGTTCACATCGCTATGTGATTAATACCCAAGAGTAATAAGGTGTGATCATGTTTTGCTTGTGAGAGAAGTTTAGTCAACGGGTCTGTCACATTCAGATCCATATGTATTTTGCAAATTTCTATGTCTACAATGCTCTGCATAGAGTTACTCTAGCTAATTGCTCCCACTTTCAATATGCATCCAGATTGATACTTAGAGTCATCTGGATTTAGTGTCAAAGCTTGCATCGGCGCAACCCTTTACGACGAACTCTTTATCACCTCCATAATCGAGAAACATTTCCTTAGTCATCCAGTTACTAAGGATAATTTTGACCGCTGTACAGTGATCTACTCCTGGATCACTATTGTACCCCTTGACAAACTCATGGCAAGGTACACAACATGTTTGGTACACAGCATGGCATACTTTATAGAACCTATGGCTGAGGCATAGGGAATGACTTTCATTCTCTCTATATTTTTCTGCCGTGGTCTGGCTTTGAGTCTTACTCAACTTCACACCTTACAAGTCAGGCAAGAACTCCTTCTTTGACTGATCCATTTTGAACTGCTTCAAAATCTTATCAAGGTATGTACTCATCGAAAGTCTTATCAAGCGTCTTGATCTATCTCTATAGATCTTGATGCCCAATATGTAAGCAGCTTCACCAAGGTCTTTCTTTGAAAATCTCCTTTCAAACACTCCTTTATGCTTTCCAGAAAATTCTACATCATTTCCGATCGACAACATGTCATTCACATATACTTATCAGAAAGGTTGTAGTGCTCCCACTCACTTCTTGTAAATACAGGCTTCACCGCAAGTCTGTATAAATCTATATGCTTTGATCAACTTATCAAAGTGTATATTCCAACTCCGAGATGCTTGCACCAGTCCATAGATGGATCGCTGGAGCTTGCACATTTTGTTAGCACCTTTAGGATTGACAAAACCTTCTGGTTGCATCATATACAAGTCTTCTTTAATAAATCCATTAAAGAATGCAGTTTTGTTCTCCATTTACCAGATTTCATAAAATGTGGCAATTGCTAACATGATTCGGACAGACTTAAGCATCGCTACGGGTGAGAAAGTCTCATTGTAGTCAACTCCTTGAACTTGTTCAAAAACTTTCGCAACAAGTCGAGCTTTGTAAACAGTAACATTACCGTCAGCGTCAGTCTTCCTCTTGAAGATCCATTTATTTTCGATGGCTTGCCGATCATCGCGCAAGTCAACCAAAGTCCACACTTTGTTCTCATACATGGATCCCATCTCAGATTTCATGGCCTCAAGCCATTTTGCGGAATCTGGGCTCATCATCGCTTCCTCATAGTTCGTAGGTTCATCATGGTCCAGTAACATGACTTCCAGAACCGGGTTGCCGTACCACTCTGATACGGAACGAACTCTGGTTGATCTACGAAGTTTAGCAGAAACTTGATCTGAAGTTTCATGATCATCATCATTAGCTTCCTCACTAATTGGTGCAGGAATCACTGGAACTAGTTTCTGTGATGTTCCACTTTCCAATTCGGGAGAAGGTACAATTACCTCATCAAGTTCTACTTTCCTCCCACTCACTTCTTTTGAGAGAAACTCCTTCTCTAAAAAGGATCCACTCTTAGCAACAAAGACCTTGCCTTCGGATCTGTGATAGAAGGTGTACCCAACAGTTTCTTTTGGGTATCCTATGAAGATTTACTTCTCCGATTTGGGTTCAAGTTTATCATGTTGAAACTTTTTCACATAAGCATCGCAGTCCCAAACTTAAAGAAATGACAGCTTAGGTTTCTCGTCAAACCACAGTTCATACGGTGTCATCTCCACGGATTTAGATGGTGCCCTATTTAACGTGAATGTAGCTGTCTCTAATGCATAACCCCAAAAGCGATAGTGGTAGATCGGTAAGAGACATCATCGATCGCACCATATCTAATAAAGTACGGTTATGACGTTCGGACACACCATTACACTGTGGTGTTCCAGGTGGCGTGAGTTGTGAAACTATTTCACATTGTTTTTATTGAAGGCCAAACTCGCTAACTCAAATATTTTATCTCTACGATCATATCGTAGAAACTCTTATTTTCTTGTTACGATGATTCTCCACTTCACTCTGAAATTCTTTGAACTTTTCAAATGTTTCAGACTTGTGCTTCATTAAGTAGATATACCCATATCTGCTCAAATCATCAGTGAAGGTCAGAAAATAACGATACCTGCCGCGAGCTTCAACACTCATTGGTCTGCATACATCAGTATGTATGATTTCCAACAACTCTGTTGCTCGCTCCACGGTTCCGGAGAACGGAGTTTTAGTCATCTAGCCCATGAGGCATGGTTCGCAAGCACCAAGTGATTCATAATCAAGTGATTCCAAAAGTCCATCACTATGGAGTTTCTTCATGCGCTTTACACCAATATGACCTAAACGGCAGTGCCACAAATAAGTTGCACTATCATTATTAACCTTGCATCTTTTGGCTTCAATATTATGAATATGTGTATCACACGATCGAGATCCAACAAACCATTTTCATTGGGTGTATGACCATAGAATGTTTTATTCATGTAAACAGAACAACAATTATTCTCTAACTTACATGAATAACCGTATTGCAATAAACATGATCAAATCATATTCATGCTCAACACAAACACCAAATAACACTTATTTAGGTTCAACACTAATCCCGAAAGTATAGGGAGTGTGCGATGATGATCGTATCAATGTTGGAACCACTTGCAATACACATCGTCACTTCATCCTTTAACTAGTTTCTGTTCATTATGCAACTCCCATTTCGAGTTACTACTCTTTAGCAACTGAACCAATATCAAATACCGAGGGGTTGCTATGAACACTAGTAAAATACACATCAATAATCTATATATCAAATATACCTTTGTTCACTTTGCCATCCTTCTTATCCGCCAAATATCTAGGGCAGTTCCACTTCTAGTGACCATTTCCTTTGCAGTAGAAGCACTTAGTTTCAGGCTTGAGTTTAGCTTTGGGTTTCTTCACGGGAGTGACAACTTGCTTGTCATTCTTCTTGAAGTTCCCCTTCTATCCCTTTGCCCTTTACTTGAAACAAGTGGTCTGGTTAACCATCAACACTTGATGCTCTTTCTTGATTTCTACCTTCGCCGATTTCAGCATCGTGAAGAGCTTGGGAATTACTTTCGTCATCCCTTGCATATTATAGTTCATCACGAAGTTCTACTAACTTGGTGATAGTGTCTAGAGAACTTTGTCAATTACTATCTTATCTGGAAGATTAACTCCCACTTGATTCAAGCAATTGTACTACCCAAACAATCTGAGCACATGCTCACTGGTTGAGCTATTCTCCTCCATCTTGTAGGCAAAGTACTGTCAGAGGTCTTATACCTCTCGACACGGGTATGAGTATGAAATACTAATTTCAACTCTTGGAACATCTTATATGCTCCGTGGCGTTCAAAACATTTTTGAATTCCCGGTTCTAAGCCGCAAAGCATGGTGCACTTAAACTATCAAGTAGTCATCATACCGAGCTTTTGTCAAAACGTTCATAACGTCTACATCTGCTCCTGCAATAGGTCTATCACCTAGCGGTGCATCAAGGACATAATTCTTCTGTGCAGCAATGAGGATAATCCTCAGATCACGGAACAATTCTGCATCATTGCTACTAATATCTTTCAACTTGGTTTTCTCTAGGAACATATAAAAAATAAACGTGGAGCAACATCGCGAGCTATTGATCTACAACATAGATATGCTAATACTACCAAGACTAAGTTCATGATAAATTAAAGTTCAATTAATCATATTACTTAAGAACTCCGACTTAGATAGACATCCCTCCAGTCATCTAAATGATCACGTGATCCAAATCAACTAAACCATGTCCGATCATCACGTGAGATGGAGTAGTTTCAATGGTGAACATCTTATGTTGATCATATCTACTATATGATTCACGCTCGACCTTTCGGTCTCCAGTGTTCCGAGGCCATATCTGCATATGCTAGGCTCGTCAAGTTTAACCCGAGTATTCTGCGTGTGCAAAACTGGCTTACACCCGTTGTATTTGAACGTAGAGCTTATCACACCCGATCATCACGTGGTGTCTCGGCACAACGAACTTTCGCAACGGTGCATACTCAGGGAGAACACTTATACCTCGAAATTTAGTAAGGGATCATCTTATAATGCTACCGTCGTTCTAAGCAAAATAAGAAGCATAATAAGATAAACATCACATGCAATCAAAATATGTGACATGATATGGCCATCATCATCTTGTGCTTTTGATCTCCATCTCCAAAGCACCATCATGATCACCTTCGTCACCGGCGTGACACCTTGATCTCCATCGTAGCATCGTTGTCGTCTCGCCAACTATTGCTTCTACGACTATCGCTACCGCTTAGTGATAAAGTAAAGCAATTACATGGCGATTGCATTTCATACAATAAAGCGACAACCATATGGCTCCTGCCAGTTGCTGATAACATTACAAAACATGATCATCTCATACAAAACCGTATAACTCATCATGTCTTGACCATATCACATCACAACTTGCCCTGCAAAAACAAGTTAGACGTCCTCTACTTTGTTGTTGCAAGTTTTACGTGGCTGCTACGGGCTTAGCAAGAACCGTTCTTACCTACGCATACAAAACCACAACGATATTTCGTCAAGTATGTGCTGTTTTAACCTTCACAAGGACCGGGCGTAGCCACACTTGATTCAGCTAAAGTGAGAGAGACAGACACCCGCCAGTCACCTTTAAGCAACGAGTGCTCGTAACGGTGAAACCAGTCTCGCGTAAGCGTACGCGTAATGTCGGTCCGGGCCGCTTCATTTCACAATACCGTCGAAGCAAAGTATGACATGCTGGTAAGCAGTATGACTAGTATCGTCCACAACTCATTGTGTTCTACTCGTGCATATCATCTACGCATAGACCTGGCTCATGATGCCACTGTTGGGAACGTAGTATTTTAAAATTTTCCTACGATCACGCAAGATCTATCTACTAGATGCATAGCAACGAGAGGGGAGAGTGTGTCTACGTACCCTCGTAGACCGGGAGCGGAACCGTCAAGTGACGCGGTTGATGTTGTCGAACTTCTTCGCGATCCAACCGATCAAGCACCGAACGTACGGCACCTCCGCGTTCAGCACACGTTCAGCTTGATGACGTCCCACGAGCTCTTGATCCAGTTGAGCTTCACGGGAGAGTTTCGTCAGCACGACGGTGTGGTGACGGATATGATGTATTCACTGGCGCAGGGCTTCGCTTAAGCACTGCAACGGTATGACCGAGGTGTGTTTCTGTGGAGGGGGGCACCGCACACGGCTGGAACAATTCAACTTGTGTGTCTTTGGGTGCCCCCCTGCCCCCGTATATAAAGGAGCAAGGGAGGAGGGCCGGCCGGCCTCCTATGGTGCGGCTAGGGCAATCCTACTAGGAATAGGATTGCAATCCTATTCCTAGTAGGAACTACCAAAGAAGGAAGAGAGGAAAAGGAAAAAGGAGGGAGAGGTGGCGCCCCCCAATCCTAGTCCAACTAGGATCCCTTAGGTGGGGCGCCGGCCAGCCCCTATGGGCTGCCTCTCTCTTTCCCTTAAGGCCCACTATGGACCATCCCCCTTCGTAGGGGGTTCCGGTAACCCCCTCCGGCAATCCAGTTAAATCCGAAACTTTTCCGGAACACTTCCGGTGTCCGAATATAGTCGTCCAATATATCAATCTTTATGTCTCGGACATTCCGAGACTCCTCGTCATGTCCGTGATCTCATCCGGGACTCCGAACTACCTTTGGTACATCAATACTCATAAACTCATAATACTGATCGTCATCAAACGTTAAGCGTGCGGACCCTACGGGTTCGAGAACTATGTAGACATGACCGAGACTCATCTCCGGTCAATAACCAATAGCGGAACCTGGATGCTCATATTGGCTCCTACATATTCTACGAAGATCTTTTATCGGTCAGAACCGCATAACAACATACGTTGTTCCTTTTGTCATCGGTATGTTACTTGTCCGAGATTCGATCGTCGGTATCTCCATACCTAGTTCAATCTCGTTACCGGCAAGTCTCTTTACTCGTACCGTAACACATCATCTCGTGACTAACTTATTAGTCTTTTGCTTGCAAGGCTTATTGTGATGTGTGTTACCGAGAGGGCCCAGAGATACCTCTCCGACACTTCGGAGTGACAAATCCTAATCTTGATCTATGCCAACACCACGAATACTTTCGGAGATACCTGTAGAGCATCTTTATGATCACCCAGTTACGTTGTGACGTTTAATAGCACACAAGGTGTTCCTACGGTATTCGGGAGTTGCATAATCTCATAGTCATAGGAACATGTATAAGTCATGAAGAAAGCAATAGCAGTAAAACTAAACGATCAAAGTGCTATGCTAACGGATGGGTCTAGTCCATCACATCATTCTCCTAATGATGTGATCCCGTTGATCAAATGACAACTCATGTCTATGGTTAGGAAACATAACCATCTTTGATCAATGAGCTAGTCTAGTAGAGGCATACTAGGGACACTCTGTTTTGTCTATGTATTCACACATGTACTAAGTTTCTGGTTAATACAATTCTAGCATGAATAATAAACATTTATCATGATATAAGGAAATATAAATAACAACTTTATTATTGCCTCTAGGGCATATTTCCTTCAAAACTAAGTAAGTTTGTTAAGCTTGCATGGTCAGCATCTATGGTGCATTTTTTTTCAAATGATTCATTTATATGTGTTTACTCCAAAACTGGTCCATACACTTCCATGGTGTTGTGTGTGTTGCAACCTACACACACACACACACACACACACACCACCTGCATGGTCATGAGCTATAGGGCAATCTTGCTGAGAGGTTTGGTGCGGGCAACAGGGAGACCCTGATCCAGTCTATATGGAGGACGACGTCCCTCTCCCTCGGCGTGGCCGCCGGGAGATCCCGAGCCAATCGGGATGGAATACGCCATCCCACCACCCCCCCTCTCTGTCTCGCATGTCATCATCGCTGCCCTACACTCTTCCCGTAGAGCTCATCATGCAAGTTGTTGTTTAGGCACGAACATGACCACAAGTGGGAATTGTCGCTGTTGTCGAATGATGCGGAGGAGTGTGCGGAAATTGCAAAGCTGACGCAAAGGTGGGCGAGAGTGACGCAGCCCTAGCAACAGCCATAGGTGGATAGCAATTAGACGTTGTGCGACATGTCATTCTGCTACTGCGGGTTGAGGCTAAGATGACCGGTCAACTTTCCTCGCTGGAGCTCAAGCCATCATGCCATTGATGGCTGCAGTTTCGGAGTTATAAGACTAAACTGACACACATGCAATTGTTTTAGGACCTAAAACTGCAGTTTTGAAGTTATAGGACTAAACTGACCACTTCCAATAGTTTTAGGACCAAAAAGTGCAGTTTCAAAGTTATAGGACTAAACTGACACATCTCTAGAAGTTTTAGGACTTATGATGCATTCTACTCTTTTTTAAATGGCAAAAGATGTAGGCATCGATGTAGCAAAGAAAGAATGTAGGTTTGTTTCTTAAAAGAAATAGAACTTTGGCCAGTTCTTTTGGGCGGCTTAAAAAGTAAGTCACATATCCTTAATTTAAAAAATAAGCCGCTTTCAAAATTTGTTGAGGCTTCTAGGTCAGAAACACCAGTAAATGAGGGAGACGATTTATGAAAAAAAAAACAGAGGAGGCGACGGCTTATTGTTTTAAGAGAAAAATGCATCATAAGTCCTAAAACTTTTAGAGGTGTGTTAGTTTAGTCCTATAACTTTGAAACTGCAATTTTTTATCCTAAAACTATTGGAAGTGTGTCAGTTTAGTCCTATAACTTCAAAACTGCAGTTTTAGGTCCTAAAACAATTGCACGTGTGTTAGTTTAGTCCTAGAACTCCGAAACTGCAGCCATCAATGGCATGATGGCTTGAGCTCCAGTGAGGAAAGTTGACCGGTCATCTTAGCCTCAACCTGCAGTAGCAGAATGACATGTCGCACAACGTCCAATTGCTATCCACCTATGGCTGTTGCTGGGGCTGCGACACTCTCGCCCAGCTTTGCGTCAGCTTCGCAGTTTCCGCACACTCCTCCGCATCATTCGACAACAGCGATAATTTCCACTTGTGGTCATGCTCGTGCCTAAACAACAACTTGCACGACGAGCTCTACGGGAAGAGTGTAGGGCAACAATGATGCCATGCGAGACAGAGAGAGGGGATGGTGGGATGACGTCTTCCTTCCCGATTGGCTCGGGATCTCCCGGCGGTCGCGTCGAGGGAGAGGGATGTCATCCTCCATGTAGACTGGATCAGGGTCTCCTTGTTGGCCGAACCAAACCTCTCAGCAAGATTGCCCTATAGCTCATGACCATGCAGGTGGTGTGTGTGTGTGTGCAGGTTGCAACACACACAACACCATGAAAGTGTATGGACCAGTTTTGGGAAGTAAACACATATAAAGGAATCACTTGAAAAAAATACACCATAGATGCTGGCCATGCAAGCTTCAAACTTACTTAGTTTTGGGATCCAAAATTGTAGTTTAGAAGTTATAGAACTAAACTGACATACCTCCAATAGTTTTGGGAACCAAAACTACAGTTTTGAAGTTATAGGACTAAACTGACACACCTGCAATAGATTTAGGATCAAAAACTGCAGTTTCAAAGTGATAGGACTAAACTGACACGCCTCCAATAGTTTTAGGACCTATGATGCATTTTACTCTTTTTTTAAGCCATCAAAAGAGCTGACCCTTTGTGCCAACAAAAACAAGGATTAGATTTGCTTTGCGTCCATAAAATTCGGAAAAACCTATTTGACGCATTCTGCGTCAAATTGCCGGAGCATCACATAGAGAGGATCGCGATCGACCCGACACGGGCTCGCCCATTTAGTAGCGAGACATGCATCTCCCATATCCCGGTTTTGGGAACGTTCTCGAAGGTTTCCCAGTCGGTTTTTTCGGTTGTGGGAACCTTCTAGAAGGTTCCTGAACCTTTTTTTTCTTTTTTTTCCTTTTACGTTTCTTTTTTTCTTTCTTTTTTCATTTTCATTTTCTTTTCTCTTTCCTCCTCTTTTTTCTCAAAATATTCAAATTTTGTTTGCCTTTCCATAAAATGTTCAGTTAAAAAAAATGTTCTTAAAATTCAAAAATTGTTCTCGTTACACAAAAAAGTTCAAAACTTTCGAAATTAATATAATGTACCAGACTTCAAATTTTTTGTTGATGTTTTAACAAAATGTCCGCGCTTCCAAATTTGTTTTCCGTTTCAAAATTTGTTCTCAATATTCAAAATATGTTTGTGCTTGCAATTTTTTTCTATGTTTCAAAATTTGTTCTCAAGATTCAAAAAATGTTCATGATAAAAAAAATCCGTGCTTCCAAATTTGTTCTCCATTTCAAAATTTGTTCTCAAGATTCAAAAAATGTTCGTACTTTAAAAAATGTTCATGTTCAAATTTTGTTCTCCATTGAAAAATTTTGTTCTCTAAATTCAAAGAAATATTCAGGATTTTAAAAAGTGTTGATTTTGTCAAAACTTTGTTCACATATTCAAAAAGTGTTCAAGCTTTTTAGTTTTTCTTCTAAAATTTGGAAAGTGTTCGCTTTTTTAAAAACACTTTTTCAAAATAATGTTCGTATCATGAATTTGAGAAAATGTTCGGATCTACATTACCTTTAGCTTCGCGCGCCATGGCAAACCAAGAAAGCTTGTCTATCGCCTTTGCTAGGCTCGTGCTTTCAAAGATGGAGGCCCCTGGTTCGATCCCTCCCTCGAGAGGTGTTTTTTGGGATATTTTCACTGCGTTGCGCTAATGGGCCGGCCCAGTGGGAGACGCGCCTGTGCGTCCGCTCGACAATTCGCCGCAACGAGCGGCGCATAGGAGCTCTCATAAAATTCTGCCGCTCGTCGCCAACGTGATTAAGGCCTAGTAAGCACTGGGCCTTCGCCCTCGCCTTCGCTGGGCCCTGCTAGGCATGTTTGACGCCCCGAAAAACTGGATCTGAAAGAAAATATCTGACCCTCCTAAAAAAAAAGCTTTGAAACTACCAGCAGCGATTGAAACAAATGGTGCAAGGACAGAGAGGTAACCAAGAGGCATTTCCAAGTGTCCAAACAGCTTTCCCACTTGTCACCCGGAGCACATGTTTCCCGTGTCGCAGCAAACGGAAGAAGGGGTGGCAGTGGCACGACCACAGTCCACAAAAGAGATTCTGCTAAGAGATGGAGAATATACTAGGCGCACTTTCAGACAAACAGCGGGACACTCGCACATGATGCATGCCTCTCAACTCAAACCTGAACTGTATCAATGTTTAATATGTTGTGGCTGGCTTTTGTTCTCTCCTTTGTACTCCAGCTATCAAGTGAGCAAACAGTTGTAGGCATGACAGAAAGCGATGCCTGCACAGTACTCCACTGGGGACAGTGTTCTATCCTACCTGCATTTAGTGAGGACGGCCGACCGTGCGTAGGACGGATGGCCCAGAATCGAGTGAGCTCCCGGCACGGCACGATGGACTTTTTCTTTACCTCCTTTTCCTCTCCAAGCCTTCTCCAGTGAATCGCCGGTGCGTGAGTTGCCTGCCAATTGCACGCCGTGTTTTTCTTTACTCGCGGCCACAAGTTCACGGCCCAGGACTGACGAGCACGCATAACACAAGCCACCACCTAAATTTGAGGAGGGTTTGTGTCCGCGCGCGGACAGTTTGTGTCTGTGCGGACACGATACGTATGTGGGCCAAATTTTTTTAAATAATACATTTTTTTATTAAATTTCATAAATATTACACGGAAAAAAATACAGAAATAATACACCGTCGGCCCGCTGCAGGCCGACTGGACCTAGTCAGTCCACAGCAGGCCGACTGGGCCTCATCAGCCAGCAGCGGGCCGACAGCTGGCCCGGCTGCCACGTGCCGGCCGCTCATTGGGCAGGCCACGTCGCGAGGGGGAGAGAGGTGGCTGTCGGCGTGGGCTGGTCACAGGGCGCCCCTGTCGGCCAGCCGTAGACCGATCGGCTTGCTGCGGGCCGACACGGTGCGGGCCCCCCACCACCCACACCGCGGCTGCCTCCTTCTCCTTTCCTTCTTCTTTCTCCCACGCAGCGTTCTTATCATCTTCTTCTCTTCTCTGTTCTTCTTTCTCCCTCTCCTCCCACAAATATTCTCCAATTTGTACACCCAACTCACCCATTTTTTTGCGGATTTGGCACCGTGAATGGGTTCTACGTAGTTAGGGGAGCCAAGGGATACCTCGATCTACTCACAGGGTAGCTCGTGGTGTTCGTGGTGAGCATTTTGGTGGAGCTTTTTTTGAGCTCACTGGTGGAGGTTGTGGCAGTGGTGGTGGTGAAGCTCGGGCAATGTGGTGTAGGCGGTGGGGGTGGTCGAGCTCCGGTGTTGCGGGGGGAGTTTCCGGCTCCGGTTTCGTTGATTGAAGGCGGCCGTTCGTCGTTCGTTTGCACGCTTCAAGGGTATATTTTAACACACATTTTACCTCTCGTAATTGTTTGGTAGTATTCCATACTATATGTGGATGTCAAATATTCAAAGTATATTTTTAGGTCTGTGGATATTTTTAGTTGCTCCGTAAATATATACATGTCTAATATTTAGTAGCGCGGATATTTGAAAGCGTTGCTTATTATTTGTCTGTCGTTGTTGGAAAAAAATTAGGTGAGCCGAGATGTCTGATGTAGTGAAGTTCATATTTTACTACGGTCCTGGTATTATCCAGACAACTGAGATGGGAGCTGATCAGAGTGAATTTGCTCACATAGAGGTGCCAATGAACGCGCCTCAAACATGGTCAGTCAGTCAGTTGAAAGAATGGATAGCGGCAAGTTTAGGGCTTGATACTGTAACTTACACAGTCGGTGTTCATGCATTGTGGACACTGTCAAGTTCAACAATATTTTTTTATTTGAGGCCAATAGAGCGAGACTCCGAGTGGGTGCGGTGGTTACAAGGTTGTGAACGCATGGGATGCAATCCTGTTGCCTTAGTGATTCCTGTCGTGAATGAGGTCACTGCACATGAAGGCGAGGGTGGCTACAATCCTGGGCTGAGTAGTGGAGGGAGGCAGTTATCTATGTCAAATGCTGGGGATGCTGGTTACGAACCAGGACAGAGCAGTCAGGTAGAAGGAGAAAATGCTGCTGGTTACGAACCAGGGCAGAGTAGCCAGGTAGAAGGAGGAAATGCTGATGGTGATTACAGTGGCGAGGTGGACGCTAATGAGGTAGATGGGCACATGCAGGACCAGATGGAAGAAGAAGACACCGATGTTGATATGGGTCATGCCGATGATTCTGACGAGTCGGATGAGGAAGAAAATGAAGAGGAGGCCCCGAATCCTGCATCATGGAATCATGACTTCTCATCTGCAATGACAGTGAACGATGGACAGGATTCTGCCTGGCAATATCACCAAAACAATATTGCGACGGGCGCTATGTATCCGAACAAGCAAGCTATGAAGGATGTAATTGGGCAATGTCCACGCAAAGGGTTTTCACAGCTCAGGTGTCAAGTTAGAAATACCTCACAATGGTATGCAAGAATGCAGATTGCCCTGCCAGGGTGCACGACTATCTCCCTAAGTATGGCACAAGTTGGGTGATCAGTGACTTAGTGCATCACACTTGTCTTATTCCGTGCATCCCTCAAGATCATGCCAACCTTTCATCGCCGCTTATTGCTCGGTTGTTTTACGATGAGATAGTGCAGGGCAAAGCTATGGAAGTGAAGGCAATGCAGACAAAAGTCTTCGCCAGGTTAAAGTATAGAATTTCTTATGGCAAGGCTTGGAGGGCTAAGCATTTGGCGCTGGAGAGGAGATTTGGTTCTTATTTTGATGCATATGACTCTGTTGTCAAGCTCCTCCGCACACTGCAGCAGCGGAATCCAGACACCTATATCGATATCCAAGACCTCTTCATGCCAGAATTTCCAACTGTGAGAGTGTTGCATCGTCTCTTCTTCTCTTTCGATGTATGCATCGATGCTTTCAGGCATTGCCGACCGGTGATATGTGTAGATGGTACATTTCTCACAGGCAAGTACAAGGGTCAAATCCTGACAGCCATAGGTCAAGATGGCCAAAATCAAGTTGTCCCACTCGCATTTGCTTTCGTGGAGAGTGAGAACATTGAGAGTTGGACATGGTTTGTAATGCCCAGGATGCGACTATATCTCCTATGTGTTGAGGCACGACTTAGAGACATAAGCACATTCTGGAATGATCGCAAGCGTGGTATCTTTGCACAACTCATGTAAAAGTACAGGGATGAAAGAGTAAAATAGATGGCTTACACTTGCCACGTCACACAATGAATACAATAACATACATTTATCCAAATAACACAGGGTCCGACTACGGACAAAATCCAAACGAGAAAAGATACCACGAACACAAGTCATGATCGCCCCTAGTAGGAACCACTACTGATCGTCGGGATACGAAACATAGTAACGACCACACTCTTCATCGAACTCCCAGTGAAGTTCTGATCCATCTCCTGCATCGTACTCGGCTGTACCTACATCTGATGTGTGTAGTAATCTGTGAGCAACAAGAACTTAGCAATCCCATTCCCGGGTATCAAAACTAACAAGGCCTTTAGGTGTGGAGAGGTAATAAAGTGTTTGCAGCAAGCACTAAACAACTAGCTTACGAGTTCAGAGCGAGATGAGAATATGTGCCAACGGTCGCCAAGGTTGATCAAGAAGTGATCCTAGCTACCCACGTTCATACATAACCCCACCGTGTTCACTTCCCGAAGCCCTTCGGAAAGAGACCATCACGGTTACTCACACATGAAGTGTATTCTTAAGGATATGGTGTCAAGTTATCTACAACCGGATATTAACAAATTCCCATCTGCCACATAACCGCGGGCACGACTTTCAAAAGTTCAAAACCCTGCAGGGGTGTCCCAACTTAGCCCATCACAAGCTCATGATCTACGGAGTCGCAACTCCAAGGTGGGAACACCCGAGTATTCTCGGAATCCCGTGCTCAAGATATTTCGACAAAGGTAAAACTAATCCAGCAAGACCTCCCGGCGTGCTGACACCCTGATAGTAGCCGTGTGTATCTCATCTCAGGCCACGACCAGATGCGTCAAGCTACAGGTATATACCAGCCCTCGGGTTTTCCCAAGGTGGCCCCACAGTACGCCCAGTTTGGACCAACACTCACGAGGAGCACTGGCCCGGGTTGTTAATTAAGAACTCGGGTTTGCAACTTCCTATGCAAATTTTAGTTGTTAGGCAAATGTAGAACCAATGTTGGGCCTTGCTGGAAAAGCTTTAAGCAGAGCGAATTATCAAGGGGGCCCCATAAACCCCAACCGTGTTAGGAACGCAAAATCAAGGAACATAACACTGGATTATCGGGTCCTAAGGTGGCATGAGTGGAACAAAACACCAAGCAGAAGGCCAAGCCTTCCACCCATTACCAATATATAAGTGCATTAATTTGATTAAGATATATATTGTGTTATCCCAAAAACAAGTCCGAACATGGAGCAATCTTCAAACTTCACCTGCAACTAACAACGCTATAAGAGGGGTTGAGCAAAAGCGTACTTACCAATCAACGGTTTGCTAGGAAGGCTGTTAGAGTGGTTCATGGAAACATAGGAGGCTGACAAGACAGGAATAGGCATCGAGGCATAGCTAAAGAGCGAGACAACTAGCATAGGAAAAGATAGAGGTGATATCGGGGAATGGTCATCTTGCCTGGTAAGTCGTCGGTGGGATGGTAAGACGGCTCCTCAAACTCAGTCTCGACAAGATCGTTGAACTCGGTATCGGCTCTCGGCTCTACCCAACACAAGAGCACAACAACGGTATAGGATCAATCACGGTGCAATGCACAAACAACATGATGCAAGACATGTCATGGGATGCAAGTATGATGTGCGTATGCATGAGGATGCTCTCGAGCCTAAATACAAGATGATGGAAATGGATTCATCTTGGGTAACCAAGCAAGCCACTGGATAGAGGGAAAGATTTCGGTCTAAATCAATATAAAGATCATGGGAAACGGATGCACGGTTTGCAAAAGACAAGCAAAACTAGATGCAACGCAAAACTGCAGTTAACAACAACATGGCATCTTTGGAGCAAGATATAATTATGCTACAACACCCAAACATGAAGACAAAAGGCATGGATGTGAAATAGATATGATTCTTAACAAGCATGAACTCAAAGCACACCCAAAAACTTACTGGAACATAATTAAACAAGCATGACAAGATGCAATAAGTTTACAGATTTCTCAGATAGAAATTACAAGGCATGCAACAACAACAACAAGTAGGCATGTTTGCAAGCTTGTGCAACTCATCCCAAAGCATAGCATGGCATGTGAATGTAACCAACAGCAAGAAGACATGTTTGTGAAGGTATTCATGGCAAGAACATGGTCATAGGATGCATAGAACACTAGCTATTCACATGGCAAAACTGAACTTGGTGATAACAGGCTGACAGAAACATTTTAAAGCAACTTGAGAGCATGAAAACAACAAGCTACAACAAGCCATCATGCAAGGAAAAGGCATGGCAATAACATACATAACATGCTCTTCAAGAATAACCACATGGCTACTTCTACAACATAATATAACATGTCCCAAACATCATGGCAAAAGTGCAAAAGTTTATCTAGACTTGGCAAAATCTGGGCATGCTGACAGAAAACATTTTGAAGCAACTAGAGGGCCTCAAAAGAACAAGCTACAATATGGCATCATGGCAAACAAGAGCATGGATAGCTAGAGCATAACATATACATCAAGGAATGCCCACTGGACAACTCTAACCATGCACAACAATGACGGTAGCCTCATGGAAACATGGCATAAAAATTAACAGATTCAACCTTAGCAGAAATTTAACATCACGATGGCATGTTAACAAGCTTGTTGCACTCAACTCAAGACATATCATGGCATGAAAATAAATCTATCATGTAGAGCACATTCCAATGAGCAAAACTCATGTTGACACCTAGCTCATATGACACATGGATTACTTCGCACGAACAAGACAAAACATCATCTCATAACAATTTCAGAAACTTATCAGCCGCATGCACTTTTGCAACAGGGTTAAACATGGCATAATGCAACCTAACATGCATGCAAATGCATTCATCATGAAGAGCATCACAAGACGAACATCTGGACATATCATACACTCCATTTGGACCAACATGCACCAAGTTGTGACCTCACAAACATGCCAACAAATTGTTAACAGACAACTAGTGATGAAACAGTAACATCACGAAGCACTCTTGCAACAAAGATTAATACATCTAGATGATCCCTAACTTGCATGAAATTGATGCTAACATGTAGAGCACTTTGAGACGAACATTTTGATATATTATGCATGCAAAACGGAGCACCGAGCACAAAGTTGTGACATGTCAAAGAGGGCATAAAATTTACACGGATCTGGGACTTTGTGGAATTTACCCCTCCGAAAAATTGTCAAAAGGGAGGGGACAAAGCGGGACGAGTCGGTGCGGGATGGACGAGGCGCGTTTGGATCGCGGGGGTGGTGGATCTGATCCACCCCCGGATCCAGATCTGGATCGGGCCAGCGGCTCGTTGGAGCTCGACGGGGCGGCGGCGGGGCCGACGCCGGAGAGGGAGGGCGGCGGCGAGGTGCGAGCCAGCGGTGGTCGTCGTGGGCATCGGCGGCGGCGTCCCACCGGTGACTGGAGCGGCGGAGGCGAGAGGACGCCGGGGCGCGGCGGCGCTCGAGCCGCGGGAGGCGGCGGTCGGCGAAGCGGGCCGGAGGCGGAGGGGCGCAGGGCGCGCGAGGCGGCGAAGGGCGTGCGGGCCGGCGGCGCGGGAGGTGGGAGACTGGCGGCGGTGAGCCACGTGGCGGCTCCGGAGTGGCCGGGCGCGGCAGCGGACGTGTCCGGCACGGTCTGGACACGTCCGGCGGCGCGGGGAGCCCGGGGCTAGGGTTTCTACCCGAAAAATGGAGGGGATGGGGCCTTTTATAGGTAGAGGGAGCTAGGAGTGTCCAAATGAGGTACGGTTTTCGCCCACACGATCAAGATCCAACGACCGAGAGGATGGAGGTAGTTGTGCTGGGCTAGTGGGCTGTTGTGAAGGGGTGCTGGGCCAAAAGAAATAGGGGTTTTCGACCCACGTGGTTAACTGTTGGAGTATCAAACGACCTCCAAACGAGACGAAACTTGACAGGCGGTCTACCGGTGATATACCAAGACCACTCGACAACTCTCGGCCCATTCTGAGGATGTTTTTAACCCACTTACGAAACAAAGGCTTGATAGGTGCGACGGGGCCGTGTGAGAGTTTCGGAACCCGAAACAAACAACGGCTAGAGACGAACAAGACCGGGTGTAAGTGACAACACGAATGCAATGCAATGCTCATGATGACATGACATGGATGATATGCACACACGCTCAACACAAAAACACAAAATACCCAAAATGAAGGATGAGCCCAGAATGGAATTGATGAAGTCAACGATGCATATATTGCCATAAAGGGAAGTTTTACATCCGGGGCGTTACATGGTTCTCCGGGCAGTTGAAAATATCCGTTGTTAAGGAGAAGCCCAATGTGTGCATCCTTCATGACATGCATGCAGGTATACTCAGTGCGATAAGGACACTGACAAACCCAGGCCCTGAGGAACAAACTCCATGGCAGGACTTGCAGAGCCGTTGGTGCATGCGCCATCTAGGGGCTAATTTCTTCTCGCAGTTCAGAAACAAGAACCTGATGAATCTCGCAGTTATGGAAGTACAATTTGATACGTGACAGACTTAATGTGTGCACGCAGAGACATGTTAGGGACAGGAGAGCTGCAAGAGATGCAGCGGTTAGGGCACATGTTGAAGCAGTAGCTGCATAGTTGGCAACAGGAACAACGGCCGTGGAGGAGGAGCCTTTTGGGCTATGTGACTTGCCAGGCTTTGACCCACCAGGTACTAGGAGAAGGCTCGGGAGGTCGATTAAAACCTTCCAGCAGTGGATAGAGCATGAGCCTCTGGAGATGTGGTCTTTGCTACATGACACACATGGAGCAAGGTACGGTGTCATGACAACCAACCTCGCTGAAACATACAACTTTGTCCTCAGAGGAAACCGGGCATTGCCACTTACAGCCATTGTTGAGGGTATTTTCTATGGCACCGTGAAGTATTTCAGAGATAGATGTCAAAAAGCAGAGCATCATATCTTGAACAACCTGAATACACGTTACTGTGAAAGAGTCACGAAGTACATGGACAACAGGATGCAAAAAGCTAGGTCACACACTGTAGTCGCCATCGGTAATCAAGAAAGAAGGTTTGAGGTTCGCTTAGCCAACAACAAATTCGGATGTGCAAATGAGATGAGGGCACATGAGGTGAAAATTGGAAATGAAGCCTGGCCAACATGTGAGTGCACATGCAACAAACCAAAATTGCTTCACCTACCTTGCTCACATGTACTTGCTGCTTGCGGGCATCTTGGATTGGACGCAATATCGTTTGTGTCTCCATATTTTCTAAAAGAGTCCGTCCTGAATACCTGGACAGGTGAGCTGATGGGTTTTAGATCAATGGGTAACTTCAACACTGTCAACCCCACTGAAAGGCGTTACATTCCAAACCCAGAGCATAAGCGTACAAGTAGAGGCAGACGTCAGTGTCATCGCATCCGGAATGATATGGATGAATCTGAAGCAGGAGGTCCAACAATTCAATGCATTCTATGCAATGAATTTGGCCATAGGGACACTAATTGTCCCACTTTTGTCACTGCTAGTGGTACAGGGTGTGGATGTGGCAACCGGGGACGAAGAGGAGGTAGAGGAGTAAGAGGTAGAGGAAGAAGCTAAGCCAGCAGTACTATGTTCTGAATTTGTATTAAGTGTGGCAGTATGTTCTGAATTTGTATTATGTGTGGCACTATGTTCTGAATTTGTATTAAGTGCGGCACTATGTTTGAAATTTGTATTAAGTGTGGCACTATGTTTGAAATTTGTATTAAGTGTGGCACTATGTTTGAAAATTTGTTTAAAGTGTGGCACTATGTTCTGAATTTGTATTAAGTGTGGCACTATGTTCTCAACTTGTATTAAGTGTGGCACTATGTTTGAAATTTGTATTAAGTGTGTGGCAACTATGTGTAGGAATTTCGGGAATGTGGTTGCTGCATGGGGACATTGATAGGGGTCATCGTGCTGCGATTTGGTCTGAGCGCAAGCTTGAGCCTCTGGTCACTCGCCCTCCTAAGGATCACTGTATGATACACCCATGATGGGAACAAAGGTACATGCTTTATTAATTTGCACACTGACATGCATATTAATTGGAGACACTAACTATAATTTTCTGTGATGAAGGTTGAAATGGGCTGACCTTTTACCTTTCGCGCGTCTGGTTGAGTCTATCCCAGGCTGCAAATGCCTCGCCATCGACTCCTCCTTGTTGAGCTGCTTAGTGGACTGTTGGAGGCCAGAGACCCATATGTTTCACTTCCGATGGGGAGAGATGGCTCCTACTCTAGAGGATGTGTCACTTTTGCTCGAACTACCGTTGGCAAGTCATGCCATAGGACCGTTGGACGCACCGGCTAGTTGGGAGCTAGGTCTTACACATCGTTTTCATGGTGTTTTTCCGAATGCTCCGGATCCAGTATGGGAGCATCACGGACCTAAGTATGATTGGTTGCTCAATTTCCAGGTTAATTTCCCTACCTATTATCTTCAACTTATCGTGCTCATAGTTTTATGGAAAATACATGTGGCTTACTAAAACTTTCTATATGCTTAATGTAGATACAGAAGTTCCCGGCGCCGTTGACTATGGAACAGATCACTCGGAGCCTGGAGGCCTACTTAATGTGGCTTTTCGGCAAGGTGATGTTCACAGAGAACCATGTCACCACTATTAGCACGCTCTACATCCCTATGGCACTCGAGATAGAGAGCGCTCAGATGGCTGATCAGATCAGACAGAGGAGTTGGGGTTCGGCGGTCCTAGCGGCTACGTACCGAAGTATGTGCAACAGCTGCCAGCTTACATCGAAAAAGCCAGGCCTTCTTGGATGCCCTCTATTCCTTCAGCTGTAGTCGTGGGAGAGGTTCTCTATAGGGGGACCAGATGTACATGTGAATCAGCCAATAGCCGCCATGTTCAATGCTGACGGCATCGACATGCCTACTTTAGGTCTGTGTTGGACACGTCGCGACATATGTATCGGTGTATAGTTTAATGCAACTTTTTGAGCACAAAAGATAGTTCTATGCTAGCGGGTACTAACTTTTGTTTTCTGCAGAGGCGATTTGCTAGTGATCAGACCAGGAAGGCATACACGACATTGAACGAGCAGTTCGATACGTACACTGGGGTCATCTGGCAGCCCTACACGGAAGCAGCCATACAAGCGAGATACCCCGGTGGTTTGTCTGTGCTATGCACAAGGGACCGAGATTACTGGATGGCAAAATTGAAAATCATCTTCGATGTATTCATCGAGGAGATGGCACAACAAAGGATTATGAGGCAATTTGGTCTTCTGCAGTTGGAGCAGTCGCCCTCTACAAAGAACCCGGTGCCAGCACACATCCACATGTATTTACCAGTTTTTCAATGTTGCATTATCTTTCATAGTACTCCTTTTCAAGTATTAGATAATTGTTGAACATACACCACAATTTTAGGACGACGAGGAGGGGCATGACTAGGACAACTACCGAGTGGCTAGTTAGACTAGAGCCCTATGTTATAGAATGGGAGACAGCAAACACACATCTATGGCACGCGAATCATGATTTTGATCTCGATGAATTCAATCTCTATTTGCGGTGCTACATGACCGGAACACGGTTGCGCATCGCTGAGCACTCTCACCCAGTGGAGATACTTGACCCTACTCCATCGGATATGTACCCGAGCTATGATACTTCGGGCTCTAGGCAGTATGCGGTAAGATATATTTTTCTTAAATAAATTTGTCACATATTTTTGACGTGCATACTTAATAACCAAGGCAAGAATTTGCAGGCTAGCTTGACACACGAACTCTACAACGATGTGACCACCTTTGGACGATCATTATTGTCTGGACCTCTTCTTCAGCACCGTCCTGTGCTACAGCCCTTCTTGGAACGAATGCAGAACAAGATACGGGCTGTCTACGAGGCTATCATGTGCACCTAGAGAAGCGACGTTGTTCAGCACCAGCAGCAGCAGCCGCGTCAGTCCATGCACCGACATCAGCCACATGTGTGTCTTGCACATCAGCCGACTATGAGGGCACCCCCTCCTGACCAACCTGGCAGTTTGACGTGGCAGCACCCAGAGAACTTTGGTCCCACATCGAGCTTCGTGTTTTCTCCACAACCACGACAAAAGGGTCCCTCATCGAGCTTTGTGTTTCAGCCAGAGCAGCCGTCACAGCGAGCAGGTATGTTTATTGTTTTCAATATTAATTGAGGCGACCTTATTCTGCATGACTTAATGTTCCATCGTTCAGGAGCCTACGGATATCATGCGTCTATGTCTGCATCACATGATATGTGGGGGAGTGATCAACGTCCTAAGGACAACATACAGGGTCAGATGTCGCAGCACATCCAGTGGCCGAACATGTTTTCGACTCCTCCACCTGGCCCGACATAGGATAGACAGTATGACCAGGGTGAGCCTGAGATTCCGCCTCGTATCATCAGGCCAATACATAGGTACGGATGGACGATGCCTTAGGATCTGCCTCCGCGCCAAGGCAGACGTCGCTAGTGACGCTTCTATCTATCAGTAGAGACATGACCATCTACTTTTGTATGAGACTTGTGTCTATTCTATGTATGAGACAAATGACTATGTATTTATGTATGAGACATATGCCTACTATATTTTAGTCTCTCCTATTTAGATAGAAGATAATGCTCATATAACAAGAAAGTACAAACAACTAGATAGAACTACGCCTAAATTAAACGACACGTACGACTTAACTTACAACACAAAGGATAAAAACTACATGAAGTCATCATCGTCATCCTCCATGATGCAGAACTCTTGCCCTTCGACGATGAAAAACTCTTGCCCTTTGACGATGAAGAATTCTTGCCATTCGACGATGCAGAACTATTGCTCTTCGACGATGAAGAACTTTTGCCCTTTGACGATGCAGAACTCTTACCCTTCGGTGATGTAGAACCCGGAAGCGGCGGCATGAAGATATCGTCTTCATCCTCGTTGTCGTCAGTCCATAGAAAAGTATGTTTTGCTGCACACTTTAGGTATGATTCACCCTTCGATTGTTGCTTCTTCCATCTCCCCTGGAAGCTCAGAAGTTCTTCCCGTATCTCCTCAAAGGTCCTGGAAGGCCATCCGCACCTACGTAGTGCGTGAGCCAGCTCAATCAGTAGGGTGTCAGTACTGATGAGCTTCTCCCATGGAACTAATTTGTTGTCTACCCTGAAATCGGTGGCTAAATCCAGAAGACATCTGGACATACTAGGGTGAAAACTACGATCAAAAGGATATCCGGACATCTTGGCGAGACTACGAGACTACAATTGAATGCTTACCAATGTTACTGCCGAGGGTGTTTTATAGACTCAGAACACAAAGAAAGGCGGGAACTCGGTAGCGGGAGATACTGGCGGGAACTAGAGAACGGGAAAATATGGCGGGAACGAGCAAAGCGGGAAAATATGGCGGGAAGGAGCAAAGGGGGAGGGAACTAGAGAGCGGGAAAAATATTACGGGAACGAGCAAAGCGGGAAAATATGGCGGGAACGAGGAAAGGGGGAGGGAACTAGAGAGCGGGAGAAATATGGCAGGAACGAGCAAAGCGGGAACATATGGCGGGAAAGAGCAAAGGGTGGAAATATGGCGGAAAGGAGTGAACAGTGCGCAAACATGCATCACTCGGCCTAAAGGTGGCCAATTAGTTGTAATCGGCTAGCTGCAAGCCGATTAGCATCTGTCGGCCAGCTGCTGGCCGACTGCATGAGGGCTCGCGGCCGATAGGCCAATCGGCCAGCAGCAAGCTGACTGGCATCCCAGTCGGCCAGCTATGGGCCGACTAGGCCCTGTCGGCCTACTGTGGGCTGACTAGGTCCAGTCGGCCTGCAGCGGACCAACGGTGTATTATTTCTGTAAAAAAATTATCCCGTGTAATATTTATGAAATTTAATAAAAAATGTATTATTTTAAAAAAATAGCCGTATGTGGATGGTCTTCTCTTCCTCTCATGGCCCGTTCGTTGGTGACACATACGCTAGCCCCCTTTGCCCTCCATGCCCGACACCCTACCGTCCTCACCGCTATAGCCGTCGTCGCCCATTTACCGGCCGCTTTGTCGCCTGCCAGGCGTGCCGCCCGCATCCACCCCCCACCCATCCGGACGTCGCTTCGAAGGAATTCTTGCCGGCATTTGTGGCCTCTTCTCGCCGCCATCGGTGCTAGAGAAACCACGATCACAAGCACCGCCCATCGGCCCCAACACCGTGTGCCTCGCGATGCAAGGTGGTCGGCCGCCCTCGTCTCCGCTTCTACTGGTTCCTGCTTGTACGGGGAGGCCGGGTGCTCTTCATCGGCCGCGTCTTCACCACGACCGCAAGGTGTTCGATACTTTGCTCACAAAATACTGTGGATAATGGTAATGGGTATTTTTTTCAACAACTTTATTTGTTCATCTGATGATTCGCCATCGGCCGATGAGGTTCGTGTGGTTGCTTCATTAGTCGTCAATGACCACATTGCTAGGCAGCGCCCAAGGTTCAGGGGATCAATCCCAGGGGATGCTCCAGTGTTGAGCCGCAATAGAGAGAGTGGTCATTGCCTTCTCTTTGTCGGTTACTTTGATAGCAGCCCCCTCTTCAACCCTCGCCTTTTTTGGCACTGCTTCCGTATGGCCAGGCATGTGTCCAATCATATTCTGGAGGGAGTGGTGGACTGGTAGCATATGATGATTAGTTTGAGTGCAAGGAGGATTCCCTTGGTAAGGTACTAAGGTTGGCTTCTCCTCTTATCAGAAATATACTGCAGTTATTCGTGTGAGTGCATACGGAATTTCCAGTAATATTGTGGATGACCGTCTCACATCAATGTAGAGGTTCTGCAAGGTCATGGTGGCAATGTTTGGCCCTGAGTACCCGAGAGAGCCAACTACCGCAGATACAACCATCAAGTATAAGACTCTTGAAAACACAATATTTTTTCAAACTTGGCTGCTTGTCTCATACGAATTGGAAGAAAACATAAAATTGTAACAAATACAACCAAATCAAAATCAATGTTTGCCGAATGACAAAATAAAACTAAGATTCCATTATTCTACTTAAGATTGTTTTTTCGTTGCATTCTTCATGCATAGTAGTTCTAAGATGAGGTCACACAGCTCACCGTCTGCGAACCGCCAGTGACCGTTGGATAGAGCACATGCTTGTGATCAAAGTGTTTTTGTAATTACTCATAGTTTTTCCACTAACATCATTTTTTTATCTTCCTATGTACTTCATGCTTTTGACTCGTTCGACTGACCCGCGAGCGCGAGCGAGAGGTGAACCCTAGGCTCTGCCGCCACCAGCCTCCTCCCCCCTCCCTCCTAGTCGCCACTGGCACGCGCCGCCGGGCAAAGACCGGTCGGTGTAGGCGGTGGTGGGGCCTCCTTCCTCCTCGGCAGCTCCCTGCAGTGCGGGGTGCGGGTGCTGCCTGGGGACGCCATGCTCGCGCGGGGTGCGGCGGCGGCACCGTGGTCGGCCGTGCCCGCAGCGCGGGCGGCTGTGGAGACGGCCGTGGCTGCGTGACCCCGCCTGGCCGTGGAGCGGTGGGGTCTGCGAGCGGGATGTGCGGGCATCCAGGGAGGCCTGCGGATCTGGCGGCTGTCTTGGCAAGGCAGTGCACAGGGGGTGAGGGGCGTCCTGGAGGGCGTCTCCGATTCAGCGGCTGCGGCAAGCTTGGGAGGCGGCGGGCCGGCGCGCCTCCAGCCAGATCCTCTCGGATCTGGTCTCTGGTAGCGGCGAGCATCGAGAGGTGGTGGCGGAGGTCCAACGGGGGCTCTGCATGTTGTGGCTTGCAGCGGCGTGAGTGCAACCACGCTGTCGACCTGGACTGCGCGCGACGACAGTGGGACTTGCTTCGGTGCCTGTTCGTCCGCGGTTGACTCGGGTGAGCCTTCCCTTTCTTCTCCGATTCTGGTACAAGCTTGACTGGCAGGGGTGGCTCCATGGCATGGCGTTGGTGCGCATGAGGGTTTGCCAGAGGTGGCAGGGGACTCCGGGATGGGGGCAGGGTGCTCCCTCCGTTGCATACGGCGGCTATACAGTGTGGCTGCCGGAGTTCCCCTGGCCCGGTTTGGCCGCAGCGGCCACCAACCCTGCCAGGGAGTCCGCTTTGGGGTGGAAGGGTGGTCTTCTGCTCCTTTCCAGTTGGCTGCGTCAGTATAGTTTATCCTTCGACGAGGGGTGATCTCTACTACACAACTTGTTCTTGTAGACTCGTGTTGGGCCTCGAAGCGCAGAGTTTTGTAGGACATTAGCAAAATTCCCTCAAGTGGATGACCTAAGGTTTATCAATCCGTGGGAGGTGTAGGATGAAGATAGTCTCTCTCAAACAACCCTGCAACCAAATAATAAAAAGTCTCTTGTGTCTCCAACACACCAAATACGATGGGAAATTGTATAGGTGCACTAGTTCGGCGAATAGATGGTGATACAAGTGTAATATGGATAGTAGATATTGATTTCTGTAATAGTAAAAATAAAAAATAAAAGGTAGTAAGTGATAAAATAGAGCACAAACGGTATTGCAATGCTTAGAAACAAGGCCTAGGGTCCGTACTTTCGCTAGTGCAATCTCTCAACAATGCTAATATAATTGGATCATATAACCATCCCTCAATGTGCGATGAATAATCACTCCAAAGTTCCTATCTAGCGGAGAACATAAGACGAAATTGTTTGTAGGGTACGAAACCACCTCAAAGCTATTCTTTCTGATCAATCTATCCTAGAGTTCATACTAAAATAACGCCAAGCTATTCTTTTCGATCGATCTAACCAAGAGTTCATACTAAAATAACACCAAATGATTTCAGATTCATAATACTCAATCCAACACAAAGCACCTCAAAGAGTGCCCCAAAATTTCTACCGGAGAAACAAAGACGAGAACGTGCATGAACCCCTATGCATAGATTACCTCAATGTCACCGCGAGAATCCGCGAGTTAAATGCCAAAACACATACCAAGTGAATCAATATGATACCCCATTGTCACCATGAGTATTCATATACAAGACATATATCAAGTGCTCTCAAATCCATAAAAGTATGCAATCCGATAAAATGAAATCTCAAAGGGAAATCTCAATTCATCACAACAAGATAGAGATGGGAAAACACAACATGATCTGACTATATTAACAAAGCCCGCGATACATCAAGATTGTGCATCTCAAGAACACGAGAGAGAGAGAGAGACACACACACACACAGAGAGAGAGAGAGAGAGAGAGAGAGAGAGAGAGAGAGAGAGAGATTAAACACATAGCTACTGGTACAAACCCTCGGCCCCGAGGGTGGACTACTCCCTCCTCATCATGGTGGCCGCCGGGGTGATGAAGATGGCCACCGGTGATGACTTGCCCCTCCGACGGAGTGCCGGAAAGGGCTTTAGATTGGATCTCGTGGACTATAGAGCCTTGTGACGGCGGAACTTCTGATCTAGGTTAATCCCGAAGGGTTTCGAAATATTTGGGAATATATAGGGCGAAGAAGGGGTGCGGGAGGCCACGCGCCCTGGTGGGTTGTGCCCCCCTCGGGGCACCCCCAGGTGCTGCTCTGGCCCATCAGGAGTCTTCTGGTCCATAAAAATCTACAAAAAGTTTCGCGGTGTTTGGACTCCGTTTGATATTGATTTCCTGCGATGTACTCCCTTTGTAAACTAATATAAGAGCGTTTAGATCACTAAAATAGTGATCTAAACGCTCTTATATTAGTTTATGGAGGGGGTAAAAAACAAGCAAAAACAGCAACTGGCACTGGGCCCTGGGTCAATAGGTTAGTCCCAAAAAATGATATAAAGTTGCTATAAAATGATTGTAAAACATCCAAGAATGATAATAAAATAGCATGAATACTTCATAAATTATAGATACGTTGGAGACGTATCAGCATCCCCAAGCTTAATTCCTACTCGTCCTCGAGTCGGTAAATGATAAAAGAAATAATTTATGAAGTGTGAATGCTAGCAAAGTGCACAAGTTTGATCAATGACAATTTCAATCACTTTTCCTAGCATCATAACACCAATTCGTTCCTATAAAACTTCTCATGTTAGAGTAGCAACCAATTCACTTGTTAATGTTCAAACAATGAATTCTCTTGAAACTCAACAACCTATGTTCTCAGTCACCAAGCAATTGTAATTCAACTTATTCAAAAGAGTTTAAGTAAGAGATCCACATACTCAACCATCATATAGTCTTCTATGATTGCTAACACTCACCGCATATAGATGAGCAAAACGTTTCAACCGGACACATAGAAAGATAAGGGCTTGTAATTTCGCCTCCCAACGTATTCACCTTTGGGTGATAACAACAATAATAACTCATGCTACCCATATTCAGCTGGAAATATGTGCCTAAATCTTTCCTCACCGCATGATGCTTGCCAAAAGAGAAAAATAAAAAGGAATAGAGATAAAAACTTTGACTCTTTGCATAAAAGTAAATACTGAAAAGTAAAAGATAGGCCCTTCGCAGAGGGAAGCAGATGTTGACATGCGCTTATTATTTTTGTATGCTCAATCCCTTAGTGCAAAAGAATGTCACGTTATATTTCCCCTTATGATAGCAACCTCTATTATGCAGTCTATCGCTTTTATTCTTTGCCATCACAAGTTCGTACAACACTCAATTTTCACTTACACTAAATGATCTAACACTTTTAGAAGAAATTTTTTATTGCCTTTTTGCACCGATGACAACTTACTTGAAGGATCTTGCTCAATCCTTAGGTAGGTATGGTGGAATCTTGAAGATAAGATTTGGGTTTAAGGGTTTTTGAATGCACAAGTATTATCTCTACTTGGTGCGAAATTTTTGGCTAGCAAAGATGGGGGGCAAGCACCACATGTTGACGGATCTATGACAATATAACTTCTATGTGAATATGAACAACCATAAACCATTACGTTGTCTTCCTTGTCCAACGTCAACAATTTTGGCATATAATATTTTGATGGGGGCTCACAATCACAAAAGATTTCCAAGATAGTGTATTTGCATGTGAAAGTTCTCTTCATTATACTAATTATTCGTGAATTGCTTGTATGACCAATATTGTGATTGTCAAGCCTCAAAAGATTTCACTTTCTAACCCCAATGTGAAGCTACCACTAGGCATGATATGATTTCAACTTCATGACATTCATTTTATTCAAGAATTTACTCATAGGATATAAGTGCAGCACAAGATGAAAGGATCGATATGGTCGACTAGAGGGGGGGGGGTGAATAGGCAACTAACAATTTTAGCTTTTCTTAACCAAATTAAACTTAGCAACAATAAAGGTTGTCAAGATATGCAACTAGGTGAGCAACCTATATGATGCAACAATAGTAAGCACACAAGCAAGCACAAGGGGCTAACACAATAAAAGCGTGCACAAATAATGGTGAGAGATAACCAAAAGTGGAGCCGGTGAAGACGAGGATGTGTTACCGAAGTTCCTTCCCTTTGAGGGGAAGTACGTCTCCGTTGGAGCGGTGTGGAGGCACAATGGTCCCCAAGAAGCCACTAGGGCCACCGTATTCTCCTCACACCCTCACATAATGCGAGATGTCGTGATTCCACTATTTGTGCCCTTGAAGGCGGCGACCGAACCTTTACAAACAAGGTTGGGGCTCTCTCCACAACTGAATTGGAGGCTCCCAACGAAACCATGGAGCTTCACCACAATGGATATGGCTCCGAGGTGACCTAAACCGCCTAGGGTGCTCAAACACCCAAGAGTAACAAGATCCGCAGGGGATTAGTGGGGGGAATCAAATTTCCCTTGGTGGAAGTGTAGATCTGGGCCTTCTCAACCAATCCCTAGAAAATCAACAAGTTTGATTGGCTAGGGAGAGAGATCGGGCGAAAATAAGCTTTTGGAGCAACAATGGAGCTTGGGGGAGAAGAGGTAAGTCTTCTTGGAGAAGAAGATCCCTTTATATAGTGGGGTCACATCCAACCGTTATGAAGCCCGCAGCCCGCATCTAGGCGGTACTATCGCTACCAGAGCGGTACTACCGCTGCCACAACGGTACTACCGCTGTGACAAGCAGGCATAGGGCAACCAGGGATAAGGGAGAAGTAGTACATGCACTAGGGCGGTACTACCGCTCCCTACAGCCGCTCAAAACAGAGGAGGGCAGCAGCCTGAGCGGCAGTTGGAGTAGCAGTAGGAGCGGTACTACCGCTTATAAGCGGTATTACCGCACGCTACTGCCGTCTCTACTACCGCTCCCCTGCGTGGTCCTTTACGGGAACCCGACATGAAAAATCGAGACCATAGCAAGGGCGGTAGTACCAGCGCCACTAGCAAGCGGTACTACTGCCCTGACCGCGGTACCGCTTAGCACTCAACACCCCTTGTTTTGCACAACACAGAATCTCCAAAGAAGCAGGAAGAAGGCGAGGGTGCAAGGAAAGTGTGTACGCGATGATTCCACCCATACTCTTCTGAAATGGACCCCCTCTTGATAGTACGGTTATCCCTACAACTCAATTCCACCGAAAAGAAACGAAGGAAAATAATCCGTCTATAGAGAAGACCTCGAGGGGTAACAATTGCATAGTGCCCTTATATTAGATAACCTGAAAAGCTTAATGCACATGATTAGTCTGCAAATGTATTGTCATCAATCACAAAAACACAACAGGGAAAATTATGCCCTAACAATCTCCCCCTTTTTGGTGGATTGATGACAACACTGGATTTCCACAAAGTATAGTAACTGGAAACTAAGCAAATCAACTGCCTACAAAATATACACGGGCTCCCCCCTAGATGTGTGCACCAAAGAGATTATAGCATGAAAGGCTATGTGCACATATTTTGGACCAACCTCCCCCTATATTTTTATAGACAGGCAACATCCTTGCATATAAGAATATTAACAAGTACAGCTGAGCAAGGATAAGCATGAGAGCAAATATATAAGTGCAGGAAATGATGCATGTCACATGATAACAGAGTACCGAGACTTAAGTAGATAAGATAGGGTAGTTCACATATGTCTTACACCATATGGTCTCACAGAGTTAAAAATACGAAAGCAAACGAACACGACACGACGAACACGAACGAACACGCAAAGCACACGCAAACACAAAACCGGCAAATCCCTAACTCTCCCCCTTTGGCATCAAGACACCAAAGGGGACGACACGAGACACGATGGTAGTAGATCTCCATGGCATCACCAGTCATGCTCCTCCTCCTCCTCAGAGTCCTCTGCTGCACGGGGAGAAGCGCGAACTCTGGTGTCCTCCTCAGTGTCAGACCATGGGCAGTGCAGTCTGGTCCAAGTCTTCTCATCAGTGATCCGCTCCTCAGAGCCACTAGCAACCTCAAGGCCAACCTGTCTCATAACGACCTTGACACGACGACGAGCCATCTTGGCCTCCTTGTGAGCCTTGTACTGGCCCTTGGCCTGAAAGCAGAACAGACGCTTCATCTTCTCCTTGAGTTTCTTCGCCTAAGAGGGCTCCTTAGATGGGGGCACATATTCCTCCCCATCATCGTCCTCACCATCATCATCAGATATGACAGTCTCCTGCTCTGGAGGTGTAGGAGTGGATGTACTCCACTTCTACTTCTGACGCAGCTCGATAGAGTCATGAGAAACCATGTGGTCTGTGACAAGCTCCTCATCTAGAAACTTAGCTGCCCAAGTGTCCTCGATAAGCAGCATAAGATAGGGTCCATAAATGATGCACTTGCACTCCATGACAGCATAATAAAGTTCAGACCACATCATATATGACACATCTAGCACCTGCTGAGTGCCTGCCCTTCCTGACAGAATAAAAGCATGTCAACAAGGTAAGAGTGCACCCGATCCAAGTTGCCGACCCGAGGATATAGAGAGTTCCGGAAGATCCGGTGCATGATGTCAAGGAAGGGCCAGAGCTCATAAGTATCCTTCCCAGTCTCAGACACCTTCCAGGTAGAATAGGGCCAAAGCTTTTCCTTATGTGTAGCGGCACTCTCCTTATGAGGGTGACACCCAAGTGGGGTCTGGGTACCCTCATCACTGTACGATAAGCTGACCATGAAGTCCTTCCACGGTGCAGACAGAAGACGACCATTGGTCATCCAGGTCAGAGTGCGGGCCTCATCATGCCCAAAGTGAACGGTGGCAAAGAATTGGGCCACGAGCTCGGCATCAAAATCCTTGTTGAAAGAAATGATCCTCTTGATATCCAAGTCCTCACATCTCTGCAGAGAATTCCTAAAGTACCGCAAGTCCTTCTCCATGTGTGAGAGATCGACGGACTTAACCTTCACAAACAAGTTCTTCTTTTCCTTCAAGACATCGTGATAGATGGACTGCTGAAACCTGGTCTAGAAAGGATTGTTCTGAAGAGCAGGCTCCTGGACAACACGGTAGGGATTGAGCTTCCTCTTAGTACAGAACTCCATCCCAGACATCTGATGAGCATGCTTGCGCCCAGCGAAGATCTTTGACGTTGGAACTTTGACCTTGCGCTTTGGTGGCTCAGACGAGCCACCCTTAGTAGCAGTAGCAGAAGCCTCTGGTTCATCTGAAGAGCGATAACGCTTGGAACCTGTCGCACGGTCTGGATTCTTGCGGCGTGCCTGATGCCCGGAGCTACTACCACCTGAAACACACACACACACAAGAACCACAAAACCAAGAGTGCATAATCCAAGGAAAGACAAACACCAAAGATGGAAAATTAGGTATGGAAGTATGGGCATTGGCATCTCAGAGCGGTAGTACCGCACACCAGAGCAGTAGTACGGCTATGGTGCAGCGGTAGTACCGCAAGAGCGGTTGTCAGCGGGCTGACACCTACCGCAGCAAATCCAGTACTACCGGAGATGCAAAAACCCATATTTCTATATCTAATCATCAATCTACCTAGTCTAGGAGTCTCCCATGTCCTTCCTAAGCCTTGATTTAACGTACAAATCGATGAACGCAACGAATATAGCCCAAAACCTAGATTCAAGAAAGAGAATCAAGGGAGAGAAGAACGGGGGCAGTACCGGCATCCATGGCAAGAGGAGAAGGTGGGGATTGATCCCACCGTTGGAACTGAGGGAGACGGCCTGGATCTGGCGGCCCGACGGCGGATCTCCGGAGCTTGGTGAGTCGCCTGAGAGAGGAAAGGACGAGGGGATGGGGCAAACTGAATGGGTATGGGGGAATGGTAACTTCCCCTGCCCGATACATATCCCACGCCCCTTGCCCTAAGCGGTAGTACCGCGTGAGGCGCGGTAGTACCGCTTGGGTACAGATCTGGAGTACAGAGTGAAGGAAATATGCCCTAGAGGCAATAATAAAGATGTTATTTGTATTTCCTTATATCATGATAAATGTCTTTTATTCATGCTAGAATTGTATTAACCGGAAACTTAGTACATGTATGAATACATAGACAAAACAGTATGTCCCTAGTATGCCTCTACTAGACTAGCTAATTGATCAAAGATGGTTATGTTTCCTGGCCATAGACATGAGTTGTCATTTGATCAACGGGATCACATCATTAGGAGAATGATGTGATGGACAAGACCCATCCGTTAGCATAGCACTATGATCATTTAGTTTTACTGCTATTGCTTTCTTCATAACTTATACATGTTCCTATGACTATGAGATTATGCAACTCCCGAATACCGTAGGAACACCTTGTGTGCTATCAAACGTCACAACGTAACTGGGTGATCATAAAGATGCTCTACAGGTGTCTCCGAAAGTATTCGTGGTGTTGGCATAGATCAAGATTAGGATTTGTCACTCCGAGTGTCGGAGACGTATCTCTGGGCCCTCTCGGTAACACACATCACAATAAGCCTTGCAAGCAAAAGACTAATGAGTTAGTCACGAGATGATGTGTTACGGAACGAGTAAAGAGACTTGCCGGTAACGAGATTGAACTAGGTATAGAGATACCGACGATCGAATCTCGGGCAAGTAACATACCGTTTGACAAAAGGAACAACGTATGTTGTTATGCGGTTCTGACCGATAAAAGATCTTCGTAGAATATGTAGGAGCCAATATGAACATCCAGGTTCCGCTATTGGTTATTGACCAGAGATGAGTCTCGGTCATGTCTACATAGTTCTCGAACCCGTAGGGTCCGCACGCTTAAACGTTTGATGACGATCGGTATTATGAGTTTATGAGTATTGATGTACCGAAGGTAGTTCGGAGTCCCGGATGAGATCACGGACATGACGAGGAGTCTCGGAATGTCCGAGACATAAAGATTGATATATTGGACGACTATATTCGGACACCGGAAGTGTTCGGGAAAAGTTTCGGATTTATCGGGAATGCCGGAGGGGATTACCGGAACCCCCTACGAGAGGGGATGGTCCATAGTGGGCCTAAAGGGAAAGAGAGAGGCAGCCCATAGGGCTGGCCGGCGCCCCCACCTAGGGTTCCTAGTTGGACTAGGATTGGGGGGGGCACCACCTCTCCTCTTCCTTTCCCCCTTCCTTCTTTTGGTGAATCCTACTAGGAATAGGATTGCAATCCTATTCCTAGTAGGAGTCCACTCCCTAGCCGCACCAGGAAGGGCCGGCCGGCCTCCCCCCTTGCTCCTTTATATACGGGGGCAGGGGGGCACCCAAAGACACACAAGTTGAATTGTTTTAGCCGTGTGCGGTGCCCCCCTCCACAGAATCACACCTCGGTCATACCGTCGCGGAACTTAGGCGAAGCCCTGCGCCGGTGAACACATCATATCCGTCACCACGCCGTCGTGCTGACGAAACTCTCCCGTGAAGCTCAACTGGATCAAGAGCTCGTGGGACGTCATCAAGCTGAACGTGTGCTGAACGCGGAGGTGCCGTACGTTCGGTGCTCGATCGGTTGGATCGCGAAGAAGTTCGACAACATCAACCGCGTCACTTGACGCTTCCGCTCCCGGTCTACGAGGGTACGTAGACACACTCCTCCCTCTCGTTGCTATGCATCTGGTAGATAGATCTTGCGTGATCGTAGGAAAATTTTAAAATACTACGTTCCCCAACACAGAGAGCCCCGCAGTACCGCTCCACAGTAGTACTGTGTCGACAGGGCGGTAGTACCGCTTATAAGCGGTAGTACCACTCTGCTGCCACGGTAGTACCGCTCAGTCGCCCCAAAGCCGGATCAAGGGGAAAAAGGGTGGCTTACGTACGAGAAAACAAGAAGATCACAAGAGGCGAGAGACAAACCAAGACAAACTCAAACTAGACAACACCAAAGCACAACAACTCCGAAGAGAAAAGCACAAGAAAACGGAAACAACACACAGACAAACTCTCTAGATGAGAGGGCGGTGGTCGAGACCACCTATGTATGAGCTATATGGTATGGCACCGCGAATATTTTAAGCTTGGGCCCATGACCAACACTCATCTTTGAAGCACAAGTACCATAAAGAATGGCTAATGTGAAAGACTTGATCAATTTATGCATAATGGGGGAGGAAGAGTTCATTGAGAGAACAACACTCCCCCTATGTCCATGCCTACATCTACACAAGACAACATGATGAGTAAGGGGAGGTGTGCCTAGTTTCAATCCACATTGCTCAAATCTATGATATTTAGTTCATGCCTTAACTCGCGAAAGCTTACTTCATCCAAAGGCTTCGTGAAGATATCAGCAAGGTTATCATGAGTGTTGACATAATGAAGATCAACCTCTCATCGCCTAATGTGCTCCCGGATGAAATGATACCGAATCTCAATATGCTTCGTCTTGAAGTGTTGCACCGGGTTGAGAGAGATTTTGATGGCACTTTCCTTGTCACACCAAAGAGGCACTTTGTCACAAATGACACCGTAATCCTTTAAAGTTTGCCTCATCCAAAGAAGTTGAGCACAACAACTGCCTGCCGCCACATACTCAGCTTCGGTGGAAGAGAGAGATACACAACTTTGCTTCTTGGAAGACCAACTTACCAAAGAGCAACCAAGAAATTGGCACCCTCCTGATACGTCTCCAGCGTATCTATAATTTTTTATTGTTCCATGCTATTATATATTCTGTTTTGGATGTTTAATGGGCTTTATTATACACATTTATATTATTTTTAGGACTGACCTACTAACCCAAGGCCCTGTGCAAACTGCTGTTTTTTTGCCTATTTCAGTGTTTCACAGAAAAGTAATATCAAACGGAGTCCAAATGGAATGAAACCTTCGGGAGAGTTATTTTTGGAACGATATCTTCACGAGAGACTTGGAGTACAAGTCAGAGAAGAAACGAGGTGCCCACGAGGGGGCAGGGCGCACCCCCCACCCTCGTGGGCCCGATGTTGCTCCACCGACGTACTTTTTCCTCCTATATATACCCATATACCCTAAAAACATCGAGGAGCACAAAGAAACCCTAATTCCACCGCCGTAACCTTCTGTTCCCGTGAGATACCATCTTGGGGCCAGTTCCAGATCTCCACCGGAGGGGGCACCAATTATGGAGGGCTTCTACATCAACACCATAGCCCCTCCGATGAGTTGTGAGTAGTATACTAGAGACCTTCGGGTCCATAGTTATTAGCTAGATGGCTTCTTCTCTCTCTTTGGATCTCAATACAAAGTTCTCCTCGATCTTCAAGGAGATCTATTCGATGTAATATTTTTGCGGTGTGTTTGTCGAGATCCGA
The DNA here is from genome assembly GCA_902687465.1 of Secale cereale. Taxonomy (NCBI): domain Eukaryota; kingdom Viridiplantae; phylum Streptophyta; class Magnoliopsida; order Poales; family Poaceae; genus Secale; species Secale cereale. The sequence goes on along the minus strand of LR738713.1, from coordinate 566,557,229 downwards.
TGAATTGTGGGTTTATGATCAAGATTATCTATGAACAATATTGGATTCTTTTCTGAAA